>JAFBJR010000425.1:15686656-15986327 GCA_016785285.1 Brachirus orientalis | reverse complement strand
ACACACACAC
Source organism: Brachirus orientalis (assembly GCA_016785285.1). Taxonomy (NCBI): domain Eukaryota; kingdom Metazoa; phylum Chordata; class Actinopteri; order Pleuronectiformes; family Soleidae; genus Brachirus; species Brachirus orientalis. The sequence continues at coordinate 15,986,317 of JAFBJR010000425.1, read as the reverse complement.
ACACACACACACACACACACACACACACACACACACACACAGCAGTAGTCATCCAGCACTGCCTGCTTTGGTGAACACTCACCTACTGACCCCTCTGTAGTACTTCTCTTTTTATCCTCCTCTTTCTGTCTCATCATGTCTCTTTTCCTATCATTTCTTTCCGCCTTGTTATGGAACTTTTAACATCCTCTGTCACTACTGCTACTCTTTTACAATCACATTACAACCATGTCATTGTCTATTTCTTTTGTCTCTCTTGACTTTTCTTTATTTTCTAATTCCTAATTTTTCTTTCCTTTAACCATCTTTTCTGCTTCTGTTCAGGATCACTTATGTCCAGTCCACTCCAGGGGTCCCATCCACTCTGCCTCTGGTCTCCACGACAACAGGCTCTTCTCCCTCCCAGCAAGCTTTACCTGTGCCTGGATCTGCATATGTTCCCTCACCCCTAGCAACAGTTGGGTTTACAGCTATTGCACCACCTGGACAGACACTGGTTCAGCCACTGATTGCAGGTTAGCAATGGAAAGATGATTTCATGTTTTTTTTTTTCTGTATACTGTATGGTAATTTTATATATACATGAAAGAGTCAACACAGATCAATATAATCAACATCATAAGGGTCGAATACGATGTTTATACTAAAACATTATTGATAGGACATTGATAGGATAACCTATCAATTACAAATGTGGACTCATGGTTATCATAGAGACTGTATATTTGTGAGCCATTACTTTATCACATATGTATTTAAAAATCCATTAATTCTCATATGATACACACACAAAATTAATAAAAGCTTATCTTAGGTTTGTTTGTTTCCACTGTGACAGAAATTGCAATTTCAGTGGTTTTTGTGATTTATTTTCGTAAGTTAAGCTTCAGTTAAAGATTCACTATGGAATAAATTGACGGACATCATCTTATGAAAGCATTACACCATGACACTGTCAAAATACAGTATTTAACACTATACTCGAATGCAAGGATGAGAACTCAAAGACATATGTTGTTTTCAGTGTGTATGTATTTCATGTTTGTGATATGCATACATACTGTATATCACTAACACTGATATAATTCAGAACAATTAAATTGCAGTCTTTCCTTATTTATTTTTTCCATTTTTTAAATTTGAAAACAAATGCTTGTTCAGTCCCAATTCATAAGAGAAACCCTTAACCTACAGTTGGCAAAAGGCTGAAATCAGTCATTTACAGTGGTGTCACATAAATTGTTGTGGTTCATTTAAATTATTGAATACCTAAATAAACATAATGGTATTAAGTAGCTGCCTTTTGTTTACTTCTTATGATAGTGCTTTCCTGGTTGGAGAGAGAGAGCTGAAAAGAAACGCTTAAGGAACACTTAATGAATGGGCTAAACTCCTCAAAAGCTTCATAGTTAGAGAAGCTGTTGTGAATCAGCCCCCGTTCTGATAATGAGACAGGAGTGCAGCGTCTTACGTGATGTGTGGCCATGATACAAATAAGTGCTGCTGTGGTAAAGAAAGACGGCGCATCACGTCCACAACAATGTGTGAGACACTTTTTTGTTTATTGTCCCTCAGGTGAAGCAGCAGACTTGAGAGCAACCTCCAGAGAGGACATGTAGGAGCAGTTAATATTAAAGAGCATCGACACATGTTAGAAGAGAGGGAGTGAGACAATTTATTATTTTAATTGGACGTAGTGTTTCAGAGACCGCTCGTTAATGTTACACTCACGCACAGGGAAAACCAGATGGCAATGGTCCTAAAAAAGTCACTAAAGGCTTGTGCACTGCTGTGTCGTTAAAGTCCACCATTAAGATTTGAAGGATGCGTCTGTGTGTCTGTGTGCTTTAATGCACATTGTGTAGCCTTGTGTGTGTGTGTGTGTGTGTGTGTGTGTGGGAGGAAAAAAGAGAAAGAGAGTGAGTGAGATGGGATAGTGGACCTGATCAGCTCAGGTGGTTGACTAAAACATATTTTTGCATTTCAGATTGGTGCAGTCTATACATCTTATTGTTAATAGTGAAAAAGAATGAAATAAAAAAGAATGTTTTGCCTCTTAGGTCGGCCGCGGAAAAATTCTGTCATTAATTAGTTAATCTTATACAATGTTTGACCACCTATGAATTAATAATTGGCAGCATAGAAGCAGTATGGATATGTATTCATTTAAAGATCTGTGTTATGTATTATCGCTATAAGTGTTAAAGAAAGAAAAAACAATCTTTTGCTTTTATGGCTCTCTCCTTCATCCAGGTCAGCCACCACTCCTGGCCACAGCTCAGTCTCCACAACCCTCCACATCCGCCCCTGCCTCGGGTTCTGGGGGCCAGATCGTCACCGCTATCTACCCCCCTTCACCTAGCGTCACCATGGCAACGGGTGTGGTCTCCATGACAGCAGTGCCCCCCAGCATGGTCTATTCCGTCTCTAGCCCTTCCAGTGTGTCCCCTCACATCCTGCCCAAGCACACAGCAACACCTGCCACAATTACACACCCACATCCAGACAGACAGGCAGACAGACACCTGCCTCTGGACAGAGCCGTAGATCGACAAGCTGACAGGCAGACAGAGCTGCTGACACATGCGGACAGACAGCTTGAGAGGCAGATACAGACCTCTGGCAATAGTAGCTCAGTGGCACCTCCCAGTGGCTCAGCTGTGTCCATAAGGCCTTGCAGTCCTTCAGTTCAAATCCAAACACTTGGTACAGGTGTGTGTGTGTATACATTTTTTTATTATTCAAATCTGAGTACATTTACAAGTCTATACTTTTTAGCAAATGTACTGATTAATTATTTCACTTTATTTCTGTCTTCCAGGCAGCTCACCAGGCACACCCAAACTAACCCAACTTCCAGTCAGGACACCACAGAAAGTGAAGGCAACAGTGGCAAACATTCCTGTAGGCAGCTATGAAGGAGGTGGAAGGGGGAAAGAAAGAGAGAGGGAGAAGGACAGGGAGAGAGAGCGTGAAAGAGAGAGAGAGAGGGAACAGGAAGCTGCAGCAAACAGTCACTTCTCATTTGATCCTGAGCCGGGGGGACAGACAGGGTCTCCGTCAACACATGCTGCTGATGAGCCAGCGTCCTCTGAGAGACCCGCGGAGGGCTCGGGTGCAGTGGAGCCCACCGACTCACGGATCAGGGAAAGCACAACCACCAAAGAGGTGGGAGCATCAGAAAAATCTACCATTGTTTTTGACAATACAAGCCTGTGACTTGGTATAAAATACAGTCTGTGTAAAGTGAGTATAAAAAAAAAACTCTTCTGAGTTTGTCACCCCGCAGGAAAACATGTTACTACCACCTTGCAGAATTTGAATGATAAAAAAGTTGAGAATTGTTTAAAGGTTGGATTAAAATCTTGTAAAATTCAGCAACATTCTCCGATTTAAAATGCCTGGGGAAGTCCACTGGAGGATTTCTGTATTTGCACTGCATGCGCAAATACACACACACTTAATGGGGACCAAAAGTAGGTGAATGCCACTGTTTGTCAGTGTTTGTACAGAATATTAGCTTGAACACTTCAGTATCAAACCACTTAAACAAATACTGCATGTATAGCACCAACATTTTCACAAGTTTGAAACCTGTGTAAAGACACTACACAAACACAGAGCTGCTTTAGCTATAGACTTGCTCTCTCTTTCTCCATCAGTGGTACTGCAGCCTCACAGCAGCACTCTGCTCCTTTGTGTTCTTCCTCTCTGCTTCATTTTCTCCTCATTAGAAATTTAAAAAAGTGGCAGAGCTTTTTTGCATGTTTTGCTTTGAGGCAGGACAGTGTAGTAGCAGTGTTGGAGGAGCAGGTGCAGTTACACCCTATTTAATGGGGAAACAGCTGATAACCATGCTGAGGGTTTGTATATCTTTCATGCAGGAGTTATCCTAACTATGGCTCTTGTGAATCATCCAGCTATATTTAGACAGTCCTATATATATATATATATATATATATATATATATATATATAAATTCTTCACTTCACAGCTGTCATTTTTTCATGTTCTCAGCCACTACAGTATTTTCCAATGCATATAAAGAGGAGGAACTCTACATTTGCTTTACAAGCTCTTTAAATGTATCTTTCACTGCAGACTGGATGGAAGGAATCTCTGCCTTCCTCTCCTCTCCCTCCTCCGTCAGCCACAGAACCTGTGCTACCACCTCCACAGACTGACAAAGACGGTCCTACTCCCAAAAAGGTCAAAGCCCGTCCACCGCCTCTGAAGAAAACCTTTGACTCTGTGGACAAGTGAGTTAACACCTTTGTGATTCTTCTCCATGAAGTTGCAGAAATGATTGGAGGAGAGTGTATATATACTGGATGTGTGTGTCTGTGTGTGTGTTGGTCTGGCAGGGTGCTGTCAGAGGTGTATTTTGAGGAGCGCTTTGCTGAGCTGCCAGAGTTTCGGCCAGAGGAGGTTTTGCCTTCACCAACCCTTCAGAGTCTGGCCACTTCACCTCGCGCCATTTTGGGCAGCTATCGCCGCAAGAGGAAGAATTCCACAGGTTTGAACATTTTATGATATGGTCTGAATGGAAGCTTTACATTTATAGTTGTAGAAAGAGCTGTGATAGTTTGTTTAGATATTTGATATTTGGGCTTCCACATTCATTGCAATATTGTGATTACATAGTTTTGCTCATTTCCACTGCAGATTTAAACTTACTATTGCATCATCACCAATAAATAACCTGCTAATGTTGTTTTCTTACTTTAAGAGCAGTTTAGTCTTAAGGAACATAGTGCATGTGATCTGTGATCCTTTTTCTCACACCCTGTGCCACAACTGCAGTGTGTGACCACAACAGTTAATCACAGAAGGATGATTCTTTTCAAATGATAGCCAGTTTTTGTGAAGTTCGATCGCACTGGCTGAGGTTTTTATTTTTATATCTACAGTATGTGTGTAGTTGTGGTCATTTACACCCCACATGTAACAACACTTGAGGGAAACTGAGTTCACCCTACAGTAACCACAGTAGCTCTGGCATGGATTTTAAGTTTGTTTCCTCTGTCGCCTCTAGATTTGGACTCAGCCACTGACGATCAAGTCTCTCCTAAAAGAAAGAGCCGGCGGCGCTCGAGCTGCAGCTCCGAGCCTAACACACCCAAAAGTGCCGCCAAGTGTGAGGGAGACATTTTCACCTTCGACAGAGCAGGTAATGCACATCTGTTTTTCTGGGCCAAATGTGTGTAATGGCAGCAAAAGATGAGGGGTTTGGTTTGAGGATGGGCTCTTGTTCTTGTTTGATACTTTAATTTTGAATGAATCTCTTCTTCAAAGTTGGTTAAAAACACTACAATGTCTTGGAAATGCATGTTCAAATATAGATAAAGCTTTCAAATGGGGCTTGGTGTGAATATTTGATCATTTGATGAAAACAATTTAAGTGACTATTCATAATATATGAAAAATGTTTGCATTGATTCAAAGAAATTCTTTTCACAGTATTATCACAAGGCAGCAAGCATTTAGTTGGTGGACTGCATTTGTTTGCAGAAGTGATGAAATTATAGGAGGCTTCTCAAATGCATCTTGAAGCTTCTCCTTTTAAACTCACCAGGCTGTAGATGCTGCAGAAGTAATGAAATTAACCAGGGTCTTTGAATGCATCTCTGTAGCTGCTCCTCTTAGTGCCACAGGCTGTGAACCCTGCATTACTTTCACCAACTCCCATTCGCTGGAGTTTAGAATATACAGTTATTGAATAGCATTTTTGCTAAACTGTTGTTAAGGACTACTTTGAGTTAACTCTAGGATCATATAATAACTTGCAGAAATGTTTTTTCACACTGCTTTATTTCTTTTAAATGCACCCTTTTCTTGTGTACTGTATATGTTTTATGAAGGGTTATAAACAAAAATGTTCATTATTGCAACCAGATTCCAGAGGTCTCAACCACTCCACCTATTTGTCTCCACACCCAGCCACAGACGGAGAAGACATCCTGGCAGAGCTGGAGTTTGATAAGGTGCCCTACTCTTCCCTGCGACGAACACTGGACCAGAGGAGAGCGCTGGTCATGCAGCTGTTCCAGGAGCAGGGCTTCTTTCCCTCAGGTAAAACAAGCTCACTCGCATGCACACACACACACACACTAGAGTGTTTGGACAATCTTCACACTAAGACCATAGACTGCATTTAAAGTTGATGTAGTCTTAACAGTTGCATAATGATGTTTGTAAGTCTTGAGATTCACAGTTTGACTGAAGCCGTTTCAGTTCACAGAAGTTCACAGAAGTTACCTGCAACCAGGCTCCTGTTGGACAATACCAGCTGTCCATCACACTGTTGGCCACTCATGTGTGTCCTGCTTTGGCATCTGTTTTCCCTTTAAATGGGAACAGAATTTACTAACTTGACACCATGTTCTATTCAAGAACTGAAACTAGGAAATGAGACAATAACTCCTTTGAAAACTGTTACCTAACATTATAAATCAAGTGAGTAGTCTCAGTTCATTTTCTCATAGATTTATATTCATGTATTCATATATTTTGTTAATGTTGTCTCCAGCTCAGGCCACCGCAGCCTTCCAGACAAGATACTCGGACATTTTTCCCACTAAGGTGTGTCTTCAGCTGAAGATCAGGGAGGTCCGGCAGAAGATCATGCAGACAGCTACTCCTTCCGATGCCTCTGGTTTAGGCAACTCTGACTCAGCTGGCTCCCTCCCTGGACCGTCGGGCTCCCAGTCAGGGGAAGGATCAGGCAGAGGAGGTGGGGACCTGCAGGATGAAGACATGGAGCAGGGGACTGAGGCGAGCCTAGAGGATCCCCGTGACCCTCAGGATTCTTGTAGATGAGGGCAAATTTGACAAATTTAGAATGACCAATACGTGACTGTTGCCGTCGCACATTTCCACCCTCACATGCTTCAACACTTCGTTTAAAATCCACTTTCTTAGTTCTTCTCTGGTCACATGCTCATTTCTTTCTGTCCTTGGCTGCCAAACCTTGATTGAGAGACATTTGTATACAATGGTGGGACTTGGAACATTTCTTTTTAAAGACTCGTACCAAAAAAATGGCGAGTAAACAGTGGCACTAAAGTTCCACATACCACAACACATGTGCACATCCCTTAAAACTCTTAAATCCCACACTTGAATTAGCGCTCTGTATTAACATACTTGGAAGAGGCTCCCATTAATGCCAGCGAAGGAAGGACCATTGTGTACAGCTGCACTCATTCTCGAAGAAGAAAGGGTTCTTGTTTTGGACGAAGGTCTGCCTAAGTGATTCTGAAAGGGTGAAGAGTCTGTTTTAAAATGTTTTAAGATTTGTTTTTAATGGGTTTAGAGGAGTATCTGCTCGGCCTGTATATGTAGACTTAACAAAAAAAAAGCTTGTGTCTTGTTTCTGTTGACATTTGGAGGGCTGGGCCCTCAACAGCAGGAAACCATTGAATTTGACAAGAGCACTCATTGCTGTGGACCTGTGAAGATCTTAATTCTCCGTTTTACTGTTCACTTGTGGACCTTCAGGGGAGGCTGACCAGCCCAGGGGTGACTGAAAACACAGACTGAAATGTTACTGAACTTTGGCATTGCCATCATTCCTGCAGTTACCTGTCTGGCCAAGTCCTCCCTTCTCACATCTGACCCCAGCACATGCCAGTAGGTAGAAAAAAAACATTCCTGTGCCTCTCATTCGCTAACCATAAAGGAAGGAGTTGAGTCAGAGTCAACAGGCACATCCTGGCTCTTACTTGTAGAGGGCAGGCTGTTCCAGCCTTAAATCCTCTATTGCCAAGCAGTTTATTAACTTTCTTTTTAAATAATTTGATTTGTATTTAACATGGTCATATTCAGTTTGTTGTATTATTCCTATAGCTATTGTTATCACTCTTCTTATCATTGCAGTGAATCCTGGTTCTTATTTTCACTCTCACTTCTGGCAGATGTTTCCTTCAGTTCTGCCAGTGGTTGATTTCCTGTAATAGTTTTCTTTAAATAATTGTACTGACAGGCGGAAGATGCTTTTGCATTCCTGCTCAGTTCATCCATTGTAGTCTTCCCTTGACTGTCCTCTCACATTAGCAAGGACCTGTGGTGCATTTCTTTTTACGGTTCATTTCAAAGAGGAAGCCGTGAACCTTTATATTCTTTCAGCAGTAATACGTTGTTGTACATTTTAGAAAAATTGTATGCCTCTCTCTCCCTTGCTATATTTGACTCTATAGCCTCAACACTTGTACATCTCCTTCCTCTGCCTCTTCCCTTCCCTCCTTCCTCCCTTTGTCACTTTATTACTCTCTCCAGACCTCCTTTTTGGACAGCAGGAGAGAAAACTGCAAGGAGGGTAACTAATCAAAAGAGAGCTGGTAGGATAAAAAAAATACTGGTTGTGTCTTTGTGCAAGACTTGGTTGTGCTGTAAATAATTACTGTAGAGTCTGTAGACTCATTATATTATTGATACGGAACATAAGTTGACTTTTAAGACGCCCATTACCGAAGGTAAAAACATATGAAATGAAAAAACATCAATAAATATGACAATTCATGTTTTTGTGTTATACTCCTTGTTTTGCTGTTCCAGTATGCAGTGAGGGCATTTATATAAATAATTTGTATCTGTATCTTTCAGTATGCAAATAAAATAGGTGTTCAATTAAAGTGATTCTATTGCTGGAAATGTGAAAACAAGGGTTTTCCTTAAACAGACGGTGTAGTTCAGATTTTTTCCAAAAGCGTTTATTCTGTGTATATAATTAAAATTAACTGGACAACTGCAAATGTTAATCTGGAAAAAAAAACATTTATTGATTTAACCTATTTACAACTTAATATATTTCAGACAAATGATCCAACTTGGACAAAAGAAAAATCACATCCATCTTGTGTAAGTGATAAAATTAATAATACAAATGTCAGGAGGCACGGCCTATGGTCATTTTTCATAACGAATGCCAGTATGTGTCCTTTAAACACTGATCCCTCAAAGAGCTTGGGGAAAGTACTTTTTACTAATGTACTTTGGTGTGTTTGTCAAACTTTGTTTTCTTTGCATTTTCTCACTTTAGCATTCTTCCAGTAAATTACTACTCAGAATTTAATTCTCAACCTCACAGTGTAACATTGGTCTTGTTTACGTCTGTACAATAAAGTACCGGACACATTGGTTCACCAATAGCTTTAAGGATTACTTTTAAGTTTTTCTGACTGGTGCTCATCCTCAGTGGAGCTGCAGTCCATCCACAGCAACTGTGTCCATGGCAAGGCCGTTCTCTAAAGCTGTGTGATAGATCTCCAATGCCTGCTCCAGAGGCAGCTCTCCACCCTCAGTTGTCTCAATGATGGCGATGGTCTCCCCAAACTCATTACACATGATGGTAGGAGTGCCCTAAGCAGAAGAGGAGGAACACAAATTTAAAGGTGCTGATTAAATATAAACCTTTTGCTCCATATCACTAGATATGGCTGAACTTAGTTACTATTGTCTATCTAAATTAGTTTTCTATATTTTAAGTGATGAGGTGACCAAAATCAATTCTGACCTGCTGAAGATCCGAGGCTTGGATCTGGATGAGCTGAGGCTGCCTGTTGGCTAATTCCACAGCCGATGCATCCACCACTGTCACAGCAGAGCTGGTCTCCATGGCAGCTTGAGCAGCAGCCTCCTCATCCAGCTTCTGCTGCCTGACATGGGTCTTCTTGTGGTTCCTCAGGTTGGAGAAGGTCTTAAAGGCTTTGCCACACATTGGACAAACATGTGGCCGTTCACCCGTGTGAGTTCGGCGGTGCTCGGCTAGGTGCATACTCTGGATGAAACCCTTTCCACACACTTCACATCGGAATGGCCGCTCACCCGAATGTGTACGCAGATGCTCCCGCAGGTGTGTGTTTTGACGAAAGCGCTTGCCACACACCTGGCAGGGAAACGGTCGTTCACCAGTGTGGACTCGCAGGTGAAGTGCGACTCCAGAGGAAGACACAAACTGTTTTCCACAGACTGGGCACTTGTGGGCTTTAGGTCTCTTCCCCTTGGCGTACTGTGTTCGTCCGGGGCCTAAGGCAAAGTGGCTCAGTCTGTGGAGTCGCAGATTGGCAGGAGAGTTGAGCTTCTTGCCACAAATGTTGCAATCTAGGCCCCCCCGCAAGAGACTGGTCGAGTCTCCTGACTCTAGCTCTGGTGTGGTGGAGGTGGAAGGTTCTGAGGTCAGGTCTTTGCCCAGCTGAGCTTGGATGTTCAGTTCTTTGGTGCCCACTTCTGTCCCTGTAGCTGCCTGCACCAGGTTCAGATGCTCCTCCAGACAATGACTGTCTCGTTGCCTCCTGCTTAGGAAGCCTGCTGCACAGTGAGGACAGGAGAAGGGGGCTGGAGACCCTGGGTGCTGCGTGTAGCGATGCGCTGCCAACTTGGTGGGCCAGCGAAAAGTGGCAGGGCAGTCGGGGCAAGACAGAGTTGCAGCATTAGAGTGCAGCAGGCTGTGCTGACGGAGGTTGGAGGACTGAGAGAAGGTGCGGTGGCAGACATCACAGCGGTACGGGCGAACACCAGAGTGGATGAGGTTATGCCTCAATAAATTGGCTAGAGATGAGAACGTTTTACCACAGTCAGAACACTGAAAGGGCCTCTCACCAGTATGGGTTCGAATGTGGTTGCGCACGTGCATCTGCTTCTTAAAAGACTTGCCACAGATTCCACAGACGAAGTTGCGCTCAGTGACATGGGACTTGCGTCGATGTTGAACTAACAGCAGCTGGGACGCAAAGGTCCCACTGCATGTACGACATGAAAATGGCTCCTTCTCTGACGATGCAGCCTCTGTTGAGACTCTGGAGGTAGATATGACTCCTGCATCAGTGTGATTCACTGGAACTGGGTCTGTACCTGAAGCAGATTTGGTGGCATCCTCCACCTCCTGGGTGTCATCAGCTTTACCCTCAAGTCTCGCAGACACTTCCATATTGTCCTCCTCTCCTTGTTTCTCTACTTGATCCTGATAATTTTGTATTGGATCATCTCCCAGTTTTTCCATCTCCTCTTCTGTAAGAGGGGCCATCATATTAGTGTGGGAATCCTTCTTTTCTCTTGCTTGTTGCAGGATGGCAAGGGCAGAAAGAGATGCTCTTTTTGGAGCCAAGTCCTAGATAATAAAAAAACACGCTTCATTAAAATGTCTCACTATCATTAAATTGTGGACACAGTGGAGATGTTACGTTTTCGTATGGTACTACCATAGAGGCAGCGGCACGTGCTCCGTGTGTATCACGGTTGAAGTGAGTGCGACGGTGGTAGAGGTACTTGGTCATGTTGGTGAAGGTTTTATTGCAGAACTGACACTTGTGAAGGGGATCTGCAGTGTGGGACTTTCTGCAAGAAGCCAAACGGAAAAGATACAACAAATAAATGATGAGTCAAAAAGCCTTGGCCATGTCCAGGGTCTATTGCTCATTATTAATATTATTATTTTTATTATTATTATTAAGGAAGCAGTGCACTTACCTGTGCATGATCAGAGTCATTTCAGTGGTGTAGCCGTTGCCACAGTCTACACACAAGTACCTGGCCACACCAGAATGTGTCCGCAAGTGCGTCTGCAGCGATGTTACCTTCTTGAATACTTTTCCACACTCAGGGCATTCATGCGTGCCCTGCTCATGCACACGTTTGTGAGCAGCCAGTCGGTTGACTGAATTAAAGGTGCGATTGCAGAGCTCACATTGTTGAGGCTTGGCCCACACGGTTTCTTTCTTCTCTGCTACTCGAACTCTCATGTCCTCCACTTTTTCAGTTGCCTCCTCCCTCCCTCGCACCTCCTCGAAGCCACTCATGACCCCGGACTCTCCACTCTCCTTGTCCTGGCAGAGAAAGTGCTCCCCCTGGTGCTGCAGGAAATCCTCCGGAGTCTGGAAGAGAAGGGAGCACTCTGAGCACTCGTAAGGGTGGATGACCACCACCTCTGTTGGTTGCTGCAGTTCCTGGACAGTGGGGGCCAACCTTAACTCCAGTCTCTGGACACCGTTCTCCAGAACTCCCAGCTTTGCCGAGGTATCTCCACCGACAGCAGGCAACAAAGGAGGCAGTTTGGAGCGGCGCTGACTTGGAGCAGCGGAGTTGTCAGCCAGGACTTGAGCTGTGAGAATCTGCAGGTGCATGGTAGCAGAGCCGGGGGTTGGTGTCACAGGAGGCAGCAGGGCAGAGCGAGAGGGAGCAGCAGCTTTAGAGATGGACTGACGTTTTAGGTGCTGTTGCTGCTGCTGCTGGGCAAGTACCTGAAAAATTCATATAACGATGTACAGAGAAGAGTGTAAACACAATGAAACACCAAGAAACTTCCAAATGTATGCCTCTGTTTGGATTCCACCTGCACCTGTACCTGAGCCAGTATCTCCCCAGCCTGCTGCTCACTCAGCAGATAGTTCTGCATACTGTTGAGTGGAGTGACGGTGCCATCAGGCTGTAGCACATACTCCTGTGACAGTGGAAAAAAAAGTTAATAATGTTACTATTTCCAAAATCTTGAATTCACAATTTGTTTCTGAATCTTCTTTAAATCTCAATAGCCAGCAATAAAGTAAGATCTGTGTAGTAGGAAATGGTTGTAATACTACGCTTCATCATGTCAGAATCACACATAAGTCAACCATTAATATCATAAGGTAGACAAGTCAGTTAGCGACAGGTCGGACAGTGAATGAAATTATTTGTCATGCTGACACAGTATTGCTGTATTATTGTTGTAAAATCCAATTACAGGCTATTGCTTTAATGCAATACTACAAAATAAGTGATGAGAGTTCAAAAAGAGTGCATCCCTTCCACTGTTACAGAAAACATGACATTCAGACTTTTCTGAGACAATTCTCCTTAGTCACACTGTCTTTGCAACTCTCCACTGAGTATTTCATACAAAGCTCTGAGAAAGCTGATAGATTTGTGTACCTTAGAACTTGTTGATTTTGTCATTATGGTTGCTTGCTTACCGTGGGCTCTGTGTTACTGTGTGTGCTGCTCCTGTTGTGTGTCCGCCGGTGCTCTAACCAGGTCTCGGGTGAGTTAAACAGAGCCAAACAGTCGAGACACTGGTACTGGACTGCTTCTGACACATGAGCCCCTAACCTGGCTTCTCCTGTCTCCAGGACCTCGCACACCTCTAGTAAACAGTCATACACAGTACACACTTAGTGTTGCATTTTTAACTTAAAATGCATAGGAGCAACATGCATCAATTGTCAAATCAAAATACTGCAATTTAGGATAAATATATTATGCAGGGTGTAGACCTAATTGTTAATGTTTAAGTAATGCTAATTATGATCTTCTTATCCTTGCATTAGAATATTGAATAGCTATCTATATGGTATCTCATGTGGTAATGCACAATCATATGTTTAACCAAAGCTTGAGTTATTGCAAGTCAAATAACAACCACGATATTTTCCTCAACTTGTTCAGCCCTTGCAATTGGAAAAAAGTCCACTGTGTGAGAATTATTGACATTTAATGGTGACATTTAAAGTGCATCAGGGAATTATGGCCTTTGCATATCAGAAAGAATTCATCTTCAACAGAGTTCATCTCTGTTTTTTTTTTATATTGTATTTGCTACTATAAAACGTGATTTTGCAAATTCCTCCATAAAGCAAAAGATGAGCACTTACATACTTATATAGAGAGTATATTCAATATCTGCCCATAAACCCTCACAGATGTTACACCCTGGAACTTTAGTGTACTCTGCAATTAACTATACTGTAAACCGTTTGCTTCCTTTATTATGTCTAAATTATTATGTTATTAGAAATTGGTTTCTTTTTAAGACTCAGTCCACAGAACAGCATCACATACAGTCTGACTACAGTAGAATAACACACTCCCAGTTTGCAATGCTGGCTCAAAACAACTATATGTCACCTTGTTGCTCCACCTCCATCCCAGCCTCCCTCATGTGCATCTCCTGATGCTGCAGCAGCTCTTCGGGGTTTATAATGAGTGTCCCACACTCCAGACACTGGTAATGCTGGGTCTGCTCCACATCTGGGACGCCCTGAATGGCCACGCCATCACCCACCTCCACTTCTCCTTCTCCATCTTGACCAGTGTGTATCTGCTGGTGGATCAAAACGTCCTCGAGGGTGTTGAAGAGCTGGTGGCACTCACTGCACATATACTGGTGCTCCACATATGCACCTTCTGCCTCCTCCTGCTGCTCCGCCATGGTGGCTCTGTGTGTATACAGTCTTATTTACAATGTAGGTATCTCATGGAAGATGGCTAAGTGACAGGTGTTGAGGCTGCTGAGTGATGAGGTAAAGCTTCACTGCAGTCTCATATGAATGAAGAGTACAGAGGGCCAGTGTAAGAGCACACCTGTCAACAACACATGAACATGTGACAGAACCTCAGCAATACACATGGTTTCATGAAATTATTAATCATTTATGTATATCTCTTATGTTTGGGTTTTTACAGAATAAAACGCAGCAGTGTTTACACAGACACATTCAAGGAACAATCCCGGGGACAATCATGGCACAAGCATTAGCCACACGATGGCCCTCTACTGCTAACGACATGACCACGAGCCCACCAAAACGGTTGTTTCGTTTTGGACATGTGCTCCATATCTTTGTTCACAGTGTGATGGCATATGGAGAGCTGTTGGCGGCGCTCCCTCCAATATTGCACACCTTTCTCTCGACCCCGCGGTTTCCTGACAGGGCCAGCCCGGTTCGTCGGGCGGTCCGTCAGGCGGCGCTACACACTTTTACCCGTAGCTCTCAGGCTGCGACGGCGGGCCCTTCTTTCTCCTTACCTCTCGTTCGCTCTCGTTGGACAGTTGCTCGTGTAGTCGTCTCACTCGGGTGTATGGCTTACGTTTTCGTTCCTCGTCCCCGTGAGTGGCACGGAAATGAAAAAGATAAATGATGTCCGTGGGAAATAACATTTCAAGGAACGTAAAGATCCGTTTACCCGCCGAGAGCCTCCATTCTTGTGCCCCAATGCCCCGCCCAATGCGCTAGCTTCAAAATTTTACACTACGTGAATGGACAGAATGACTGTCGATCATAATCCTTCCTTTGCTGGTGGGAATTGTAGTTTTTGTTTGTATGTACGGCATATTTTTTTAAGTTTATTATTAAGATGTATTATACAGTACATTATACAGTTGTGTGTTTTTCTGGATGTCTGTATATCTTATTGGGGTTATAATATGTTCACATATATTTGTATATTTTATGAAGCACTACTAAACCTGTTAATGATTTCTCAGCAGTATGTTCATTGTCCAACTTTGATACATATATATGTATATATAAAGTTTTGGGCACGTTTTATTTTATGAAAAAACAATAGAAAATTTGATATGCAATTTTGTTTTTGGTTTATTTTATTTTACACATTTTTGAAAGACTTTGATTCCGTTATATATTCATTTTGGTGACTGTACATAGTAGTGTGAAGTAGTCCTACAGCACTACAAACTGCATTTTACAAAATTATCATAACGTTAAATAAACAACCCTTTAAAACAATAATTTAAACGTTCAATCTGTTACAGAAGAGTCAACCTACAACCTTGTACTGCCGAAATGACTCTTAACAACTCAGTTTCCCATCAACCATTGCGAGCTTGCGTCGTCCTACGTCACCTACCCAGTCCCCCCACCATCATCGTTCTACAGAGGAAGAAAGGGGGAGACGGACAGCCTATACAGAACGCTGTAAGTGTAGTTTTTATTTTTATCGATTAATAAAAACATATATAGATAAGTGAAGTCTGTACCGGCTCTGTCTGCTAATAAAGCCCAACCTTGCCTCGGCTTTAGTTTACACAAATATGAGCGGCAGCGGGCGGGCCAGGACCAGCTCATTCGCTGAGCCTCCCGGAGCTCCCGGATCTGCTACAGCCGGCGCCGGATCAGCAGTAGCCGGTGGAAGCTCGACAGGAAAAACTGGGGCTGCACAAGCCACTGGAAGCAGCTCGACGAGCTTTGGGAATTTGAAACTGCCCAGTGAGTATTGATGTATATTTCTATGATAAGCTAAAATTACATGGTATTACAATGACTTGGTTTGTACGTTGTTTTGAAAGAAATGTGTCTCGGCGTTTTAATGTTGGTCATTGTCGCGGAGCTAACATAAGCTAGTTAGCTAACTGAAGTTAGCTATCCGGCTAACGCTACTGTGTTTTTCATTAAGGGGCCCCTGAGATCGGGGACATTTATCGTACAGCTAACATCGTCTTTCGTGCCTTGGTGGAAACCGAGAGGCTAGCCTATGATAAATAACGTTATGTATTTTTTTCCGACGCGACCGTTCAATTATTATTACAATGTAACCTAAGTATAGGAAAGAGTTACTCTTAGCCGGCGCTCTAGTGTAACCGTCATTAGTATCAGATGTGGGAGCTAACTAGCTTGCTCATGTTTGTAAAGCGCAAACTGAAAATTATATGTAAATTTTACGAGTCGTCTTCGACCACTTATGATCTACGCGTAGTTGTTGTCAAAGTAGGGTAACGCTGACTCGCTGAAAGGTTAGACATGTGCTTGCAGTGAGAATTTCCCATATTTCAAGTTCCAGCTGTTTAATATCAATGTTAACAGTATCTTTAATTTTGTTCTTACAATATTGCTACTTGTCTCAGTTCCTACACATGGTCAAAAAGTTCCATGAAACAGCTGGTCCAGTGCAAAAAAGAAAAAAAAGTATCAGATGTAATAGATCAAATGTAATAAATCAGGTCAGACTTAAATTTTAGTTTATGATAGTAGATGTTATTCCCTTTATGCATCCCTTAGACTTTTCTATTTCTCATTTATTCACTAATATCCCATAACAAGAAAGAAAAACAAGTTGCTTGGGACGGACTAAGAAAATATTAATGCGTTTGATCATTAACTGCTGTTCATCACAGATGAAATTACTGACAACAAATGGAAATCAGAGATCAAAGCTGGAGCCAGCTGCTTTGCTTTACATCTTTGTTAAAGTACTTGTGGCTAGTCAGCAGATCTTCACCAAGTAATTTGGTTAAGTCACATATTACTGCTTCAATATGCAAAATTGATTTTTCACATGCTTGGTTTCTGAATGTTCTTCTGAATCTGCAGCACTCATTGAAAGCATTGTTCTTGTGTCAAAGGTGAACTGACCCTGTAGAAACACATTACCTATGTTTTCGATTAAGTCAATACTCATACTGCATACACACATAAAATGAATACTCCAACTGGATAGTTGATTAGACGTATCCACCATTGTAAGGCACATCAACACTGCCAGTGATTTGTTATCCTAGCCCTCTCTTTTTGCTTAAGCATCTAAAATACACACCGTAAAGAGCTGTAACAATTAGCCTTTTTTTACTATATAGTTTTAAGTTATTTTCTGTGGTATGGTTGATATAGGGCTTGATATAATGATCATTTTCATAATTAAGTTATCCAATGTTGACAAGCCATTTCAACCAGTTCACAATATGCAAGCAAAAGAGCTTATTTGTGCACAATATAACATTTATGAGACTTCTACTGCCATTTCTGTACTGTAGATATACTGAATTTGTTTGCCAAACCCCCCAAAAATCTCCTGCCTTCCCTCTATGGGCCCCAACCCAGTCTCTGCTATTAATTCACTGGATTAAATTGTCAATTAATATCCTGATAATCACCTAGTCATGTCCAGTGTTTGGACAGTCATCAGTGTCCAAACACTGCAGACAATGGGGAAATGTCACAATGACAACTTTTTCAGATGTTTCTTTTTTTGGACACAAGCAAGAGATACTGAGTATACTGTCATAGCAAATGATTTAAAAAAAATAACATTTAAGAAGCTAAACTCGCATAGCTTGTTTTTTTGTTTTGTATAAAAAAAACCTACTCAGTTTATCAGGGTTGGTGATTCATTTAGTAACCAAGTTATAACTGATTAATAGATTTCCCGTCTCTGTGAAGAACAAAAACAAAATGATCACAGTTCACAGCACGGCTCTTGTCTGACTGTTGAAAATACTGTATATTAATTTTAGGTGTCTACCATTTTCCAAGATAGTTATTTTTGAGCCTGCTGAACAAATGGGGTGAAACAAATTCAGGTTTTATTTAATGGGTTAATGTTAACAGCAGCTGTTCCTGTTGCAGCATTATGAATGTATTGGTTTTATCTGCCTAAATGCCTAATTCATTGTGTGTCCATCTTTACCATCTGCCTTCATGTCCAAATTAACCTGCTCTTTTAAAACATAAAAATACAACACGATTTTTAATGCATATCAGTAAAACTCAAGTCTTCCAAAAGTAACACGCATACTTTCTTGTTTACCAATACTGCAAGTCACACAGGCATGGTCATTAGCCTTCATTCTCTGTTAAGTGATCATCATTTGATCAATGGTTTTAGTGCAGTAAACTGTTCTTGATTAACATAAAAAAAACTAACTGTTCTTGATTAACATAAAAACACGATTAAATGAATCAGTATGCTTATTCAGGTGTCTGACACAAGTACAATACCAGTACTGAAAAGTATGTAATCACTGCAAGCGGGAGTTGACAGATGAGCTGTGATTGACTGACTGAGAGCGAAGGAAAAAAAACAGTTTTAGCTCATCAAAGGCAGATAGTCCTGAAGTGATTACATTACTTTTTTTTCCCTGCTACTTAAATGTTGAAAGTTGCCTTATACATACTATTCAGTCACCAATAAAAGCAACAAAGTGAGCAAACAGTCATCACCAGGGTTTGCTGTTCATTTTGAGTTACCATACTAAAGTTGCTGGTTTATCTCTATTTTCTCTGCCAATGTTTATTTCAGAGTTGGCTTATAATTGTTTTATAACATTATATCATGTTTCCCCCTTTCATATACCATAACCTCACAAAAAAAGTATCTTTGTATTATTTTGTTGAGTTAGTGTTGCCTGTCATAGTTTTGAATTCAGTAACAAGAAAACACTGTATTAGTCATCAGTATTCTCCCACACTACCTTTAATACTGTTGATGGTAGTGGGGGACAAAATGTTTATCTTTGCATTGCACAAGCACTAGGACTAGTACAGGAACATTGAGTCTTTTTTTCTACTCGGCACTCTTGTTGACCACTGATTGTATTTCATAATTAATGAGGATATGAAGGATGTTAATGATTAACCATTAGTTGGTTAGTTCCTGTGTAGAATTTTAACAATTAATGAATCAGGGATTAGCCTGCAGAATCTTATATTTTTTTGGTGGTGTCCTTTCACCAGATCTCTGGTGTAATTAACTTTTTATTGCAGTAGAGGGCGTACATCAACCAAAGAACTGACATAATTAGCAGAAATAGAAGTACAGGGTAACAAATGTGAGATGAGATAAACGAGCCTCTGAGCTGTACTTTGGCAATAGCACTGCTAGCCATGATTTAGACAGACCCAGGCCTAAATCAGGACAGTGCAGCTACATATATGGTTTGCACTTTGCAAGTGCATGTAACAGTACTTAGACTGAAATGTAAAGGAAAAGTCTTTTCTGGATGTAAATCCCACTAACTTTTGGACACTAAATGCACTATGAATTTCCCCCATGTCGGCCAGGTAATATGTGTCAACACAGTGATTGTTTCTTTGCAGCCTGACTTAATGAGCAGAGCAGCTTTTTCAAGAGCCTTGTTGTTTTCTTAGGCTTTGAGATGATGGCTTACTTGAACTGCACATAACTAATTTGCCCACAATGTACAACTTTATCATTTAAGCTGAGAAAAATATCAGGCCATTTTCATTAGTTATTGTTAATAATAAACCATCTTTTGAATATCAACCCATTCAACACTAAGGAAAAGATACTTTGCTCATCTTTTTCTCTTACTCATCATGCTTGCACCAATGTATCAGAAACCAAAGCTTTTCAATGACAGCTGGACAGAGTGCTCATCTGAGCATTCATTATTCAAGGGACTATCTTGACTATGAAGTAGCCACAGTTACTTCATATTTAATGTGCTCCCCTCTGTCTTAACTTGTTTAAAAAAGAGTGTGAAAGTTATGCTAACATGAAACAGATAAGCTGTGCATTGTGCAGTTGGTATATAGGCATTTGAAGGAACTGCATAGAGATTGATCTAAAAGGATAATATTTCCTGCTGACCTGAGGGTAAAGATCATAGGCCAATCTTGGGGATTTGCTGGTGGCTTCTGTTGACTGTTTACCTTGTAAACATTTTGGGTAAAAAATTTCATAACAGAAAAGTGTAGTTTTCATTTACGTACTGTACATTATATCCACGCTAACAGAAAAAGCAGCTGAGATTGCTGTGTTGGTTTTTCATCCATTTTAATAAGATATCTACATCCTTCATTGTTGGAGGGTCCTGTTGAGTCATGTGAAGTGAACAAACCTAGGAAATAGTGGCACTTCTGGCTTTGCTACTGTCCACACAGTTTTATCACAGGCTTTGACAAGCCTTTTGGCCTCATTCTCTTTTATACTGTTCCCATTCCCATCGTCATTGCTTCCAGTGATGATTTGTCATTCTTGACCCAACTTGTCCATGTGTGAGCAGATACTTGACCCTAACTTGACTGTGGGGTCTTGAGCATCTCACTGTGTATGATTTTCCAAGGTCAGAGATTTACCATATAGTGACACTGTTGGAAAAGTTAAATTCAGATTGGGGCTTTCTTAATTCATCGATTATTCATTTGGTTAGACAATGTTGAAAAATGTTGATTGGTGTTTCGCAAATGTCACAGCAATGAGATTCTCAAATGTTTTGTTTTGTCAGAAAAATTAAACTTATCACGGTGCTTGTTTAAATTATATATAAGTAAAACACTCAAACCGATTCATTTGTTGTAATTAAAATAGTTGATGATGAATTATGCTAATGATTAATCGTTGCAGCCCTTGTTCAGATCCTAGCAACACCCGCTCACAGCAGGTGATTCTTGGTCCAGATGTTACATCTCGCATTTTGTCGCATCTTACATTTGTTGATATTATTGCATTCTACCACCATGTTCTCCTAAAATTATTCACCTCATTTACATGTGTGCATTTGTAGAAAAACATAAACAACAAAGTTATTGGCTGTGACCTTTGAACAGCACTACTTACAAAGTAGACACAGTAGAGAGAGAGAGTTGACTTTTTTATTTTCAATTATTGACATTTTTGCAATAATATATAAACCCCCAGAGAGAGAATAAAGATGCATCTAAGAATCAAATAAGTCTGCTTATTACGCATCCAAAATATACGTGGGAACCGTTAAACAAACACAGTGAATGTAGCAAATATGACGTGTCTATTACTGGAAAGTGGAGGTGGAAGTTGCTGAGAATTAAGAGCCATTGGGTTAAACTCTGGTTAAACTTGAACTGACCTCAAGAGTCTCCAGTATGAAAGGGCTTTCAGCAACTTTCTGCCCAGGGGAGGAAGAAAAGTATTGTGAAAGGTATAAGGAACACATTACCAACTTGTATAATTTGTCTGTGTGAGAGTCACAACCTTCAAAATGTATATCAATACATTGTCCAGCCCCATTTTCAACAACAGTATGTTTGTGCTTTCATTTGCAGGAGACAGTGGCAAAGTGACGACAGTGGTAGCCACACCCGGCCAGGGTCCCGATCGCCCACAGGAAGTGTCCTACACAGACATAAAGGTTATAGGAAATGGTTCCTTCGGTGTTGTGTACCAGGCCCGCCTCATTGACAGCCAGGAGATGGTGGCAATTAAGAAAGTTCTCCAAGATAAGAGGTTTAAGGTATGTTTAGACTTTAAAATCCAAAGTTGTGAGCATATAACATTATGCTCACAATGCTGGATTTAGTCAGATAATTACTGAGAAACAAAATTATTAATTTTAATGCTAGTAACTGTCCTGCATTAATGCTGGTTGTCTGTGATAAGTTGTTTTTGTTTTTACACAATTCACATCCAGTAATTTTCTTCCCTCTTTGGTTTTACTTTCTTTGTTGTAGAATAGGGAGCTACAAATTATGAGGAAATTGGACCACTGCAATATTGTGAGGCTACGTTACTTCTTCTACTCCAGTGGAGAGAAGGTGTGTATGCACTGAGTCTTATTCCGTATGAATCAAGTTTCCCAGAAGACTATCTCCACACCCAGTCTTTATAACAATACACTCTTCAAGGTTGATTCATAGACATGTCCTGGACTAGTTGCCTTAATTGTAACATGAATTCCTAAACTGAATATCTCACATTATTGTTGTACTTTGCCCTAAATGTAAAATATTCAACATTTATCACCAGTAGTAGAAAGAAAAGGGAAGTATGTGCTAATGAATATGTAAAATACTGATACATTAAGTTTTGGTCCTTAACTTAAAATATTTGTGTCCCTGAATTCCCCAGATCAAGAATCCATCAAGTGCAAGTTTTGTACATTAGCATCTACCTCATATTATGCCAAATTCAACATAGCAGGGTTAGCATTGTGTCTTTATTGCCATACAGTAGCTCATTTATTCAAATTAATTTGACTTGTATTATGATAAAATATTTCATGGTTTATGAAGTAAGTACTGTGATCGTGCCAGAGAGCCTTGATGTCTTTTCCCATATAGGAGTGTTTACACTTCACTTTACTTTTGCAATAACTGCATAGCATGATAATCAATTATGTTTACACTCATAGAGGCGGTAAAATGTCTAAGTACAGTGCCAATTAGCCTAATTGTTTAATTGTCTATTATTTTGTAGCTAATAAGTGCAACATCTGATCTCAGTATTTAACTACCCATGTCCTTCAGGTTTATAGCTAATTACTGCCCACACTTGTAGTAGTTAACCCTATCTATCTGTTATAACATTTTATCACATTATGCTCACAACGCTGGATTTAGTTTTCTGTTAAGAAGTAACTTTCCACTTCTAGCTACACAGTCCTCCTTTCTTTTCTTTCTCCTTTTCAGAAAGATGAAGTGTATTTGAATCTGGTGCTGGACTTTGTCCCCGAGACAGTGTACAGGGTGGCTCGGCACTTTAACAAGGCCAAGACTACCATCCCCATCATCTATGTTAAGGTGGGTGGTCACAAAAACAGAAGCTGTTTTCAAACATGAACTCTGGATAATTTCTGCAGAACTGGGTCTGGATCATTTTCCAGAGAATGAACATTCACACATGGAGAACACAGAGGAGCTTGTCTGAGGGCAGTGTTTTCACACTGGAGGATCCAGGTGAGGGTGTGGTGTCTGGCTTAGGCTTGCAGGAGACACCCATTCACTCACCATGGATTATCCAGATTTTCTCCTGCTACATTCTCACATGAGCTCACCTGGACATTATCTAGTGAAACAGAGAGCTGACAGGAACATCCCTGGAGAATATGCAGACTTCAGTGAGTCTCTGAAGGCAGCTGTACACACAGCTGGTTGTTTTCCTTTCACTGCTTGCACCATGGTACTTACGGCAACAACGTGGTATTTTAAGTTCTTTGGGCATCTCACACTTAATGTGTGTGAATCATAGGTAAAAAGTGCAACTCATCTCAGAAGGAAGTACTTTCTTCCCATGATCAAATATTTTGGGGTGATAGTGCTATCAACCCTGACTGTTGATGTGAAAACTGGGATTGCAACATTGTGGAAGTTCATTATGGTGGGGTTTAGGTATTCATTCATCTAAAATGCACTTGAGCTGTAACTTAAATTGCTACATTTATCAGTTTTCTGGGAAACTCTTGACTTCCATGAGCCAGGCCATCAGAAGAAAAACAGTATAGAAAAAAGTATAGTATAGACTGTTGGAAAGGCAGCTGCTTTACAAATTTGAGAACTGTTCATCTTTTTAAAGTAGTTTACTACTAGTAAACTACTTTGTAAGTATACTGTATAGTTAAAATGGAAAGATTAGACATTACGCAATAATAATGAATAGCTTATTTTTACCTAGACTAATGGGCCTCATTTACAGTTCATTCACACTCATTCACTCATCTCCATGTGTGGTCATTATGTCTATCCAGGTGTCACATATTAAAATGATGTTTTCGTTACAGGCTTTTGAATTCACTCATCAGATTTCAACTGAAATCTGGTGGAGGCATTTTCTATTTGTATTTCACATACAACCTTTTACTGTTTACGGGTTATGACAACACAAATGGAAAGATAGCCCCATAGGAATTAATGTGTTTGAAATACACTTGGTTCCCTCTTTGCTTTCAGGGAGTTTGTTTATTATGTTTGTAGGAGCAGAAAGGACATTATAGCTGTCTCATAGCCCATTTACCTTCCTCAGCCTGCTGCTCCCCCGTGGCTTAGAGATGCAGACTGATGCCGCCCTCTTTCTCTCACTTTTATCATCATTCCTTCCTTCAGTCACACATGTCCATCACAGCATGACTGGAGTTATTCACCCCTCTCTGTCCTCTAGGTCTCAGATTTTTCTCCTCACTCCTCCCTTTCTCTCTGCCCCCTTTTTAACCATCAACTCTCATCTCGTAGTCATTTTGTCTTTAATCATCCAGTAATATGTGGTCATCCTGCTTTCACTGCTTCCTGTAATAAGAAAATAATAATGATAGTAATGATGATCAAAGTGATTTCATATTACGATGGTTACAGTCTGCATTCCACCGATGCAATGACAGGGTGACTAGAACTTGTAGAAAAATGTCAAACAGGTTGTAAGAGGATGGTAACACATCTGCAGGGAGAATTTGTCAGCAGAAAACATGCTGCTGTACGGTGTATGGGATTATACAGATGGTTCTTTTAATGCACATCTACACAGTGAACCTGCAAAACCCAATTTGTGGATATATATAGAGGTGATGGAGATCAGTATAAACACTTTGCCTTTGGATAACAAACTATATCACCTATATTTCATCTGTGGTTCCCAGCCTTCCTGGAGTTAGGGACTGTATTTACTCATCATAGTCTGCACATCTCTTCAGATTGTAAATAGAAAGAAGCTAATATTTACATCAAGTCTGAAACATGGATTTTGAACGTTGTAATGTAAAATGCTGTCAGAAGATATACTGTATGTCTCTAAAACCAAAAGAGGGATTGTTCTGACATTTGGATCTGTCACAGAAGGCAATCAATTAGTGTTGCCACAAATGCTGTCACTACTAATTATTGCATTCATCTATCCGCCCAGGTATCATAATTGTAATAATTTATCTCATTAAGACTTAGTGTTTTGGAGTATTCAGCTGAAAGGCACCTGAAAACATTGATCCTACTGGTTTTCCAACCTCATGTAATATTGTTGCTGGTATTGTATGATTGTGAAATGATCATTAAATCTTGTTGAATTTATTATTACATTACAATACTTTTGAAACTTAAAATAAACCCACATCACATTAGTTAAAGGTGTCTGTGTTCAGCACAAAAACAGAGGAAATACATGAGACTGGGGAACACATCCTCTTGAAAACATGTATGATTCTGTTGTTAAACACGGTTGGGCGTTAAGCCAAACTTCTATGTCTCCCCTCAGGTGTACATGTACCAGCTGTTCCGCAGTCTGGCTTATATCCATTCCCAGGGCGTGTGTCACAGAGACATTAAGCCTCAGAACCTCCTGGTGGACCCAGAGACAGCCATCCTCAAACTCTGTGACTTTGGCAGGTCGGTAACGGGCACTGCTTCTGGACATGTGTTTCTTTCCTTATTCTGTTTTTGTTTTAGTATCTGTGTCTATTTGGGTGTTTGCTTGTGAAGCCATCTGTTTCTCAGTCTTGACATATCTGTCAGATGCATTCTTACCTCCCTGTCTCCCTGTTTTGGCCACCTACCAACTTGTAGTGCTAAGCAGCTTGTTCGTGGGGAGCCGAATGTGTCCTATATCTGCTCACGGTACTATCGTGCCCCAGAGCTCATCTTTGGTGCCACCGACTACACGTCCAACATTGACATCTGGTCGGCGGGCTGTGTGCTGGCCGAGCTGCTGCTGGGTCAGCCCATCTTTCCCGGAGACAGTGGTGTGGACCAGCTAGTAGAGATCATCAAGGTACAGTAAGGATGTGGTATAGAAAGCCCAACTGATGGTACGAGCCACTCTGTTACAAGCCATAGTCTCAAGTTTGTTAGTCAAACTCATTTTCACACATCTTTTAAAGATGTGGTGCATGCAAAGCAGAGACAGTACAACAAAATTCACAGTATCAGTCAGGACAGCACAACATTTTAAAAGTTTTTGTTTTAGACTAGCACACTATCTACTTATCAATGTTTCTACAGTATCTCAAGGAATTCCAGGAAAAAAAGCTTTCACCAGCCAGGTTTAACCAAGTCTTGCCTTACTACTAAAAACATTTACTCTCTATTTTTTAGGAGATCATATGCAAAGATAATGTTTGAGCTCATGTCCACAGTTGCATTCCCCCCTGTTGTTTTGCACAGGAACATATAATATATTGTTAATCTTGAATATCATGACTGAATATTGACACTTCACCCTCTTTTGTCAGGTTCTTGGGACACCAACACGAGAGCAGATTCGGGAGATGAACCCCAACTACACAGAGTTCAAATTCCCACAGATTAAAGCACACCCTTGGACAAAGGTATGTTCCCACTTGTGGAGTGTTGTGGAGTTTAAAACAGCTTTGTAATAAAAACTAATACCCTTGGAAAATAAATGTCAGACCCCAGTAAGACTCGCTGTGTATGTCCTTGTTTAAATTTTTTTTATTTTTTTAGTAAGAATACATGTTTGGATTTATATAAATTCCTAGTGGAACTGATTTAATTTCTTTCTCTTTTTTTCATCCCCATTTTAGGTGTTTAAGCCTCGCACCCCACCAGAGGCCATTGCCCTCTGCTCTCGACTGCTGGAATACACGCCGGTTACCAGACTCTCTCCTTTGGAGGCATGTGCACACGCCTTCTTTGATGAGCTGCGCCAGCCAAATACCCGCCTGCCCAGCGGACGAGAACTGCCGCTCCTCTTCAACTTCAGTCCTGTTGGTCAGTTTTGCCTTTCTTTCATTAATGTTTACTGTGTTTAGCCTTTAGTTACAAGTTATAAGATCCTCCTGATTTTCTTGCCGTTTTGCTTCTAGTGTTTTAGATGTAATTAAACATGTATTTCTTGTTTCTGCTCTTACAGAGCTGTCTATCCAACCCCAGTTAAACTCCACACTCATTCCTCCTCACGCTCGTGCACAGACATCACCTGCCTCACATGGTATGTTTGGCCATATGAAAGGACACTCTTTTTGATGCCACCATTTTAGAACATTAGAACATTCTGAGAATAACTGCTATTGTGTTCTAGTGTTGTTGTTGTTTATGTTTTAGAACATAGAGTATTAGAATGTTTTAGGATTCCGAGTCTGAGGAAATGTAAATTTAAAAAAGCATCATATGCAATTAAAATATTCTTCTAATACTGAATTAAGTTGTTAGAAACTGAATATCTTCACCCGGCTGATGCTAACCTGTCTAAAACTAAACCAGTGTTTTATGTATTTTAATGTATTGTTGGAAGACACTGAACATATAATTCATTGATTCAAACAATGATAAATGACATGGAAAAAAACATGACTTGAACCATTGTATTTCCTCTCTCACCCTGCAGAGGGCAGTGTGTCAGACAGTACTGCTCAGCCCAGCTCAGCACCTGGATCCATCAACAACAGTACCTGAGCATCCATCCCTTTGTCATCCTTTCTTTTTTCATTTTCCCCATTTTCCTTTGCTCCCCTCTGCTCTTCTCTTACTCAACCTTTGTCCTGGCTCCAACCCCTTAAAATAGGAAAAAAAAACCTGTGCACACCCACATCTACACTCATTGCTATGTACTCTGAATGTTAACCAACCAATTTCCGTGGCTGCTAGCTTCTGGAGGATGTGGTTTGTTTTAAGGACATTAATGTAGCCATGTTTGGGCTCTATATAAGCTGCATTTCTGTGTTCAGGTTGGCCCTTGTCTGGTCTGTTAGAATAAAGAAATACTACATTGCTTGGGTAGGATGTTTGGGAGATTGGAGTGGGGGGGGTGTACATGTTGTGTGGATTTTCTGCGTTATAATTGACAGTTGACTTTTATCTCTCTTTTGTGCTTTTTATTTGTACTAGCAAATTTTAATGTGTGGCTGTGGTGCCACTGTATGGAGTTCTGCTTGGCTAGAGTTAAAATGAGGCCTATATGTAAGGCCTGCTTCATAGTGACAATCATCTTAGAGGGTGAGAAATGACAGACTTGTTTTATACATGGTATTTGATTGTACATCCCACTCTGTACATCTGTTGCTTTTCTGTCTTTTTCTACCCTGAACTCTGCTCAAGTGTTGTCAGTTCACTCAGCCCAGGTGGTGAACAAATTTTTGTTTTAAATCTCCCAGACAGAACCGATTGGCAATTTTTTTTGACCATGTCATTTTAGATAACAGATGGTTTTAAATTTTATTGCAAAGCAGGGCACTGCAGCCTGTCTTACTGTTTTCTTTTTTGAATACTAGCTCCTCAGCTGCCTTTTTATGAATGAGAGGGAGCTTTATGAGAGCAGAGTGCACATCTTCAATTTCTTTGGTATAAGCTCACATTGTCTTATGTTAAGCTGGAAATCAAGCATGTCATGTTCATTCTCAAATGAGTATTGCACATCTCATTTGTAGAGTAGTAGGAGAGTAAACGGGGTGAGATATGTGAACTGTCTAGTAGTGAACATAATGTCATACAGAGGGAGCTGATGGTGCAGTTCCATCCACTACAGCAGTCTCAAATGTCATAAACACAGTTGCTGGACACTGTAGGGTGAACAGTCCCCTCATTCATTAAGTAACTTTTATATTAAGTTTGATATCCGTTTGAAAATGTTGAACAATGACATCAATTCCAGAGGGAGACTGCGAGTGAACATGTGTATTGTTTGTGCAGGAGGAGAACTTTGTTTGCTGTGTGCGTGTTGAAACCCTCTTTGGTTGTTCCCAAACAGCCTGCCTGTGACACCTCATATCATTCTCTTCCCGTTTTGTCACGCAGCCTAATGGGCCACTGTCTATGTGGACTATTTTCTTTCTTCTTCACACAAATGTGCATGTTCAGCCCAGGTTGACCACAATGTATTACATCCACTTATATCAATAATAATCTGACCAGAAATGATGCTGAAAACCCTGAAACCCAAAAGCTTTTGGAGCCCCCCATTTCCTTCTCACCCCCAACCCTCTTCCTTCTGCTTCCATCTTTCTTCCTCTTTTTTCCACTGCTAAACTGTAAATATCAAGTACCTTTTATTTTATTTTGTTATTTTTTTTTGTTATTATTGTTATTATATTGTTCTTGTATTTTTTTTTTGCCAGTAGACCGGCGCAGCAGCAGCCGGACTGTTTATCCTCAGTCGCAGTCTGTAAATACAATTTCATTTCAATCCCTGGTTCACAAGGGGGAAAAACAGAACAAAATGTTTCATTTTAATTCTCTCTCTCCCTCCATTTCTCTCTCCACAACTTTCCCTTTTCCCCATCAATGTTGTTATATGTTTTCTATTTATTGTATTGGTTTTTTTGGGGGGAGGCGGGGGGGATGGGCTGGTGACTGGTTTAATTTTTTTTACAGTAGTATTCACTATTGTGGGATCTGCTTTTTTGTTTATTTTTTATTGTTTTGTTTTTTTTAATTCCAATTTTTAGTCCGGCGACGTCACATGCAAAACATCCGAGATACTGTACACAGATCATGACAGGAGTTGGTGTTTCAAATTGGTGTGTTTGTAGCTGCACATGCTAGACAACAAGTGGAACTTCTGTTTTCCATTTAACTTCAATGTGAAGGGAATGTTACAAACCTGTTTTTTGTTTTTTTTTTGTTTGTTTTTTTTTTTTTAAAGAGAAGAAAAGAGGTTGTGGTATTGGGAGGAAATGTGCATCACCGTGTGTGTGCGCGTGTGTGTGTGTGTGTGTGTGTGTGTGTGGGAGAGGGAAAAAACAAATGTGTCCATAGAGATCTCCTGTGTCAGCCTGTTTTCCCTCCCTGAGTTGTATGAGTGTAACAGGTTTGAACTCTTGACCTTCGGTGTGTGTTTCACAGATACTTTGTAGTGTCTTGAACAAAGCTGCAGGCAATGTGTGTTTGTGTGTGTGTGTGTTGGCAAACCATGGATGTCATTCTCTGTATTTTCTTAAATGAAGAGCTGACTAAATGTGCTTTTTTCTCCTATTTTATTATTTTATTTGTTTTGTTTCCATCGTGCAATCTGTCACACTTAGTTTTTAATTTGCTGTGACCCTGCTCTTTTATCATCGGGGGGATGTCATTGTTGGGAACAGAGAGTTTAGATAAAGGAGATGATGAACAGTGGGGGATGAAGGGAGAGAGACAGTTTTTGTTTGTTGGTATAAATAATTAAACTCATTAATAAAGTGATGAAACTGTTCCTGTCTCACATTCATGTCTAAATTATGAAAAATGTAACCTTGTTTACACAGTCACAGCAGGAATACAAGGTTGTAATTAAATAATAACACCCTTTTAATTGATGATAACTCACTTGGCCTTTAAGCAAACAAAGAGGACATCAGTGAATGACATCAAATGTGTTGCAGTCCTGATGACAGTAAGGGAGGATGAACAATCAGCAGGCTGATGCTCCAAAACTGCAGGTTTGGCCTAATTTATCATATTTGAAAATACACAAACTCCATGAAGCTCATTATTAACAACCGACTTTGGTATCGATTAAGAAATAATATATATCACAACATACTTGTCTTGAATATTAATATAACAAAGGGTAATTGTTAAATTCTGATGTTTTCTGTGTGTGAAGAAGTTTAAAACCAAAATTAACTGGTTTCTTCAAATTTCAGTCAAAAGCAAAACTTGAATTATCTGTAACTTGATCACAGTAATTATTGATTTATAATGTTCTGAAACTTTTTTTAAATAGCCAGCTCTTTTGGTCATATTACTCAGCCCTACGTACACGATGGCTTTGCTTCATAATTTGATTTTTAGGGTTGACTGTGTTGTTTATGTGTTTACTATGTGGCAGATTCCCACATCCATCTTTCAAGTCAAATTACTACTCAGCATCTTTAAGTCCAGGTAGGAATTGAGCAGATGTGAATTATTATTATTGTTGTTGGGGTATTAATACAGTGGAAGAGTGGGTTTTCTTTCAACAGGAAGATTGTAGGTCTGATCCTCAGCCAAGCTGGACGAGGCATTTAATCCCAAATTGTAACTGATGGAAGTGCCAGTACCTTTATAAATGGGTATGATCAATGTGTAACAGAGAAACACTACCCATAGATATGGTGAATGGATGAACAGTGAAACTGTAGTACAAAGCAGCTTTGAGGTCAAGACTAAAAAACGCTGTATAGTAATTACAGACCACATATGTGTTTTACTTTTATTTTTATTTACATTATTAGATGGCACTAGTTCCCTTTAGTTTAACCCTTTAAGGTTAAAGCTTTAAAAAGCTCTTAGGGCCTCATAAATTGCCTTGCATTTTCATATAGTAAAGCAAACAGCATTTACTTCCTCCAGCACTGTAGTAGACAACAGCAAATATTCAAAAGATGGGTCAAAGAGGCCTTGAGATGTTGTGCATTTCTGTGATGCCCACATGACTCATGCTTGCTCCAGGTTTGCATATAACTTTTTCGTGCAGGGATAATGAAATGAAGCGCTCCCTGCGTCCACTGCAGTGGAGTCAGGCGTAGCCGTGAACTCTGGAACGGACCAGTTGCAGACTGATGAAATCACACCGGTTGTTATGGGAACTGTGTCTGTTGCACATGTCAGTGGAAAAGGAAAGGGGATTTTTGACCTTGACTGATGAAATTGTGCACTTCCACAGTTTGACTACATTTGAACAGAGGGTGTTTGTGGAAATGTCAAAGAATTAACACAAAAGTACTTGCATTATTTAAAAGACTCCCTTTTACTTTAAGACACTTGAGCATCAGATTGAATTCAGGTCTTGGAGGGCTTTCAGCAACACACCTCAAATACAGCTGAAGTTCTCTTTTCTTCGTTTTTCAGTCAGACAAGACTCTGCTGTTCACTGCTGTAAAAGAAGAGCAGGATTTAATGAAGTCTCAGGGTGTCCGTGATCTTTCTTCTTTCGTCTCTCTCTGTTCAGTAGAAAATATTTATAGGCTCTGGCAGAACCATTTCTCCTAACTAAAACTTCTTGGTTACTTAAAGTTTACCCCTCAGGTTGAGCTCTGCTGTATCCTTGTATGACCCGTTACAGTCCATTAATATCAATTCTCAGCTCTATGGTTTTTTTTCCCCCTCCTTCATCATTAATTGATTCATAGTAGATACCTGCCTTGTTCATGTTTTTGAAAGAAAAAAAACATCAATAACTACTTCTGGCTTTAGTTTTAGTTGAGGTAGACCAAAAACTTACTTTCACTTCAGCTTCATTCACCTGTCTCTGTGAGGCAGAGAGTACTTTATTTAGTCTTACTCTCTTTGAGAAAAGAGAGAGAGAATAAATGAATACAGCACCTACAGAGCATGTAAAATGTAAAAATAACTCTAGATATTGACGCACTGGTATGTGGTTCACAAATGTAACCTTTCGCCCTCTTTGTTCACATCTCAGGAGTTCTTTATTTTCAGAATCATTAGGTGTGTGCCTGTGGCAGCAGGTGTGATCTTATGCTGCTGTAGACCATCTACTTCAAGGTTTGATGCAGTGTGTATTCAGGGATGGTCTTCCTCCTACCTTAGTTGTAAAGAATTGTTATTTGAGCGACTATTGACTTTCTATAATGTTGAACCAGTCTGGCCATGCTCTGTGACCTCTGGCTACTACCATGGCATTTTCACCCTGACAACTTCTGCCCACCGGATATTTTCTCTTTTTCTGACCAATTCTCTGTAGACCGTAGAGATGTTGTTGGTGTGAAAATCCCAGCAGATCAGCAGTTTCTGAAATACTCATATCAGCCCATCTGGCACCAACTTAAATCACCACAACTGCTTGTCTGCATAAACAAGCAGTTCAACAGGTGTACATTAATCTACATCATTTAACTTAAAAAATTTGCACAAGTGAGCGCAACTTTTTACATGTAACTATGCAGGACACATGACTGCAGCACATGTTTGGCATCCAATTTAAAACCTATGAATCATTATACCATCTAAACCAGGTGTGTCAAACGTAGTTACAGAGAAGGTCTGAAATTAAAAACTTAGGTCATATTTAACATTCAGAACAAACCAAGCCATTATTAAATAAAGAAACAAATCAGAGATCAATTTTGAGATTAAAGATGTGTCATGTTAAGATATATTAGTGAACAGTAAATGCAATGGATACTTTTTCATAAAATAAAATTGATTTACCCATTAAATAGCCTCAAAAGGGTTAAAAATGTGTGGTACTAATAAGTATGTCCATACAGGAGCAAGAAAGAGTAACATATTATCTCACAGGCAAAATGTAAATGTAATGTAGGCTGGATGTGGCCCACGGCCCGCGGCCCTTGAGTTTGACACATGCGAAGAAGTTTGATCCGAACCAAATCAGACATATTAGATGGAAGCTTCTCTTAAAACGAATTGCTGCAAGTCATCTGGGATGTTGTCAGCTTTTAAAGATAACCAGATGAGAGGAAGAGAAGAGGAGGAAGGTGCATGTAAAGATCCGGAGTATCCAACGCTGTGTGGCAAGACAGCCCTGCTCGCCAGGAAACCCACAGTCCCTGAACTGCAACCTTCAAAAACATGTCTGCCTCATCATGCTGATATGAAACGTCAAGGTTGAATAAAGTTATTCCGCTGTGTTTTGAGATCGTATGCTGTCTTTGGAGCTTCAGTGGCCCTGTCCCCTCTGGCTGAACGCCCGGTCGGCTCTTTAATACCATTTGGAGTCACGTTAAGGAGTCTGAGAAGCTACTCGTCTTCTCAATGAGCCAACGGGCCACTTTGGGGCACTGTGTAATTCTCAGAAATGAGTGGAGTGAGTAAGTCTATACCTCCACTGACCTCTGAGGATAATACCTGATGTGGCAGAATTGACAGTGCAGCTGCCTGTACTCAGTCGGAGGAGGCTAAATCTGTTAAGTGCTATAGTTTTCTAGATTCAATAAACTTCTCTGGTAAATGAAATGGTTGACTTCATACTCCCTTGTTAAGAGGGCTGTGGGATTCTCTTTCTTTTTTTTTGGATAATCTTATGAGATGTTACTCTGCTCCATCAGTTCCCTTCTGTATTTCACCTTGTTAACAATGATTCTGTGGGTCAGGGCCTCAAACTCAAAATGAGTGGAGGGCCAGTGAACTTCTAGGGTTTTTGCCAGCGTTTGTTTTTGTTTGTTATGGACGGATTTAGATTAAACTTTCGGGAAAGGTGTGTAATGGGACAAGGAACAGATGATTAGGTTTTGGTGGTGATCCGGATCAAAGTCTGTATCCAGGATAAAGATTTGAAGGACTCTTTAAAGGACGTCTGTGCTGTTGAGTGCTTCCAGTTAAGTATTTTATTTATTTCTGTCTAGTATGCTAATGAGGTAGGAGGGTCTAGGGCTCAGTCTAAAGCAGGATTGGTCAACTAGGCAAGGCAGCTCTCTCGCTAACAGTCAAGTGACGTCATCACCGAACGTGCATAATTGGCAATGTGTATGTAATTGTAATGTACGCTGTAGGAGAGGGATAACATGGTGGGAGAGCCATAAAGTTAGTAAAAACACACCCTAAATATTTAAAACTTCAAATGAACTTTCTTCTGTCAATTATTATTTTTTTATGTCACAATTACAGCCCTCCTCATTTATCTTGGCTTAGGAACAGCAAAAGTCACCTAAATGAGAATCAGATAAATTTGTTAATTAATTAATTTTTTTTTTGTTTAACAGATTACCTGCCCGAAACTGCATACCCCTGTAAAATGCTCAGGTGATCCACAATCACTGTGAGATTATTTTGTACACATTTCCGATTATAATAACATTTGTGAATTTGTTCCCCATTTCAAATATACTGCTGCTTATTTTGAGTGAGTCTTGAGTCTATTACAAATTGATGAGGTTTGATTGGGTTTTGTGCACATGAAGCCTCGACAAATTAACCTTTTTGTGAACCTTTTGGCTGGACGGCTTCAAGAAGCTTCTTCTCGCCATCACTACGTCTGACCACGCTGCTGTTGCTGCTGTTGCTGCAGTACTGTGGCGCGCCAGGTCTTGAAACTCTGTCACTTTTGTGTGTAGTTGAATTCTATTGGTTCAGAATCTGACCAGTCCAGCCAATCGGAGCGTGGCTTCTAATGTGCAGAAAAAAGCTGAAGTAGTTGAACATTTCCTCAATCGGGAACGCCTGAGTACGGTGAGTTATGATAAATTAATAACCCATATTCTACATGTATGGCGCATTTTAGAGCTATATTAATTATACGTGTGATAGTGATATTCATGTATGGAGGATTTCAACGGGGGCAGACAGCTTATGAGAACTTAAGTCTGTGGCCGCCATTACACCACCGAAGAAGCGTATCCCGCCCTTCTTCTTCGTTTTTTCTTCTTCTTCGCCTTGATATCACAAAGTAAAGAACGACTCGCTCAAGTGGTAAACCGAGTTTAGTCACATGCTAACCAGCCTACGAAGGTCTCATTTGGTTCAGTAATTAGATTCAAGCTTGTAAGCTTTAAAGCTAGTAAGCTAGCTAGCACGCCGCGAATACGTTAGCTTTGTTGCTGAAAAACATGGCTATCATTGAATGTTAGCAACACTAGATTGGTCAGATATGATGTAGTCTGCTAACAGGCTGCTAACTGCTAACAGTGGGACTGTCGTTCATTCGGCTCGGATTAGACACAGACCTACGATGTTACTGGGATGAGGTTTTAGCTGGGTACAGCATAAAATATACGGGCTTGGTTCATTTATCAGTCTCAGACTTTGACTGACATTGTCCCTGCAGTTATTGCTGTAAAGTACTGGCTGGCATGTCATCCTCCATTTTGCATGTGATGGATTAACACCCGTGACGTGTAAATAAGTGTTGAATCCATCCGTTGGATGAATGTGTTATTTACCTAGTCACATATTAAAAATAATCTGGGAAGGAATGAAATGAAACTCCACAACAGCTAACGGCCAGAATTAATAGAGTCCACAGTGAGTCCTGTGAATTAAAGACTATAACAACCAAAGCCATTGTCAGTGGACTTTCAGTGCTGTTGTTCATTAGGTCAGCAAATACTTATTTTCCTTATCTGTTAATTTTGTCAATTCTTTTCTGAAGTAATTGTTTGTGCCTTAAAATGTCAGACTATAAATATACATACATGTTTCAGACATATAATGTCACTATTATTACAATGTGGGCTGTAGGGCATCATCATTATGTTCACACTAATACTTGGGGTGCAACTTACGATTATTTCATATTAGATTAATCTGTTGATTATTTTCTCTATTAATCAAGTACTTGTTTGGTCTGTAAATTGTCAGATATTGTAAAATTTTTCTCTGTGTTAAGTAAACCTGAAAATGATGATGTTCTCAAATGTCTTGTCTCATTTGTTGTTTGTCTTATCTAATTTTCCTTATGGACCCTGAGCGTGATGGTAAAATTGAACTGACAAGAGGACATTTGAAAACAGAAAACATTGTAATGTGTGGGGTATTGAAGCATATCTCTGAGCATTTTAGACACTTGGTAGTTGCAGCTCTTCAATTAATTGTTCTCTTGTTTGTTTAGCCTGATGAAGCTTTCTCCTCCATGTCAACCATCTAACTTGGCAAATATGGAGGCTTCTATTTTTTTCCAATAAACTATTTATTTATTTTACCTGATATAGTTTCTTGACCTGATTTGGCAAATTACTTTCCTGCTGTTTTATACTCTAGGGGTCTCCATCTACCAGTAGCTCACGAGGTATGCTTTGTTTTGGGTCTATGTACTTCTGTATATCGGCCTTTTTCTGACATAAATGTAATGAAATCAATGTTCAGAACAGAACTCAAATGGCCCCATAGGAGTGAACCTAAGTGGATACACTACAGCATACACCTCTCTTGTTGACTCCATGCAGTGCCAGGCATCTCACTAAATGAAAATGTTCAGTATACATCATACATACAGCTGTACATGTGAATACTCTTGTGTGGTGATACAGTGATGTTTGGGCAGGTAACAAAATAAAAAGTGAAAAAGCCATAATATCAGTGTCTTTGTAAATGCATTGTTTTGTTTTGACAACACTGATATTAAAACACATTCATAGCATATGAAATGCATACAGAAATACAAAATGCACATTGAATTGAATTTAATACTATTTTGGTTACTATTGTGAAATGTGAGTTGTGGACACCAACATTTTGTATATGTTCAGGCAAAACGGGTTCTTTTAGTTTGTTTGGATTGAAATAAGTTATGGAAATAAATGTTACAAAACATTTTCATTTTGTCAAAGTTTCAGGCAGAAAAAAGGTTGGAGACCCCTGCACTAGACTCACCACTTAGCTGTCACTAAAAAGCAGTTTATAAACAATTTATTCCACTGCTGTTAACATTTTCTTAAACATATATTGGAGTGCTTTTTCAGGATCTTTTTGTGCAATGTGCCCTTTTTACAAACAAATCGTTACATAATATTTCACTACAACCATAGGCAGGCGCTTTTGCGACAGAGTTGGGTTTTCGGGTTTTTATGGGATTTATCACTCACTCACTCTTTTTCTACCGCTTTACATCAATAAATAAAATTCAAGAAATCGTTATTATTACGCTTTAAAATAATTGTCTGCTAATCAAAGATGCTAAGTGAAAGGTGTATAATGTGTTTTTGCAATCCATCTTTTTTGTTTGTAAGGTTCCGTTTTCAGGGTACAGCTTTGCTGGTGATGCACAGTATGTTGTTTTGATTTGTACAGTATATCGTGAGAAGAAGAGATTGCATGAGCAGTGCTTTTGATTGTAGTTTACTTGTAGTAGCAGCATTAGCTAAAACACATAAATTAGTCCTGTCTCAGGTTATGGTGAGTCATCTTGGCAACCTCAGAGCTTCAGAGTTAGCTCCCTGTTGGTAATGTCTTCTGTAGTGATATCTTAATATATGCAGGCACTTCTTTTTATCAGGAGGGGGCAATGTTCACAAATTCAAATGCAGTGCACTGGTGGGAAGGCATCTGCATAAAGCTAATATTCTGATATTTCCTATTCAAAGCATGTTGTTTTGTGAACTTTTACACCCTGTATCTAAATTAGATTTGCATTGCTACATCTCTTACGAAATGTTTTTGATTTTTATTCCCCTGGCAGCCATGGAGACTTCGTCAGTGTACATGTGCTTTCCCTGCTATCAGGAGTTCAACACTCTGGAAGAAGTGCTCAAGCACCAGTTGACATGTACTGCTGAGGAAGAGCAGGCAGACACATCCGGAGCTACCCACGTCAGTGTTCCAGTGCTACAAAACCAGGTAAATATAATCCCAGTTGATTTTAGTCTCTTATGATGTGATTGTGACAGAGGTGTTTTGAGTCCAAGCATAGAAGTGAAAAATGTCCAGTGCTGTGATGGCAAAGCTTGAATGTGCAGGGTGGATCTCATTTAAGCTTCTGAATCATATTAGGAGAACAACCTTGAAGTGACAAGTAAAACTTCAGTCATAAATTTCATTGTTCTGCTCCTCATCACAGTAAGAGTGATTTTCATAGTGGCACTCACCTGAACATTAAGTTGTAATGATTGAATGAAGCATGTCAAGACATTAAGGGGATTTATAACTGATTAATGGGTACACTGATGCCATATTTTTAACCAAAGAATAACTAGGAAGTCTTTTGGCAATAAGATGGTCATATTACCTTTTTATCATGTGACTGTTATTTCACATGCATTGCTTTTAATTTTTCCTTTTATTTTAACGAGTATATTATAGATGCAAACTATCGCTAATTCAGTATAAATGGGCAACACTTTTATAGATATTTATTAAGATGGATGAACAGGTATGTTTTCTAAATTATCTTAAATGGAGTAAAAAAAAAAAACAAAAACATTATTTTATTTATTTTGATCATCACCTTTCATTTTTTTCATAATATTTGTTATTCTGTTTAGCTCTAAGGAAAAAAGAAACATCTGAATGTATTTTTATCAGTGTAATGAGTCACAAGTGAGGTAAATGGAACAGGCAAAAATGTCAGTGCAAAAGGGGATTGATAGAAGTATGGACTTTAAAATCAGGTTTATTTTTTTGTTTTTGTATTTTGAATATGACTAGGCTAATTGGGCACTTTAAATTGCCCGTAGGTGTGAATGTGAGATTGAATGGTTGTCTGTCTCTATGTGGCCCTGTGATGTACTGGCGACCTCTCCAGGGTGTACCTCGCCTCTTGCCCTATGTCAGCTGGAGTTAGGCACCAGCGCCCCGCGGCCCTCAGTGGAGGATAAAGCGGTAGAAAGTGAGTGAGTGAGTGAGTGTATTTTGAATATCTCTCTCTCTCAAATAGCATGTACCATTTACACCTTTCAGCCTAATATTTACTTTGAGTAAGGATGGCCACTTCAAGCAGAAAATGCTATTTGTGTTTCTCACTGGATTATTTGGGGAATGTTGAGTAACCAATGAGATGCATTTGAAGAAGCCTTTTAAATTTTATCACCTGTGCAAACACACATGCACTCAGTAAATGCTTGCTGCTGCTGCCACCTTGTCATAATAGATACACTACAAATTAGTCATTGTAGTATAAAGTTTTTTTTAATCATTGCCATTGATAAAAATTAAATGAAACACACCAAAGCTAATTAACGGAAATAGATGATAATGAATGAATAAACTACACAATAACTAGTTAAGATAAGTAGCAAATAGTAGGCAGACTTTCTAATATTTAAACAAACTTGCATAACGACACTGTCAAATACTCCAGTGCAAACATTTTATGACATTGATTTTTGATTTTAAAATTACTTGGACCTATTTTAGGCCTCAGTCATACTTTGTGCATCTGCGTGTCTGCATATGTCCACTTAAAGTTGAGGACGAATTATTATCCCCCCCATAAAAATGTCCATGTTTTAAAAGTATTTCCGAAGTGCTGTTAAACAGGACGAAGAATTTTTAACACTGCTTTTTCAAACATCCTGGTGCAGGCCAGTCAGTAAGGTTCACTTTGGTCTTCTGGAGGTAGTTCTTCACCAGGAGCTTGTATGTTTTGGGTTGTTGTCGTGTTGGAAGACAAAGCGACGACGAAGACCGTTTTGCCCCTGACTGCTTCAGGTTTTCTTTCAAAATCACATATCCCTCTTTCTTCATGATTCCTTCCATCTTGATGAGATTCCCAGTTCCAGACACACTGAAGCATCCCCACAGCATAATACTGGCACCACTGGTTTTGTTTCTGTGGCCAAAGAACTTTAGTTGCAGCTATTTAAATTGACTGAGATCTAATATGAATGCATAGAACACTAGACTGATGTGGTCCGTTTTGTATGAATGAAACTGCATGGCATTTGTGTACACTTACAAGAATGAAATGGCTCCCCATGGGCACAGAACATGGAAAGTGTTATCCGCCCTGGCAGGG
This sequence comes from Brachirus orientalis, assembly GCA_016785285.1. Lineage (NCBI taxonomy): Eukaryota > Metazoa > Chordata > Actinopteri > Pleuronectiformes > Soleidae > Brachirus > Brachirus orientalis. The sequence continues at coordinate 15,945,859 of JAFBJR010000425.1, read as the reverse complement.
TCATGAATGCTAAAAACAGATAAAACCAGCCCTCAGAAACTCCTGCAGGTTAAACTGGACTAACCAAACACTTCTAAGGCTGATTAATTCTTAAATAATTGAAAACACTCACTGATCTAGCAGCTTACTAAGGCTATGACCAACCTGAAATGGAACACCTCTCAGAAGACCTATCAGATGCTCTCTGATAATAACTCCATTTGTGATTATTAGATATGTATTAAATATTAGATTTTAAGGATAGCATGGCACTATAGTATCCACTGTTTCAAGAGTAGACCTCACATTATTTTGTAATAGTTTCAAACTATCATTTGATTACCACATTTACATTACATTGTGAACATGCTCTGTCATTGGGTGCTGCTTCGCAGTAAGGCTTGATTGTTTCAACTTGTGCCTTGACTTTGTCTTGAACACATGTCCATAAAGCTCAGAGTTGGTAGTGGAAAGAGAAACATCTCTTAGTCAGTTCCACCCTTTCTCCTCACGTGTCACCGATTGGCCTTTTCTCATGAATCACCTGGGGAAACGCAAATAAAACAGTGCACCTTATGGCTTCCCAATCATTGCATTGCCATAAGCCCCTTTATTGCAAACATATAAATTTCCTTAGTGCCTTACATTGTGTGGCACTGGCAGAAAACACTGGCCTTTTATGTCTCAAATGAATGAAGAGCTGAACGTGGAGAGATGACACATTAAATAATTTTTATAGAAATGTCTCTCTAAATCTGTCCACTATAATAAGTTTCTCTTTTTGATGATTTAGTTGAACAGAAGTGCACCTGAGCCTACATCTGAAAACTATCAGAATACTAAACGTCTTCACTTTGCATGTTCTATTGGAAACTCTCCATGAATGATGCAGTAAGGGTCCTGCCTAAAAGCTTTGTCTTTCAGTTTTGAAATGGTAGTATATTTACTGTGCTAAATGGCTGGAATAAACATAGATGGCTGGACAAAGTCGGGGCTTTGACAACTTACGAATTACGCTTACGCCAATGTTCGATATTATTGTATTTATTTCACAATATTTGCAGTTATATTCGATATATTACAATATCGAATATTGATACATTTTCCGACCCTTATTTTGAAAGAAAATTCATGTTTGAAGAAACATGGTGGACTTAGTTTGTCAGAACGATTATCCCAATTAGGGAGTATTTTAGCTTTAAAAAGGGGAAGTAACAGAGCTGCAGTATTTAAATGAGCCGTATATCCTCTTTTCCACGACATTCAAACTCACCTCAGAGTCCATCACCCAGCACTGTTTGCGCTAGTTGACTCTGCATCAGCTTGGCAGGAAACTAACATCAGCACCACCACCAGTCTGACACTTACAGTACATTACGGGAGAATTCACCAAATATGCTAAATAAATGAGACAACACCTGCAATGTTGGAAAAAAAACCTTATTTAAGGACATGATTGAAATCCTGAATTACCAATAAGAAGCACCCAGATGAAAATATTTCACCTACACGTTTAATAAAGTAAGAGAGGACAGAGGAGTTCTTCTCATACATATCCGAGGTAGATAGATAGATAGATAGATAGATAGATAGATAGATAATAATGATACATTTTATTAATAACCACCTTTTTAAAACACTCAAGGACACTTTACAGAAACAAAACAGTAAAATAAAATAACAGAGAAGGGCAACATAGTAAACAGAAACATTTGAACAATGAAACTACACAGAGTGAGCTATTTTGAATAGGTGAATTTTGAGTCTGGATTTTAAGAGGGGAAGAGAGTCAGAGTTACAAATGTCTGGTGGGAGTGAATTCCAGAGATGGGGAGCAGAGTGGCTGAAAGCTCTGTGGCTAAAAGCTCTGCTCCCCATGGTAGATAGATATGGATTTAAGCTGAAGATTTCATTAGATGCAGTCATGTTGGGAATTTTGACAATAAATATGTCCATTTTGATCAGTTTTCAAAGTTTGGCTTATGAACTTTTAAATCTCTGAAGTCATGCAGAACATGATGAGAAGGACGCACCTGAAGCTTCTAACATGTGACACAAGTTCTTTTGATGGGTTGGTTGGAAGAAAATGTTTGACCTGAATATTTTGACAACTTTTCGATGATTTTTGCATCATGTGGATTTTTTTTGTTTCGTTACTTGATAAAGTTAATTAAGGAAGTATTTCTGATCTGATAAGTGACCAGATGTGGCCACATATTCAGCACCCACTTTTAATGTAGTTAGATATTTCTACAGCAGTTGGCTGTTATACAATCAGCATGTTTTTAATGCATCTTTACAAGATTGTCCCATGCTTTGGAGCTCAAAACAAAGGATTGACTGGAGTGTTGATGAATTAATTGAAATTTAATGTAGTAGTAATATTATAACTGTTCTGAATGCAAATTTTTCAAGCTAATTTAACCACATTTTAAACAAATGGCAATCATCACCACTAAAATAAAACACAATACTCACTTAGCTTTTTCTACTTAATCAATAGTTGTTTTATGAGTCATTTAAGACAAAGCTAAGTATTTATATATCCATACTGAAATAAGAATTGTGTGAGGAATGAGTAAATTAATTTTTCTCACCATGGATCATCTGTAGTGGTGGCATACAGGTGCTCAAATTAAGTTTAAAGGATTCTGTTCTGAACTGTATCCAACTTTTGTTTTTAGTTTTTACATCATGGTCGGTCTGTTTTCCATACAGTCATACATGTGTATGCACTGTAGTTTAAAGTGTGGCAGGCATGCATCAGTGAATATTTATGAGCTGGCAGAAAGTAGCCAAGATGCAAGGTAGACATCTGAACCCCTTACAAGAAAGATGGCAGTTGTTGGTGAAGGCATATGAATTCCATGGATTTGGCAGATTTTTATTTTGCTATTCTTTAGAGTTACTTTTGTTATAATGTTTACCAAATGAGTGTTTATTCATTTGCTAAATGGTTGTTTGCTCTCAGTGCCTTATTGCTAGCTAGCATTGGGAACTACTTGTTATTTTACACGAATAAAGTTTAAATGGCTCCAGTTTGTGGGGTTCAGATGTTTTGGATAATTTGCTCCACGAGAAAATTTCTTTTGACACAACTTACATATTGCTACTGTAATGCAAACATAATATACATAATGCCCAGAAGACCATCCTCAAGATGTCCTAAATTTTCAACTGCTTAAATAATAATGTAACCAAGTGGCTATAACAGTAAAATCAACTGCAAAATATGAAATAAACTACACCATGTAAAACTAATAGAGTTTTGGAAGTCTTAAACTTTGACCTTGACATCCTGCTTTTTATCATCTCATTTGGTAGATATAACAAACAGAAAACCCCATGGAGTGACCCATTCAACCTCTGATAGTTATCGTCCTGTCTGAGGCCTTATCTTGGCAGCCTGGAGCTCTCAGAGGAGCCTAGGCTCTAAAAACATGCTGCTCTAATTGACCTCAGTACCTTAGCACTGAATCCTCATTCCTCATCTGCCAGATAGGATAAAATTAAAGAAAAACAGCAGGTGGGGGGATTGACTCGAGGTAGTTATTTTATTAGTATTGTAGTCATGTTGTTTGTTCAAAGAATTCAAAGAGCAACGTAAAAACATTTAAGTTAATACTTGTTTTTCTTTTTTCAGCAGCAAACGGTAATAAATGTATCACGAACTGTTGCAGTTCCACCAATTCAAATTCAAGCAGGACACTCCACTTTGCACATTAAAAAGAGTGCACTTCAGCAGGCCACTGTCAGTGCATCGCTGTCATCAGACCAGCCCAGAATCCTCTATCAGTGTGGGGACTGTGATGAACTTTTCAAGAGTCTGGAACTTTGGCAGCATCATCGTAAAGAAGGGATATGTCAGCAGTCTGCCTCTGAGAGCAAAAACACTTCTCAATTCAAACCTGAAGCACAAGATAAGGCAGAAACCACCTCAGCTCAGAGTGCCACTTCAGATTTAAATCCAGGTGGTTGTTCTCCTGGGTTTGAATCAGATATTGTGGAAAAAGTGGTAGGAGAGGAAGAGAGGGAACCGGTTATGGAGACCTCTACACCACAAAGCTCAGATCCTGTTGTTTGTGAGGTGGCCTCTTTGACCTCTAATGCAGAGGATTCATCTCCAAAGAGGAGAGGGGCAAACAAAAAGCCAAAGCCTGAACCAGTGCTCCTGTGTGTGGACTGTGGGTCATGTTTTGGCCTGGTGTGCGAGCTCGTGGCCCATCGCAGAACCCAACACGGCTTTGAGGAAGCTCTACACCGCTGCTCTGTGTGTGGGGAATGTTTTCTTAACACTACACTCTTTCTTTACCACCGTAAGCAACACCGGCAGAAAGGTGAAGAAGAGGTGGTAGCAGTTCCTGAAGCAAAACCAACAGAGGGAGTTGCTCAGAACAATGGGACAGATGAGCAGTGGCAAAATGCAACTCCTACCACAAGTGTCACCTCCACTTTCACACAGCCTGAGTTGTTTATGTGCTCCCTGTGTGGGCAGAGCTTTAGTAATGAGGGAGGACTGGGTGCACACCGTAAACAGAAGCACAACCTGAAGGACCCACTACACAGTTGCTCCCACTGTGGCATTAGCTTCATGAACACCACCCAGTACCTCTATCATCGCCGGGAACACCAGCAGGGGCGCTTCACACCAGCAGGGACAGAAGAGGTGGAGATAACTGAAACTGGTGATGAAATGGCCACCACTAATAATGAGGGTACCACACAGAGCACAAAGAGGCTGCATTCCCCGCCTGCTCCTGCCAGTGTTTTGGGTTCACCTCTTACTAAAAGACATAGACCATCTTTAAGGATCCTAAGGGGTGGTAATGCACTCAAAGGTATGTAGAATTTTTTATTTTAAAGTAAATCTGAAAGATTAATTGTGCTTTTTGCAGTGTGATAAAACAAGATTATTTAACTGCTAACAGCAAATGCTGCAGTTACACTTGATTAGATAAGTGCATGTCATGTGACTTGTGAGAGTGGTGAATGTCATGTGACTTGTAAATGATAGCAGTGCAGTCGGCTGAAGGTGGCTACCTGTTTTACTGTAGCCTGCCTCAACTGAACCTGGCATGGCAGACACTTAAGCTTCAAAGAGAAAGAACCTGTTGCTGTGTGTGTGTGTGTGTGAGGGAGAGGGAGAGAATAAGAGACAGGGATGGAGGGAGTTAATGAGTGTATTGGTGGATGCATGTGTAAGAGAGAAAGTGAGCATTTGTGAGTGAGAGTCACTTTATTTGTGTGTGTGTGAGTGAGACTACCAAGCAACGAGATTTTTTTTTTTGCGGGCTGAAAAAAAATCGCGTACACACGATAATGGATCAGAAACGCGTCGTGTAAAGATGGGAATGGAACACATGGTGAAATCGATGTAATACATATGCCACACCTACATGTGGCGCTGTAAACAGACTCAGACAGAGCCAACAAACACACCAAAACATTTGTTGCGTGAGGTTACGTCTTGTTCTGGTCACGTGATGGTGAAGGTAAAGTGACGTCATCGTTTTCAAAAAGTATCAGTTTCCTTGTCTACACGACAACGCGAAGGCGGCGTTGCCAGATTTTTCCACTCTGGAATCCGTTCTCAAAAAGTATTGTTTCAGGGCACCCAGAACGCCATTCCTGTGTCGAAACGATAAAAAACTTTATCGGATCGACCTAAATTCATTCCCGTGTGGACGGCGCTTGATTGAGATAGAATGTGAGAATGTCTGTGTGTTAAGTCATGATACCCTTGTATCACACAGCTCAAATTGCATGAATTGCACAATTTTACTTTCTATTTCTCATGTAAAATGCACTCATAAATGACCAAGTGTCAAGAGCAACAGCTCCATTGTTTTACATTGTTGCAATCAAAATGAGCGTTGTTGATGACGTTGAAGATTCACAGCTAATGGCAGAATAATGAGAAGTCACTAGACTTGTTGCTAGTCCGTGTGTGTGTGCGTATGTGTGTGTGCGCGCGTGCATACAGAGAGCACACACGCGACCATATAGAGACACAACTGCTATGCTTCTGTGTAAATAAGATAAATAAGACGATTGAGTTTAATTAAAGGACAAGGTATAGACCTGTTATATAGGAAAGCTAACCTTAAATTACTTCTGTTGTGATCTGGCAATGTGTAGAAAATACAATTATTTAAATTAACTTGACTTTTCAGGGGGGCGGCGGGTGCCGTTTGGGGGGCTGACCACCCCCCTAAAATAATGGTAGGGGAAACACTGAGCTCTGTGTAAGAAGCTGGTGCTACTCTTCTTTCAGAGTTGGAATAAGATGGCACCATTGATTAAGGCACTAAGGGAGCTCAAATGTTTTGAAAAATACAGGAACATAAAAAATTGCATCCTAAATCATATTTCCAATGTTAGTTAAAAATAAAAAATTGCTATTAGATTTTTTTCCCCAAATAGTTCAGCCCTATTTTAAAGATGTTATTTTCACAGAGTTTTGGTCTAATGAGATTTTTTTTTCCCTGCTAGAAAAAAAAGGTTCAGACAAAGAGGAAACAGAGGGAGGCACTGCATCAGAATCAGACAAAACCAACCACCCTCCACCTGCAAAGCTGCTCCAGGACTGGGCCCGTACACCATTACCCCATGTTTGCCCTTACTGTGGCAAAACCTTCACTCGACGTGTCTTCCTCCGCACCCATGTGTATAGTCACACCGGAGAAAAGCTATTCACTTGCAAGGTGCCAATCAAGTTTTAATCAAAATACGTCCTCTCTTGAGGCTGAGGGATAATTTGCTTTGTGGTAAATGTCATCCATGTAGTGTATTTGACATTGATAAGCTGATGTAATGTTTTCAAGAGGAGGCAGACACAGTTTAAACCTTCAACCATATCATATTTGACAGATTCTTCGTTGTCTGCCCTGAATCAAATTTGATCATATATACTTTTGTCTCTAACAAAAGGTGCTTTAAACTATTCTAGGTATATACTTGTACATGGCCCTGATCATGATTATTATTACAGATTTGCTCTAAGGCCTTTACAAACTCCCAGAGCCTTCTGCGCCACAGCATGAGCCACACAGGCCACAAGCCCTTCAACTGCGATATTTGTGGCAAAAACTTCTCCCAGGCAGCCACGCTGAAGAGACACCGACGCATTCACACTTCAACACAGCCTCGGCGCAAGCGAGGAAGAAAACCGGTACACTTTACCTTCTTCAGTTTGCCAAAAGTGTTTTCAAATATACACAATCCCTTCTAAAATAGGAAATATAAAAACTAAAAACTAGAAAAAGGTGAAATGAAATAGATTTGGAGAGATTTACTTGAGTGCTGTTGATTATTTAATTAGTGGGAGTAACATTTTTAAAATTGTAGACACAAAAAAAAAATCTCGACTTTGGATGAGCTGCACTATATAATTATTTTTAACATTCTGTTTTTTAATGCAGATGTGTGCTGTGGACAGTGATGGAGCTCTCAATATCTTGTCGTGTCCTCACTGCCCTTCCAGATTCAACACAGAGGATCAGCTTAATGATCATAAGTAATGACAATTTTGTTTTTTGCATTTTTCTTTTGTAAAGGTGTATGGTTAGAAATGACAAAAAAACAAAAAAAAAAAAACAAGAAACAATTGAAATATTCATGTGTGCACAGGATTTAGATAACTCACCCTTGCCAGAAGCTGTGGTAGCTGATCTGTGTGACTACTGAACAAGACCTTTAAGCTGCATGATGCACAAATTAAGATGAAAAAAATCACAACACAAAACACTGTAAGAAATTGGTCTTGTCCTTCCTGGCCAAAAGGATATTATGTGCTACGTATTTTATTTGTGTTGGCTTTAACACATGGGTGTTTAGTGCAATTCTAAGTTCAAATCAACAACTTAAGCCTTTAGTTTAGCCTCTTCAGTTACAGGAAGGATTTAGATATTTAAGCGATTAAACACTCGTACATACATTAAAACAATGAACCTTTCAATGTCCATCACGGTCCTCATGTGGAGATAGTATAGGCATCTGCTGGAGAAAGCCTTTTGTCAAAAATGTTTTATTTCCAAGGTCGAAATACATGTAATATAATATTTTAGGCCTTATGCAAAAGTGGCATTTTTTCCTTTTGATAAACCTCAACCAGCAAATATAATACTGTCATGTTGATTTACCTACCTAGTAAAATTGTACATGCAGTATCATGTCATCTTCTCATTGCCGAACATCTGGCTGAAAGACAGAAATTTTAATTCTCCTAGCTGTCTCAGGGTCACCTGTCCCTGAAATATTGATTTCAATTGTCTTTTTTAACAGGGAATAGAAACTGGATTCTTACATGGGCCTTGAGATGTCCTTGTACATTATCTCTAGCTCCCTGCTTTACTTTAGGTGACTTGCATGATCAATTGCTTTGGCTATAGCAAAAGTTGTCTGATATTCTTAATACATTGACCTGTGCAATATTTAGCGCAGTATGTTTTTAAAGGTTGAAATAATTACATTTTGTTCTGATTTTGAGAAGCTGCCACACAAAACATTTTTCCTGTGCTGTGTAAGCAGGCCCCATGTAGCAATAGGTGAATACATGGTAATACTTCTATCCTCCCCTAAGGCCAAATCTAGCATAACGTTATGCAGTGGATAAATATAGTCTCAACTCTGACTCCTCCCATTTTTCTGCTGTTCTTTTATCTCCAGCCATTATACACTCAGCTAATAGCTTATTTAACTTAAAGGACATTTAAGCACTCAAATGCTGGAAAAATCTTCAAGTCACATAAAGGGCACAAGCTTAAAATCAAATAAGACTTGTTCCCATCTCAAGTCATTAATCCTAGTATATCAATTAGGTAAAATTATTTACTGTATATGATTATTGCACATTACACACAGTAGTTGCGTGTTTTTTATTTGTCCCATCTTGATGTGTTAATTTCTTCTTATTTGAGTTCAAGATATACATGTACTATTGTCTACAGCATTAGTATCTGGTAAAATTATTTTGTTTTTATGTTTATTTGTCTGTGCACTTAAAAAAATATTTTTTATTTAAATAGACTCCTACACACCAGCCACCCATTCCCTTGCCAAGAATGTGGCGCAGCCTTCACACGTAGGAGAGACCTCGATCTTCACTCACTCACTCATCAAGGTGAGAGTTGATGGCTCAGCTGGGCATATATCTTTCAAATCTATACTTGCAACTATAAGATTAATAATGTATGTAAACTGCATAGAATGATAATCTTCGCTCAATATCCTGTTCCTATAGGTCAAAAAAAAAATTTAATCCTGGATTTAAACAGGTTTCACTCCTGGATCAAATGACTCTGCAATGCATGGGTGAACACGCATATTTCTTCTTCGTCTGTTGTATTTTTTTGCCAGTGATTCAACATTTTCGTTGCATTGCTGTGATAGCCGCTGGCAATGGGGATGTGGTAATTATCATCTTCGTGGATTTACCCATATTTATCCTTGATATACCAAATTTTAGTGTGACTGCAAAAAAAAAGAAACACTTTTTACCCCGTGTGTTTATATTTTTATCTTCTATGTGAGTGAAGTGTAAATGAAGTTCCAGCTACAAGACCATGTGTTTTATTGTCATAAAATTTTTTTTAAAACTAATCAACTATGACGTTGGTATCAATACAGTATGCAGTGAACTAACTACTATTGATTAATGCAGCATCGCCGATAAGTGCCCTGATCAGCTTTCCTTGGTGGTCTTATCTTGTTTATTCACAAACACAGGTCCACATTATATGTGCATTGTTTTTCCGATGCATTAGGTCAATGACTTTACATTGATCTACCTCCCATGTGGAATGGAGGAGGAAGGTGGAGATAAATGAATTAGGTCAAGATGTTGACACTTCATCTTAATCAGCGGGGCGTTGGCAAGGCAACCTTGTTAGTTAAGCTTGAAGAGTCGGCGTGCATCGGGGTCAGAGGTACGTGGCTCCTCTGAGAGAGATGATTGGAGAGATTGATCCATTGATCAGTCAAGGGCCATAGGCTGAGATTGTCCTTATTAAAGGTTTAATTAGAGGGTCCCTGTGGGGAGCAGAGTGAATCGCCCCCACTGGAATAGACAGTGCAGATGGTTAGCAGATTGCAAGATGTTGGTGTGATGACCTGTAGACATACTGATCAGCCATCAGTGTCAGCAATTTTCTAGGCAATTTTTCCAGAGTAACCTCAATTGTTGTTTGATTTGCTTTACCAGAATGAAAATAAGCCACCTGCTGATAAGGGCTGAAAGAATGAACTGAAAAACAATGAATGTGAACCACTTTCCTAACTGATTAATTACTGCAGTTAGTTTTTAAGCGCATATTTCCAATATTTTGTCGATTGAATATTTTTTTTGGTTTTTAAAATGTTGGTTGGATGGAAAAAGCAGCTTGAAGATGCTTCACTGATTTCTGGGAAATTACTTTAGGTTATAGGCCATAAATGAAATTGAAAAAACCAAACCATTTTATTTAAAAAAAAACAAAAAACCTGTGGATTAATTAAAATAACATATAATTCAACATTACATAGAAACACATCAAACCACATCAGTATTCAATGTCCACATGGCCTTTACTGGTAGAGACCTCAAATACCGCCAAAAATATTTCTAGAATGTAAAGTAAATATGTATCAGCAACTAGTGACAATCGCAACATTACCTATCAAGACAAAAATAAACTAGATTAAAACTATTGAGGAATTTTAAATGCAAAAGTTTTTATACAGGACACCAAAGCAAGTGGTGGCTCTTATTTTGAAGACCAGAAAGAAAGGAAGTGATATGTAAGAGGACTGAAATTTGATGGTGTATGTGTGTGTGAAGAATAATCAAGTTTGGTAAGTTGATGTTCATGCAGAGTGACAGTTCGCTGATATTTCAGCCTGGTTTTTACATTTTGAGAAGCTTTTAACTCATCATTTACCCGAGTTAACTTTCTCTCAACTCACACACACAATACAGAACTGGGCAAGAAACGATAGGAGTCACTGACCTGAGATAAAGCAAATGTTGCTCCAAATGAATAGTGGAGGAAAGATTGAAAGTTAAGAAGCGACACATGTTGCACACTGTTCGCTGTGGGAGTGTGCTGCTGTTGACTGAATGTGCGAGAAACATTTATTGCAGTTCAAGCTGTTGATATCCCAATGACGATAGATTTACTATGTATTGTGCACACCCTTATATATATTATAAAGCATTATGAAAAATATACACATACTTAATCATTGGTCACACTAACAATTGGTAGAAGCTTGTAGTTTAAATGGGGAATGTGACTGCCTGTGTAACACTTAACTCTGCTCGATTACAGATAAGCAGCCAGAGACATGTCCTCACTGTTCAGCCCAGTTTGTGAACCAGTCACTGCTGGAAATTCACCTGCAGCGATGCCCCACCACAGATGAGGAGAAGAATGCTGGTCGTGGACGGGGTCAAGGCCGGGGACGCTGCACTGGACAGGTTAGTACCAGACATTAACAGAGGGAGAGTCTTTTGTTTTGTAATTTATTTATCCTCCCTAGAGAATTTAAATTCAATAATTAACATATACGACTAGAGATGCACCGAAATGAAATGAAAGTGAGGAAATACTTGGACGAAAACCAAAAGTAATTATTATGCCCATTTGCTGCTGTGGCTGGGACCAGTGCTCTGGTCATGTGCTCACCATGTGCTCTGGACATGGGACCATGCAATGTGCAGGGGACCAAGTGCATGGGGGGCACCAAAAAAATTTGGCTCATGAAAAATCACCATAATAATAGTATGACCACTTAGTTAAAATATAAAAATATAAAGCATATTAAAAGATATAAGTAACTGATTTAGCCCATTAGCTCTTGTGTGTAGTAGTGTTTAGATCACCCAGCAACATGATTTGTTAAATGTCAAGACAGACCGAGGCAACAGTAACATTGTGAACGTCAGTCAAGATGACTGCAAACAGCTTGGAGTGTAACCGCAAACAAAAAAGAAGTGTGCACAAAAAGTTTCAGATGTGAATTCTACTGCTCAGTAAGACAGTTGTTTAGCAGTTTGACTTGATAAACACTATTTGCCTCTACCCACCCCTGCGTGGCCAGCATATGTCCACAAACACTCCCTCATTTAGGTCTGATCGCATTGTTTGACAGAGCCTGGTTTTCAGATTATGCAGTATATAAAATGTTAAATGTTGTTTTTCAAAGACCAAATGGAGGCAGAATAATCTAACCACTGAAAAACGAGTAATTCTGTAATTTTGTTACATATCTTTTCATGAGCAAAAAAATAAATGTTAGCAGCTCCTGCTATAAAACCAGAGCATTCAAGATTCAAGCACGTTTCACTTTGCAGGTCAGTTTAAAGAGTTCTGCTATAGACGGTGACCTTCTCTGTTACCAGATTTTGCAACTGATAGTAGCTTTGTTTCCTGTAGCTTTTCTGTTCATATTTGATGCCAGTGAATCGGTTTATTGTAACTTGTGATGTGCTATAAGTAGCAGCCAGTTGCTGCTGGTTGGTTGCTGAGGCTGTAATGCTGACAGAGTGGAACCTGTCTTAAATCATTACCCATCCACAAATCATCTTCTTGAGCTGAATCTGCCATATTCTTGTTGCATTTATCTATAACCAAACAGGACAGTGAATAAATTACAATTAAGATGCATTTCGTGGTTTATGTCATAGCCATTGTGGCTATCTATTGGTGATAGAAAACATGTTCAATTCATAAATTATCTTTAAAAAACTAGACCAAAAACAGTATGTGCAGTTGTGATCCCTAATCATTTAATAACCTGTGTTATTTTCACCTTTGGAAGCTACAAACTGAGGTGTCTTTTATCTGATGCCAGTTTAACAGCTTATCAAAGTTCATGTTCCTGCACAAATAGAACGGCAATCGTCAGTTACTGGTGGCAATCAGTTGAAAAAGGTCACCAGTCTGAATTGAACTTTGACATTGTGGTTATGTCACAATTGGACCATAAAGACACCAACATTTTCTATTCTGATTACTGCCCCCTCTCCAATCCCCAATTTCCCCATTTTCTCTTCAACTGCCTTCCATTTCCATTTTTGTCATCTTTGTTTTTTTTCTCCCTCAGCTTGAGTGTGACCTATGTGGCCACCGTTGCATGACCCAGGAGGGCCTCGACCTCCATCGGTTGTCCCACACGGGCCAGACTCCTCTCAAATGCCCAGTGAGCCCTTGCCGCCGCCGATTTACCACTAACACTGCCCTGGAGGAACATGTGTTGGCGCATTTCCATGGAACACTCAGCAAGTCAAAAAACCGACCCCGCTTCCGCTGTCAGTTTTGCCCAAAAGAATTTGCCTACAAGTCTACCTTTGCTGTTCACATGAGGACACATACTGATGAAAGGCCATTTGAGGTAAAGTGACCTTTTTTGTGTGTTTACATTAACAGATAATAACTTTCGGGCCCTAAACATATGTTTTGTTCATTTTACACACATCTGTTTTTTAAATTATACCTGTATTTTAAAGTGAAATCCACCTAAACCTCAGCACCTCCAACCCCCCATTGTCACACCCGTTCATAGCTATGGCCATCTCGCTGGTTCCGGACCATGGCCATTTGTGCAGTGTGTGTCCTACGGGTGTTTCTTCCCTCCCTGTGTACCTTTGATTAATGGCAGGCCTGAGTTAGGGCCAGTCAGTTCCCCTCTGTGTCTGTTACTATTCTAGGACTCTCTCCCACTCTCTACTGCTCTGGTGACAAGGCAGGACATCAACTATAGACCCGCCCAAGCCCATCAGAGCTCGTCGGGCCGTAGAGATTGATTTAATGTTTGTGGCTTTGCTTTGGGCTATATCTATCAGGCAGCTTAGAGATTGAGGTTCAAGGGCCATAGGTCCTCAAACACACAGACAGTTATGGGGATGGACTTTAATTTAAATCAAATACAGGGTGAGTCCAGTCACAAAAGGAAAGGTTATTTCATTAAGGTTACAGTTTCAGTCTGAGTAGTTTCAGTGGAAGTCAAAGTAAACAACAAAGTCATTCTTTTGCTGTGTTAGGATTTAATCAAGTATCTACATTATAGTTCATTGTCATGCCACTGACTGGTAGAGCGACAGGAACAATAGGGCAGGATTTGACTTAGAAATTGTTACTTGGTTTAGAAATTGTTCACCTCTCAGCTCATTGGTAACTGTTGTCCCTTGTTAATTTATTGGACAATTAAAAAAGGATAATTAATGTCATAGTGTTCAATTATTCATATAATCAATCACTATCTACAAAAAAATACTCTGCTTGCTGTTTTAAATAATAGCTGACATATTTTTTTTATTATGTTATTTATTGATTGGCAGATTTACATTTGTTTTCTAAAGGCAGATTGATGGTGTGAAACAAAGTACAGGCACAAGAAGAGCAACAGATAATACATAAAAACACATGTTGTCTTTTAGATAACCTAGACAGACAAACAATTTATATATATATGTGATATGCAGCAAGACAGACCAGGAAATAGGACCATAAGTTTTAATGTGCTTCAGGACCAAATATTGAAGTGATTGGTGCTAAAGGGCTTATTTTGCACATTTGACGACAGTACTTCATTACTTCGAGCTCTAGGTTTTTGTTATGGATGATTTTTAAAGTGCTTCAACTTTTAATTGATCGAGTGCTTATATGAAAATCTTCCCTTTTATTTACTCTGTAACTTTTCCCTCTCTGTGTTAAACACATCCTGATGTCTCTGCTGCACCAGTGCTGCATCTGCAGAAAAATATAAGAGATGTCTCAGAAAATATTAATTGCTGTCGAATTTGTGCACTGGATCTTTTGTGAACATAACTGCATTCTGTCAATACATTACTGCTCCTTTATTTGAGCACTTTCCCCTTTTCCAACCCCCCATTCTCCTCCAACAGTGTGCCACATGTGGCAAGCGTTTTCGCCAGCTGCCCCACTTGCGGGACCATGAGCGCATCCACAGCGGCCTGCGACCTTTCTGTTGCTGGATCTGTGGGAAGAGTTTCAGCGTGGCCGCCCGTCTCACTGAGCACGCCCGTACCCACAGTGGTGAGAAGCCATACCCCTGTCCCCACTGCATTGCTGCCTTCCGCTCTCGCTCAAACCTGGATAAACACATTCGGCAACATGGAGACGTGCCGCTGGAAACCGCTGAGCAGGTGGCACAAGCAGCTGAGGCTGCTCAGGTCCAGAAGGTGCTAGAGGGGGCCAAGGTTCTCTCTTCTCTGGCCACAACAGGTGAGATTGATTCTGCCTCAGTGCAAACCATCTATGTACTGCAGGGGGCCGAAGGAGCCACTGAGACAGTCATGATCCCATCTGATCAGCTCGGCAGCATGGAAGGAACTTCACAAGTTGTCATCCTGCCATCTTCAGTTCTAGGAAGTCAGGCCATTACTGTTCCTGGTATTGCAATGGAGGGAAATGAAATAACCATGGTGGAGACGGGCCAGTCTCCACAGCATACCATTGAGTTCATAGTGGAGGAGACTGTATGAAGACAGATAAGAAAGTAGACAATGACTGGAAGATTAAATCAGAACATATTAAATATCGATAGTGTGGAGTTTGATAATTGAAGTTTATGCTGTTATTATCTTGTGTTATAGTTTGATAGGTCTCCAAACCAGTTTAAGCATACGTCCCATCCTGTGAAGTAAAATGATTTTTACAACTGTTCTTGCAGAAATGTAATTTAATATTGTTGTGGAAAGTGTGTACTTTAAATGAGAGGCAGTTTGTAAAATTGTATATAGAAGTGCATTTACAATCCTTGTTTATTAGGGCGAAAACAGTGGTAGCCTGTGAATTGTCTTCTGCTTTCTTTATAATAAAACGCTTCAGCTTCCACATTTGTGCTTGTCCATCATTTTATAAGGTGAATGACATGAGGCCTCTTGCCCCCCATCCCATTAGATGAGACGGATTTTACAGATCCTGCAGTAAATCGCCTCTTCTCCCTTTTGACAAACAATTTGAGGTGTTCTGCTTAGAAATACACAGATCCACTCTGGACCAGTTAGTGCGTTTCAAAACGCTCTTTTTTTTCCCTGTTGCATGCAAGCTAACGTAGGTGCAAGGCAGAACTAACTCGGTTGTGCATATAGATCAATCGTAATGCTACGGTAACTTGTAAGACATTGTTATTGATCGGTTTGTGCTGTAATTAAATACAGTAATAACATGGATATGGTGAGATTTATGATGTTTTAGTTGAAGTGTAGCATTATGCAGTGGCAAGTAGTGTAATGAAATTATCCAGCACTTGCTGTGTAGTTATCAAAAATAATGATCCTATTTGTGTCTGGAAGAGAAGAGGTATAATGTGATCTAAGTTTTGCCTGTGCTGCAGTAGCCCATTATAGGCTTAAAGCACAATTTATGGCTGTCTCCCACCCACTGATTGCTGACAGGGTGTTTGAAAACCCCCACCTCACACACAGACAGAGGAAAGTCAGCCGTAGTTTGTTTTCGTGTCATGGAGGGAGAAATGTTGATGACTGTGCCGGGGAACTGAAATGGTAAAATGGCAGCATTACTGCAGAATGAGAAGCATGTCAGGAAACTGAGGACAAAAGGAAGCCAGTGCTGAGAATTCAGCTGCTCTTCATTGCTTTACTAAGTTGACAGTCAAGCAATCAATGAATGAATGGTTGGTTGTTTTTTTTCCCCCCACTTCCTAGTAAATCTTGACAGCTGATATTCTGGTGAAGTGCTGTTTATCATACCTGCAGCCTCACACTGAAGCTGAAAATACACAGGACAAACACAGATGTGTAATGACACTGATGATGGTGGTGGAATCATAAAGCTCGTATGCTTGAGGCCGGCTGTATGACTGCAATATACTATAATGACATTTGGGTTTTTTTCTGTGTAAAGAAGAGAGTATGCTGTCTGCCTGTGTTCATCCTGAGTTCAGACTCAACCGTGTGGATTTGCTGCTTGTTTTCTTTAATTTTCATCTGAGTTTGTGACCAGCACATTGATGGAGAAAAACAGATTTCCACCCCACAGCGATGGAGCCTTGAACACCAATTTGAATGTAATTAAAATATTACTGAGTCTATACTTTGACTCATGGATTTAAGTGGTGGTTTTATTCTTATATTCTAATGCCAGGATGTAAGCTACCAGAGCTGCTTTTTTTTTTAATGAGCAAATATATGGAGTTTGCTAAAGTCCAATGCAGCTAAACAGCTTATGCAGTTGTAACATGTAGGATCGAGTATGCAATTGCTTTTGGGAAAAACATGCACTTGAATCTGGCTTCTTTTTATGATTGAACTTGGAGCAAATGCAATATGTTGTGTTGAACTAAATGTGTGTGTGTGGGGGGGGGGGGACAAATTTCACAATCGTTTAACTGAAAACAGTTGCTTGCACTGGCTCAGCTGCTGTTCAAATGAATAGCTGTTCTATATTACACCATCTAGATGATTATACACAAGCCAATATTTGGTAAATGATTTATACTCATGCACGTACATAACATGCTGCACATGCTTACATGTGCTTTGGTGTTTGTGATTAGATGCATAAATTATTTATGAGATTTATAGTTTGAAAAAGCAGGGCTTGTCTTTTTGGATAGGAAAAAAACATTTATGCAGATACAGGGGCCCGAATCAACTATATGATATAAGAGGAATTAAATAAATATCAAAGAAGAGCAAGAAGCACATGTGTTAGCTGCTCCTACCCTGAGCATTCCTTTGATTCTCACCGCTTTTTTTTATTACACAAACACTAAAAATACCCAAGTGACCCTCAGGAGAAAATGTGCATATTCAGCTCTCACAGCAGCAAACTCGCTGACATCACATTGTCCCGTGCAGGTGGAGGACACCAGGAGCTCTGATTTTTGGCTCAGACCTCCAGTTAAGCACAGCTTTAAAGCCGCCTTGTAGTGGACACATTTACTGAGTTTCTGGCTTTTCATTATTCATAAGTAGAAGTTTTTTTTTTTCAAAAAATGCGACATTCATTGCATTTCTATTAATCCAATAGCAAAACATTTAAATAGTAGATTAATATTATTTTTTTTCCACCATTCATGCATAGAGTACTTGCTGTTTTTGACCTTAAACTATCAAAACCATTTCACAAGAAACAGTTTCAACAATTTTAGATTCATTTTAATGCTTCCATTACTTTTTTTAAAAAAAATATTTTGCCATTTACACACATCATATCTTGCGGTTCTCCAAACTGAGTTCTGGTCATTGTATCTGGCTGTTTCAGTGTTGGGTTCTGGATGAATGTACTTGAGAGGCAATGTGACCTTGCTCAGTGAAATGTGCTGTACACTACAAGATACTGTACTGTCCTATTTGTCCATTTAACAATTTTAACCACTACTTTTTTTTTTAAAAATAGATTTTTTTTTTTAACAACACAAATGTCTACATTGTTTATATTATGGTTTTATGTGGGGAAAATTATACATGTAACATAGTTTCCAAGCTAGGAGGGCTTGGTAAAATTTTAACAATTTAATGGGCAATTTTGAAACAACTTAATAGAAAATACCTCTCAATTTATTAAAAAATGTGTTTTGGCCAGATTTCTTTTTAGATCAATAGTTTAATAGTTCTTTCTTCTTTTCTGGAACCTGAAAGTATTCCCTTTTTAAGATGACAGTTTTTTATTTTTCCCAGGCAAAGTTACGTAGTTATGTTAGTGATTTCTTTCAGTGTTGAATTGTGGACGAATAAGTTTTGTTTTATGTCAAGACCAAGTGGCAGTCTGTTGTGACCTTACCCACAAAGATCAGTTCTCAGGGGGGCACTCTATCCTCAACAACCCCCTGACTTTACAGCTTAGGAGTCCATCACGCCATCTGAAGTAATTACCGCGCGGTCCAGCAGAGGGGGGCAGTGAGAACAGCTCGTCCTTTGATCCACTTTGAATCGATCAGAAAAATAAGACATTGATGTAATATTGTTCGAAGAACTGGCGAAGAGAAAGTTCTGCAGTGAAAATGGGGGAAACAGTCGAACTCAACTGTCGTCCTGGGAGGAAAGTCATGACACCGAAGCACGAGAAAAGCAGCGCGCGGGAGTATTTTGGTTTGGAATGAATCGGCGGACTCACCTGTTAGCTTAGCTTTTAGCTCCACCTGAGCGAGACGTCACACAGACGGACAGCTCAACGACTCCTGAACTTTGCAGGACTAAAGGTAAGCGCAGTAATAAATGATGGTGTCACGTCTGTATGTTTGTTTGTAAGGGTAATGAAAAAGAATAGCTCCTGCTCTTCTGTGTCCCCATGTTTGTTGTCCCCATGCATGTTTTTCTTCTTGACTGCGTTTTCTTTTTATTACTGTTCTTTTTTTTTACTCCCCGTAATGTTTGCTTTAGTCATCTAGGTCAGTGGTTCTTACACTTTTTGTACCACATATACATATACAAATATTGAGCTCTTGAGATAATTTTCTCTCTCATTGTTATCCTCTTCCTCACACAAGGTGACTCTAATTATTATTATTTCATTTTTGTTATTTTTTTTGTTATTTGTTTTATTTTCTATATACTCTGGTCAAAATTCCTCAGCTCCACTCTGATCACATACCCTTGTATATACAGTAGAACTGTATATCTGGTTTTACTCCAAGTACCACCAGAGGAAGCTGGTGTACCACTGGTGGTACATGTTCCACAGTTTGAGAACCATGGACGTAAACAGTAGGTGTGTTTGATAATCTTTCAACTAATAGTTTGGACTTCCCTGCTCCTCTAGTCTGCACCATGTGATGCTTAGGTTTTGCAGCTTATTTATTATTCAGTGTGCAGATGTAATAATTAATCAAAAATGTACTTTCATTTTACCGTGTAGTTGGCCTTAGATTGTTTTACAGTCAAACTCAGGACAAATAGATTGACTAGTTTGTTCTTGTCCCCTCAGGCTACAAATTCCCTGTGGTTTTAACTGTGGTTTTTGTAAATAACTCGGTCTGGAACTACAGTAATGTTGATTTTCCTGAAGGGGGACTGTCTAGTTTAAAAGGTGTACATTAGATTATACCACAGAAGATAATAAATATATATAGATCTATAATAAATATCTATATCACTGTACGCTCACTTAACACAGTGTCCCCAGAGATGTTTCAAAGTCATGGTTACTTGGCAGGATTTTTATTGACATTTAGCTTCAGCTGATATTTGGTAAAGCTTTGTTTCCAAGTTAGAATCATGAAAATGTTAGATTTGCTGAAACAAAATAGAACTATGCTGAGAAAATGATGTAATTTTGTAGTTGAGCCATTGACTGTCATTACAGTGTGACAGCATTATTATCATCATGGCTGTGTATGGCGGAGGTGTAAGAAATACAGCATGCTTCACAAACAGTGGTAGGTGTACCACCAGTGTTATGCGAGCCTTCTCTGGTGGTACTTGGAGGAAAATACTTGGAGGTTCTACTGTAAAGGATATGTGATCTGAGTGGATGGGGAATTTTTTTTAGTGTGTAAAAAATGAAACAAATAACAAAAAAATTGAAAAATCAAGTAATAATTATTGCACTGTTCATGACCCAGGTGGAACAAGGGCCTTCCTGCATGGAGTTTGCATACTCTCCCTGTGTGTGCGTGGGTTTTCTCCAGGCGATTAGGGTAATTGGATACTATAATTTGAGTGTGACAGTGAATGTTTGTTTGTCTCTATGTGGCCCTGTGATTTATCAGCTGAGATTGGCACCAGTGCCCCCCACAACCCTCATGTGGAGGATAAAGCAGTAGACAATGAATGCATGAATAATTAGAGTGACCTCATCTCTCTCTCCATGTTAATCTAATTTCACTATACCAGTGTATGAAGTGTATGTGAGGAAGAGGAGGGTGATTAGAGAGTAAATGATCTTACTGGGAATAAACCAGCCTCCTGTGAAAAGTCTGTAGCTGACTTTGCTCGACTTGTTTACACCACTGTATTTTGATGTTGGTGATAATGGTGTTACATCAGGTGGTACTTGGTATGAAAAGTGAGAATCTCTGGTTTAACTGATTGCACATGTAATGTAACTGCATGATGTAAAAGTAGTGGTTTGGCCCCTCTGATTGATATAGCATGTGGCATTATTAGATAATCAATGTAAGCAGCTGCTGTAACAGCTGGAGATGGAGCTAGTTTGTAGCCCTTATACAGTTTTATGTACGGAAACACCAGATAAATTTGAGCAGGCATGAGATGATTAATGAGAGCGGAAAGAACGGAAAACACTGAAACTCGCATCTGTTTTTTTACTTTAAGGACTTTTTTCTCAAAACTTTGGTGAGACATTCAATCATTTGAACATTTATTGAAATGAAGCATTGAAAAGCTCAGATTAAAATGGCTCTCTTACAGCTGTAAACTCACATGTCTAAAATTTGCTCACTGTTTCTGGTAAAGAATCTAATAAAGATTTATTATCCTACAGTATACAGGTATATTAGCCAGTGTAAAACCATTTAAAAAGTAATTAGCAACTGAAGTTGGTGAAAGTAATCAGGGAAAAGAAACAGCAATATCCTCTGAAATGCAGTGGATTTTTAAGTAGTATGAAATGGAACTGCATATGTACAGGTGCCTCGCAATTATGCTATACAAGTAAATTTACTTACTTGTGTGCTGCATTCTTAGTGGATTAATCACTGTGACACTGTGACTTAGATGTGAAACAGTGGCATCTTATTTAATTTAGGCCTAAAAACAAGCGCTAAATCAAGAGCTATACTTTTCCTGACCTGCTGCATGTCCATTTATGTTATATTATATTATGTATACATATACACACATGCTCACACAAATTGGTTCAGCTATTTTTCATATGACTTCCATTATTTTGTACAGGTTAAACAAAGAGTTATTCCTAACCGTAACCACTGCCTCATGAGGAGCAGGTATTGGTGTCCATGAGGTCTTCTGGTCCTGACAAGGTCCATGTTTGTACACTGTATATACACTACCGTTCGGGGTTTGGGGTCACCCAGACAATTTTGTATTTTCCATAAAAACTCACACTTTTATTAATCAAATGAGTTGCAAAATGAATAGAAAATATAGTCAAGATATTGACAAGGTTAGATCGAATCTGCAAATGTGATGCTCCAGATACTCAACTAGCTCAAAGGAAGGTCAGTTTTATAGCTCCTCTAACCAGCTAAACTGTTTTCAACTGTGCTAACATAATTGCACAAGGGTTTTCTAATCATCCATTAGCCTTCTAACGCAATTAGCAAACATATTGTACCATTAGAACACTGGAGTGATGCTTGCTGGAAATGGGCCTCTATACACCTATGTAGATATTGCATTAAAAACCAGACGTTTGCAGCTAGAATAGTCATTTACACATTAACAATGTATAGAGTGTATTTCTGATTAGTTTAATGTTATCTTCATTGAAAAACAGTGCTTTTCTTCCAAAAATAAGGAAATTTCTAAGTGACCCCAAACTTTTGAACAGCAATGTATATACGGTATGTGTGTGTTATGTATTAGATTATCCTATGCTACCTTGGAAACAGCTTTATTGACACAAATCAATCTCTCATTTTCCACTTCTTAGTTAGAGTTTGAACTAGGGCTGGGCAATATGACCTATAGCATTATGGTGATATTTTTGGACATATTGTGATGCACAATATATATCTCGATATTTTGAAACCTCCTCTACATCACTGTAAAAATGTTGAATTGACATTTTGTATTAGGTTTTTTTCAGTATTTCCATGCAAAAAAGGGAAAATCACAATCAAATTAAATTGAGCAAGCAAATTAATTTGAACCAGACAGCTTAACCCACATGCTCTCTGAAACTGAAAATAAATAATTACATGATAGGCCTTCCTAATGTGCAGTAGCTCTCAATACCATAATCAAACAGAGCTTAAAACAAAATCAAAGTGCCATCAACAACAATTGCTGAGAAATAAAATATAAAAATTGAAGTGCACGTTTTTCTGTTTGATCGACCAATCATTTTTAGAGGAGTAAAATAAAAATAGTACTGTGAGCAAATCACAGAGGTACAAGTCCAGGCTGTGTCTATGAAACACCACTCTGAACAATAACTGTTGCAGCACAGCAGTGGCAGCTGCGCGCGTGTGTTTGTGAAGCCTGTTCTGGTCGCAGACAGACTGTGATTCGACCCCCCCCCCGCCCCCCAAATCCTCATAATTTAGTTGTTTCCTTGCATTACACTTCATATGGATGGGATGGAGCATTGCATTCTGTGTGCAAAGATCTTAAAAGCAATACATGCTTTCATATCAGAATCTCCAGCAGAAAAAATCTCCAGACTTGTCGCTAGTCGCTTTTTTGGGGAAAAAAAATACTAGAGGGGTCTGAATACTTGCTAAATATAGCTACACTGCTGATTGGCATTCTTAATTCTTTGGATATCTTTTTATATTCTTTTTATTCCTGTTTTTTAAAGTACAACTACCTTCTCCTGCAGATCTTTTGATAATTCTTTTGCTTTCATCATGGTTCAGAATCCAGCAACATAATGAAACATGCAGCTCAGAAACTCACTGACTTTTTATACAGGCACACTGATTACAAGCAACCAGATCACAGGTGTCGATGGTTGCCTTTAGCAGCCATTTAAACCCGTGTGTTAACTGTTATCAGGCCAAAACCATTTGGGTAGTTTCTGTTGTCATAATGACTTAAAAAGAGCAAACACAATTGTTTGATGATAAATGATTTCACCCAACCACTAACCATGAGTGATAGAAAAGTTCTTGTATTATCATTAATATTCTCTAAAAAAATGGCAAAAAATTTGCATATTCTGTCACCAGGGTATGTAAACTTATGAGCTGTAAATGTACTGCATATATGTGATTAAGAGTAGTTCATTACATTTACATTATGGTAAGTATCGATACATTTTATCAGACTTAAATGTTGTACAAAAGTAATGTTGTCTGCTGATAATTCATGCCATTATGCTGCACTTTCCTATTGACATTAAAGTAAATTGCATGCATTATATGTTTAAAGTCCGTCTTAATTGAAAAATCATTCACTTCTCTTCTGTGGAGCAAAAATAAAGTCGTAGTCACAAGGGCATGTAAAACATGATGTACTTTTTTATGTTTGACTAGGACACCCGTGCAAACGTACTCAGTTGGCTACAGCTGACTTCCCAACTCTATTATCACATAGTAGTTATTAATGTAAGATTGACCTATTTAAGTAATGATATACATTTATCATCTTCCATGCCTTGTGATTGCCTTGTTTGTCGGATAATATTTACTGTTTGTGCACATGCTTCCCCCTGTCCTTCTTATTTTAATTTTCTCCTCACTTTCTTTTTTCATCATTGCTCCCACACATGTCTCCATGTCTCTCTCTCTCTCCCTCTCTCCCCTGTGACATAGCCTCTGTCTCTCTCTTTGCTGAGGTGGCTATACCTGCTGTGACTTTGACAAAGTATAGTCTCCACATGTGTACTGGTGCATTTCTGTGTGTGAGTGGATGCAAGGATGCATTTTTTTGTGTGCCCGCCTGCACTAGCTTCATTTTTAGTCTGCAAATTTGTCTGACTGTGTTTTTTTGTTTGTTTTCTTTTTTTTTTTAATTTGCACATGGAACACATGCTCTCTGTGTGTGCATACTGCAGTATAGCATCTACTGCTTATGTCATAATATACTCCTCTGTTTTTGTCCTCCATTACCCATTTTTCCATCCCTTGCTCTCATTTTCACCTTGTTTCTCCCATATGTGCTCCCCCTCCATCTGCCCTCCCCCTTTGCTCCCCACCTCCCTCTGCTTGTCTCCTCCCTCTGTGTCCCCTCCCTCATGTTCCTACTTCCTCCTCTCTCATTGATAGTGAAGCATATGTGACTGGAATGCTGAGGAGCTAATCATTATTCCACAAGCAGAGCGCAGTGGTCGGGCAGAATGTCAATTCTGCCTCCTCCCTCTGTCTTCCTCTCCCTCTCCCTCACCTTTTTTGCATGCTTTCCAATCAATAGTTAACATGGAAGACAGACACATTTGTGTTTTACAGAGAGAAAAGTACGCCATTGCTCGCACATTTTGCAATCGCAGAAGCTTGTCTCTTGACACCTGCAGTTGAGTGCATGTGCAATGGTTGAATAAGGTTTACATTTGTGCCGTGGTGTTGAGAGCATAAGTGTATGATACACAGTTGTTATGTAAAAGAAGCTCCATATCAATTTGTCAAGAGCAAAGTGGTGTGGGATGGAGTCGAGAGAGAAAGAGAGAGAGACAGCTGTTGAATGCATATTTAGAGAGAGGAGGGAGACTGGAACAGAGAGTGACAGTAGACTTTAATGGACACAGAGGCCTAAACCACCAGTAATCATTTCAGTTGCCTTAATGCATTCTGCATGTTGGATCATCAATATACAGTATATACAGAATAAAGTATAATATATAAAAACATGTATAATATGCAGACAGTCACTCCCACAGTGTAGATTCAATGTCACTCAGCAGTGCTGAAAACCAAAGGAGGGGTAAATTAGACCAGAGGTAAATTAGACAATACACACAAACACACACACTGTGGGACTGCAGGCATGTGTCAGTGTGTGTGACTGAATTGTAGAGACAGCATGCGGACACTCCTCCTGACTTCCTGAAAACTGCAGCTGTGGGTCACAGCCAGGGGTAACGCTGTGTACGCAGCGCTCCCTTCACCCTTCAAGTCACATGCACAAACACACACACACATATTCAAACACACACTCTCAAGACTAAATAAAGAATTGCATATCCAAACACACACAGAGCACCTTAAGGAACCTGGCATGACATGGCTGCAGACTCATAGGCTCAAGCATGAGTGAATAGTAGGTGTTCCAACACCATCAGCCCACTGGACAAAGACATCTTGGGATGCAGAAAAACTGTACGCGATGCAAAGTGAATGCGTGAAAACATGATGAATGATTGGGTGTGGAGGGTGTTTGAGACCCAAGCAGAGGAGACAGCTCAGCATTGTCATATGCTATATTTGCCTCCCTGTTTGATCAGGGGACAAGTTAGTGGATAGATTTGATGTATCCAAAGGCTATAATCAGTAGGTGTTAGTATGGGAGAAGCAAATAGGCTCTATGTTTACATTACGCTACTGTGTACATACCATTACGGTTGAACTGCAGCAGTGCTGATTTATTAGTCAAAGACGTGTGGCAGATTTTATGATAATCCTGTTAAAATAAAATGGCACCAAGACCTTAGACCTGTTTTTCAATGTTTCAAATGTTACTGCGAGTCACCAGAGTTTTCACTAGCAATTAAAGAGCCACCTCATACACAAAGTGACAAAATCAATGATTTAACACACTGTCTTGAGTTTAACAGCCTTGGAAGACATGAAATGCTAAGGGAGCATTAAGGCTGCAAGGTTAAGAAAGAGATCTATATTGAAAAGGCTACTTGGACATGAGAGAACCAGAGAAGAGCAAAGATGTCCTGAGGTCATTGTCCCACTCTTGTTAGGGGGGGATGAGACTGTAATGCGATGAAGTAAAATATGGGAGGTAAAGGCAGTGACATCATATAGTATGAGTTGTAGGAAACTGCTGTCTGCTTGCAGTGGGCTCATGCTGCTGTGCAATTGTGCCTTACACTGTTGGAGTGAACATTAGAAATAGCGAGGCAGATGTCGGCTCCATTCAATGGAGTCTGGTATGATGTGTCAGGATGTTGTGGCGAGAGGAGATGATTTTCAGGAATGTGTGAGTGTACAGTGTGTGTGTATATGTGTGTTCACCAAGTGGAGGAGTGGATCTGAACCATATGGTTCAATAAGTAGAAATATCTGAATTTAAGAGTCAAATGCAGTATGTCAGGTTTACTTAAAGGTCCATTATGCAATACTGGACCTGCCACTAGTCATCCAAGTTGAGCATGAATGTCAGACCAAGAAAAAGGCTCCCCTAATGTACATGCTGATGTGTCCCTGAGCAAGAGACTTAATTCCAAAGTGCCTACAGTGTGGGAATGCATACACGTTATACACTGTATGAATCTATGTGAATGGGTGAATGGCAAAACTGTAGTGTTAAATGCATTGAGTGGCCATTAAGACTTAAAAGTTCCGATATATAAAAACAGACCACAAAATACCAATTAGTTGCCATGCCAATTCTAGCCAGTCATGCATAAAAAAGTCATGTAACAAGATGTACATATCAAATATCTTTGAACCTCTTCAGACTTGCTGCGATCTATGTCTGTGAAAAGCTGCTTTTCTTTTATGCATGTGCATGTTCTGTTTATACTTAAATGAGGGTTAGTCTCAGTTAGGGATTCCACAAATACGTATTTGATCTCACACTCCATTTTAGTTGTGGCAATTTCTCACCAGGAAGTCACACTCATTTGTGTTTCACTGTATTCTTTAAACACTGTGTTGTACATCTGTGGATACCAGCAGATATCCTTGCGTACGGTAAAGCAAATTTCTATGGTTATCATCTTCTTTATTGTCTCTTTTGTCCAAAAGTACACCACCAACTGCGCTGATAGGTGTTATACAGTCAGTGTGTGTAGTGCAGACACAAACTGGAGGTGTGTGTGAATTTGTGTGTGTTAAGTCCATGCAAACCAACATGGAAATAGGCATATTACAAAATTTATGTCACACAGATCCTCAAGGACTTCTGCGCACAAGTGTCCGTGAAAAGTATGACCTTGCTCTTATGGGTCCAGGAGGACAAACTGTATCTCAGAGTCATTTTGTATTTCTTTCACAGCTCATAGATCTTTCCATTCATGAAATGCCAGACCAATATTATCTCTCTTCATTTCTGAAGCATTTTAAACCAAAGAACAAGCTTTCTTCAGAAATAAATCTGTTTCCTTCCCAGCTGGACACAAATTGTGTTTTCACTACCACATCTCAACTGCATGTCATGCATGGCTCATTACTACCTGTCTCTACTGTTTCATTCAAGCAGAACGTGAACTTGTAATCATGATTGAATACAGACCATCCTGAACCCAGAGCTTTTACACAGGCACTGAACTCTGCAAGACATTGCAGTTGTGAGAGAAAGCAGTTGTAGACACTTAAGCAAGACACAGTTCCTACTAATCTGGATCCTCCACAGGTTCCTCCAGACAGTGTCTCGCTGCATTCATCATGGGTTCAGCAAACTCTGGTGAATGTTCAGACCCAAAACTGTAGATATTACCCACGTTTATGTTTGATAAGATTTTTGAAATGAACAGTCCATGAATATGATGGAAAGGTGTTCAAATGAGCTAATCACTGTAAACACTGTAAACAATGCCATTTAAAAGCAACACATTTATGACGTCACTTGCTCTCTTCAAGACATCAGTACTCTATACTTGTTTCCAGATATCTTGTGAAGCAGAATGTTGCATATTGTGCTTGCACACCATGAAAGGATGCAGAAGGTTTTACACACCCACTGTATATTCACCAAAGTAGAGATGAATTTAACATATTGTTGTATAGCATCAATTAAAATGCATAATGCCTTTTAGGATGATCACAGTTTTGAGCAATCTGCTGGTTAGGATGATGACCATAAACTGCAACGTGCCTGGCCCTCTGCCAGATGTGGACTTCACCTAATTTCCTGTTATCTGTGGTTGTTGGCTGTTCAGACAAAGCATAAAAAGAGTGTTTAAAATCTGCAAAAATATCCATTCACACAGATGCCGGCATGTGATGTCTCACAGGCTGAGAGACAAACATGGACAAGCACAATAATTTCCCTTCAATGTTACTAACCTGGAATATGATTTAAAAACATAACTTATCTCCATACAGGTTTCTGATTTGAAAAACAGAGAGAATTTGTACAAAATAAAACAACATTTCCTCAACAATAGTTTAACAATAGTATCATATACAGTATATAAGTTAACTTTTCAACCAATGAAATCAACTCTAAAATTATTATTAATTAATAATTTTGGACCTGAAATAGAGGAACAAACACAGGTTTGACCAGGTAAAATAACCCTGGTAAAGCTTTTTTCAAAATTATATCCACAAATGTAGATTCTGCAGAACTGAACTCTGTTTATATCATAAATTGAAATTATTTAGTAGCTCCCTGTCAGTATAGAATGACAAAAACACTTCAAACTGTTTGGCTTTCATTTGACCGGGCTCTACCAAGCCTGGCGTGCAAAGACTTCTGATCAGCTGTGAAGGATGCACAGATCCTTCAAAAACAGGCGAACATCTGAAGGAGCCGACGATTCATGTGATAGTTGGGGCAGCCCACATCGCAGTGCTGTGGCGCATTTTGACAACATCCTGATGACGAATCCACACTTGCAAGGATCCATCCCCAGGATTGAGACACAGCTTAAGTCGATGTTGAAGAACTTTGAATTGTGGAATTAAGAATTTTGAAGTACGAATTAAGAATTTGGAACAGTGGATTAAGCACTTCGAAGTGTGGATTATGAACTTTGAACTCTGGATTAAGAACTTCGAAACTGTGCAGGGAAAAATTACACCAACAGTGTACAGGCTGCGAGAAATTATAAATAAACCCGGCTCTTTATTTTGGGCCCCGAAGTGATTGCCTGCTTTCTCAGTATTTTAGCTCAAATGTTTACATCTGTAAGTGTGTGTGTGTGTGTGTGTGTGTGTGTTTGACAGTGTGTGATGCATATCATAGGGTTATGAGGCAGTGGCGTTTTGGTCTGACAGGGTTTGTCACCCTGAGCGAGTAGCCATGACCAAATGGTTCAGCCTGGCAATGGATTTAAACTCTCTCTCGCTCTGTCATATAATTTGTATGTGTGTTTTCTTCACGGCCAGTTTTTCTTTTCCTGCCTTTTCTCCTTATTTCAAATGCTTATCGCAGAGATTGACTTGATATTCATCATTGGGAAAAAAAAAGAAGAGAGAAAAACAGAGAGAGAGTAGAGGAGTGGATGTTGGAAGGAAGGGGAAGGGAGGGGGACTGGGTGGTTGCAGAGAGAGAGAGAGAGAGAGAGAGAGAGAGAAAGAGAGAGAGAGAGCTGATTAGATTGGAGAAAGCCAAGGAGGTATGGGTATACTATTGAGCAAAGGGAGAGACACAGAGGGGAGGGTGACTAAGTGAATGCAGTTGGTCGCGTATCAGTGAATCACAGTGAAGTCCACGGCGCATGGATTGGACCTGAATCAACAAATGGATACAGAGGAACTGGATGTTCACTACATATGAGGGGAGACTAAGGGAGGACAGAGAGTCTGTGCGTTCATGTCCTTTTATCTCTGCATCAGATGCTGCTGTGCTGAGAGAGGAACCCACTGGGAGGGAGAGGAAAATAGCGGACAACTCATTTCTCTCTAACACCCTCAGAAGCCGAGGAGCTCTGAGCCAGACTAGAGTCAACTGCAGGACTCGCTGGGATATAATATATGCTCAGTAAGTATTTTGTGTGTGTGTGTGTGTGTGTGTGAGAGAGAGATTGATTCCTCTGGCTCGTGTACAGACTCTGATGCTTTTTTTCATGGAGAAAGAGGAGGGAGAAAATGAGCGTGAGGGAGAAGGGGATGCAAATTCACTTGTGCTGCAGTGTCTCTTCTATTGTGGTTTCATATTTGCATCTCTGGACAGCCTTTTTTTCCCCCTCCGTCTTCATTTAAACACCTACCCCAGACTGAGTCTCTGTGTTTGGGGCTTTTGCTCCACAGTGCCAGTGAGTGTGTGTATGTGAGAGCGTGTGTTTGTGTATGTTAGTGTGTGTGGATGTGTGTGTGAGAGAGGGAGCTGATAATAGCAGCCCCATTGGTATTCAGTGGAGGGAGCTCCAGGATCTCGCTGCGCCTTTCCCCAGGATGGGATCACAGAGCAGGGATTGTGCTTGTCTGTGGAGAGCCTGCTGAAATGGGTGAGTGTCCGTCCTCATCCTCCTTTTTTTCTTCTCTCTCCATCCTCTTTCACCTTTCCTTTTCTTATTTATTATATACTATCATCTGTAAAACTTAGTGTTCAGAGCATTTTTACCTTCAATGGCTTCTCCCCTTCATTTCCTTGAGTTTGTCACCCACTCACCCAAACTCAACCAACCCACCTTCCTGTTCCACTCCTCCACCTGTATCCCTTCATCCCTCTTTTCATTCACTATCCATCTCTGC
Organism: Brachirus orientalis; assembly: GCA_016785285.1. Taxonomy (NCBI): domain Eukaryota; kingdom Metazoa; phylum Chordata; class Actinopteri; order Pleuronectiformes; family Soleidae; genus Brachirus; species Brachirus orientalis. Next base: position 15,914,797 of record JAFBJR010000425.1, on the reverse strand, counting down.
TTGACCCTCCATCCAGACACAAACAGGCCTGTCCTGTTTGATGGATTTGGATGAAGTCTGAATGGCTCACTTTAATTTGTTGCTCCTTTCCCCTCTCCCCCCCCACTCCCTCTTTGGCTCGCTCTCTCTTTCCCACTTTGGCTGTGTCACCCCTCCCCCTTCTTCGCCTTCCTCCCGCTTGTCTCTTCAAGCTTCTCTCTCCGTTCTGTTTGAATTTTGACACACTGAAGATGTTTGAGTGTCTTGCCTGACATGGCAAATGAACAGAGCTGCTGTGGGTGTGTGTGCATGTGTGTATGCGTGTGGATGTGTGTGTGTGTGTGTGTGTGGGTGCATGTGAAAAATATCACTATTAATGTCTGTGTGTCAGTCATATCTTTTATGATGCTTCACAACTGTGACACAATGCGGAGAGGCCGCATTGCGTTGGAATGGTTAAACAGAACAATTTTTAGTTGGATCGGTGTGTTCAGTTGCTTCAGGAGTGATATCTGTGACACATGTACAGTACACACATGCACACACAGCGTCACCTGTTTTACACGCATGCACCTCCGTCTTGGCACTCCTTGGTGACATACCTTCTGCACACCAATTCACACCCATGTACATCTTTTCACACCTGCAGCACAACAGCCACACACACACACACACATTTAGCACAAACCTGACGAGTGAGCCAGCATACACACTTGTTCTCTCATCCTTAATGCTCCCAAGAGGGTGTGTGTCACAGGAAGGTCATATCTATCCACACAGATGTATTGATTAGAGCTGTTACACTGAATGACCTGAAATGTTTAATTTTAAGCGTTAAACATCATCCCACTGGAACGAACTACTGAACCAGCTTAAAGATTTTTCTCTGTTGTGTTAAACAAGATAATGTTGACATCTTAAAGACACACAGGCTTTCACTCTTGTTACTCAGAATGAATGAAGTATTCATCACTCATATCTTGTTTTTTTTTTAAATTAGAATCCAGAAATAATGGTTTAGGTATTCAACAGGTGCAAACTGTTGCATAGTAACTGAGGTAAGAAGCTTGTTGGGTAACTAGAACTTGACATTCCCTCTGCTATATTTAGATTGAGACCATTTACATGTATTTGAGAAAAATTAGAATGATATATAATGAAATGGGAAGGAAGGGAGAGAATCTCACCAGGAATCTGTTTGAGCTCAAGTAAACATTACTTTTGCCATCTTTCATATGCAGACATAACTGTCAGTTGGGAGCATTGTTAGTTTGAAGAGATGTAAGAATGTGTCTTGGCACAAAATAAAAGGATACGCAAATATGGCTGCATGTGTTGTGGATCTGAAGATTGGATCTCAGTAAAAACTAGAACAGATTAGTCAAGGATCAAATGGGTACAACATGTTTGTTTGCATACATTAAATCCAAGAAAACACAGATAAACAAATTGCATCATTGTGACCTGTCAGAAAAGTCAAATACTGTCTGAAACATGGAGATTGGAACATGGAAAATTCAGTGCTGCACTACTCAAAATCCAAAAACCTTAAAACCAGTTTGTGAAAAATGTGTGCAAATACAAGTTTGTGAATCTTTATAAGGATGTTCTCATCTCTTCTAACTTTTCCCCTTTTATTTTTAAACGTTTCTACCAAAGCTGCTTTGTCTTAAAGATATTGAATTTGTTTCATTTGCAGTAAAATCTCAAAAATACATCTGTGAGTGTTTTTATAACAGTGGAAAATAAATAAGGACTTTATGAGGCCTTGTATGCCAACTTAATTAAAACTGTAATCCTTGTATTGTGTGTTTTCTCAATCCAGTTGAAAGCCAAAGTAAATTTTACCTGTTTAAAAGAAAAAGTTTCAACTTAATTTAACAACTCCTTTCATTTGGATGCAGTCCATGCAGCATAATGCAAAAAAAAAAAAAACTTCTCTGCTGCATTATTGTAAAATTTTAATCACAGGTTAACAGTAATGTAGTTGTATTTACCAAGTTAACCCTCCAATATTTCTCAAATCTGTCCATCTATGATGTTCATTATATCCTGTCTGCCTTCTTCAGACTGAATATAATGTTTTTTACACCAATAGTTCAGGATAAGAACAGATAACATTTTCTTCCACATTCACACACATTTGAATTTGGATGAAAGGTGACAGCTCAAGTCTGCATCAATCAAATATGTCCACATGTACCTGACTAGTAATAAAACAATCCTGGACTGCAGTCCAGCACCTGCCTCAGGCACATTCACCAGTCAGAGATTTCTCTCTGCTCTTCACTGTGCACCCTCACATGCCTCTTGTCTTGATATTGTGGTGTGTGTTGTACAGCAAACATGAAATTGAAAGAAAAAGACAGCAGAGACAATTGAATAAAAGCAGGAGAGGTGCAAATCTAAATTGGAGGTACGGAACAGAAGAGAGATGTGTGGCGGACGGTGGTTGAAGATGAGAGTAGAAGGATCAAATCACAGAGCGAGTTCAGGAGGGAACAAACAAGCAGTAAAGTTAGAGGAAGAGTGACAAGGACGGAGTAGACAGCAGGACAACAGGCACGATGTGACAAGGAGAAGAATGACGTATTTGATAAGGGAGAGTGACAAAAATGTCACCATGCTAACCTTTCATGCTCTCTCTCTCCCTCTATTTGCCTCTACTCCCTTTCCTTCCAGATTTCAGCGCATGCAGAGATGGACACCAAATGGGCAAAATGGAAGCCAACGTGCTCCCTCAAGCAACTAGCTTTCCACACCTGACTGCCTCCACCAATTCCAGGCATCAGCTTGAACTATCCCAGTGAGGGTTCAGCCTGTAGAGTTAAGGCTGGAAAGGCCAGTCTGTGACTCCTGAAGTCGTCCCCAAGAAATAGAGAACGAGAGAGAATCAGCTTGTGATCGGCCTTAGAGGAGTCGACTTAGAGCAAACCAATCAGCCTGTTGAGCTTTTTCATGAAACTGCAGTGATGCTTGAGCAATGGTATGGAGCTTTCAGACACAATGCGGATTTATCAGCTGGATATCCTGTTGAGATTATGACACTTTTGTGCACACCTCAGAGCTAGGCCACTTTGCCAGATTGGCTTGTGGGCAAAAGTGCGTAATTGAAAATTCCCCTTCGAGAGGCTTTCTGCTCTAATTTGATGTGAAGGAGGAGAGAGTGTGTTTTTTTTAAATGTACAATTAAAAAAAATCATCCCAGTATATTTTTTCCAGCAACTTTTTTACACATGGCAGAAAACTACATTATGAAGCAGCTCATTCTTCCTCTGTGACAGAGAGTGAAGAGGGACAGACTGTCCAGAGTAGATAACGAGTGAGGAGACTGGCAGAAATAGAGGTGTTGGAGGAGAAAAAGAAACGGGGAGAGAGAGAAAGTCCAGAGAAAGAGAAGAAAATAAGGGGAAATAACCAGGATTGTTTGAAACCTTCTGACAGTTCTTCTAGTTCATCTGTGCAGAGTTGGAGGCTAGTTTGTGCAATGGACATGGGAGGGGTCAGGATTTACAGCAGGGGGGGCACTTGAGCAGCAGAATATGGTATGTCCCTCTGCACCTGTCTGATGTGCTTCTTAGTATTTGGCCGAAAAAAAGACTGAGAGAGAGGGCCGGAAAATAGACAGCTATACTAAATGACAGACGGGCTCTAAGGTGGGACAGACAGGAGGACAGGAAGACATAGTCTGTTCCAAGTGTAAGAGTCACAACAGTAGATGGTCTGCAATCCATTGTCATTCTATATAGTGAGGAAAGAAGAAGAGGAGCATTCCTGTGTTTTGTATTTTCTGGAGAATCTCAACTTCCTCTGCATCCACTTCTGGCTCTAATGTAGCCCGTTCTTTTAAAAAAAAAAACAGACTTGGTGGGAGGAGGCTGTTACTAGAAAAGAAATACAGGTTGTAGAGAGAGAGGAAGCAGGCAGAGAAACTGAGGGAGAGAGCAGGTGTCGAAAATCCTCCCCTTCATCTGCTTGTCATTTACTCCTTTATGTTCCCATGTTGTCTGGCGAGGTGATTGGTTTCCTGATGCTGGCGTTCCTCTTCTCATAGGCCCTGCGCTATCCTGAGGAAAACAAGAGGGGGAAAACAGAGGAAAGCAGAAAGAGACAGCATTAAAAGAAACAGTGGAGCTTTGTTGTGACCCTTCGCTTTCTTTTTTTTGTCAAGACGGACTCTTATTTTTTATGGCTTTTTAGAAGAAAGGGGTAGTAAGAAGGCACACAGTGGTCAAATCAACACCTCACCCTCCTTCTACACAGAACTGAACCTCTACCTTTACCATCTGTTTTTGAGCCTTGTTCTGAAAGGGATTATTTTTTCCATCTGAATAAAAACACTGGAACCTGTAGATTTCCTAAAAACAGAGTGAACCCCTCTGACTCCTACACGTTTCCCCTCCTTGGCTGAAGTACTGAAACTCTGTGGTCACACATCTCAATGCCTGAGCAGAATCATCTCTACATTGATTAGATGGCACAGTGATTCTGATACCGTCTGCTTCATTCTGTAAGTAAGACTCTTATTCTATCTGTGTATTTATGTGTCCATATGTGCACTGCATGTCATTAGCCCATATTCACCTCATGCAGACACACAGACATGGTTCGTCCTTTCTGAAGTGTTGGTTCTATGGTGTCTTCACAGTGGATTTGCTTTCCTGTGCTTACTTTGCCTCAGGCTGTGTATGTGTGTGTATGTGTATGTGTGCGTGTTTGCATTTCTGCCAAAGACAGAGATTTTGATCTTACAGCCAAGCTTACAACAGCATCAGAGTGGTGTCAGAAAGAGGAAAAAGGAGGTTCCTTGCTGTGTCTGTGCGTGTGTGTAAACCTACGCATTGGTCCTGAGGTTAATTTGAGCTAATTAGTGGTGAGTATTTTTGCTTCTCTGAGCAGTTTTTGGTTCTGTGTCAGTGTCCTTGCACTCATTAGGGTGAGATGGAGAGGGGATGGGGGCTAAAACTGAAAAGGGTAAACCAGCTAATGAGAATGACTGATTCCCCAACTAGTTCTTTTGTTGCTACCGTTGCTCGTCTAATGTCTTTTGCTATTACGCCTCCAGCTGTGTATCCTTTCAGTCTCCTTTTATCTCCCTGTAGTGTTTCTTTAAATGAAACCTATGCGTTAAGACATAGCTTTTGCATTGTTCCGCGTATTGCCATGGCTATCGTATCTCCATGGACATACCCACATCTTTATATACTCCCTCAGTCACCAGGCTCTACACCGAGAGACGCTCAATCAAGACAGTCCCTTCAAACAGACCAGTGAACTGTGAATAACGCCATTACACAAACTCCTGCTTGAAGCATTACAGAGACAGAAGGGGGAGAGAAGTGAAAAGAGAATAAAATCATCCCAAAGATAGAACAAGTAAGGGATCAAGAGAGAAAACAGAGTATGAGACAGAGAGCAGAAGGGAGGTGGACACAGAGGAGGGAGGGTGAAAAAATGGAAATGGTGAAAAAAGAAGTGTGTAAGTCTAAAGGGGCTGTGGAGCAGGAAAGGACCTCTGCTCCATGGGAGCACTGTGATGGGCTTAGCGAGGCCCTGCTTTGTTCCCACTGTGGGTCAGCCACTCAGAATTAAGATTATTAAATAATACGATTACTGCAGCTGCAAGCTGATAACACACTGCTGCCGATCCCATTTGTCACTGTCACTGAATCCCAGAGAAGGGAGGAGTGTCATATATTGGCATAAAAGGCACAACAGCATTGAGACCATTGTAAACCACTACGTAGAACCCGTGCTTCACAACATGGCTTTGCTGCTGGTTGTAGTGTAGGGTGGGTGTGATTTTTTTTGCCCCATAAACAAAATGATTCTAGGGTGAAAAATAATGCTGGGTCTGGTGTTTTCTCCTCAAGAGGATGGTCAATAATGTGCTGTATATTTCGACTTGTCTTATCTTTTGCCCTGTCAGCTCCAAAGCGGCCCAAACACAAGTGAACAGGGACACTGCTCAGTATATTACCTGATAGAACATGTGTAAAGGGTCTCTTGGAAATATGTACACCCCTTATCTCAATGTTTTACTCTGCAAACTCTGGGTGGGCAATTTGTTTCATGTTTCTGTGCTTGACAGCTTTGATACAGACTCTTGGCAAGTTGACTTTGCAGTTTAAAGTGTTATAAAAGCTGAAATCCCAGGCTATGTTGCACATCGATACATGTTCTTCTGGTAGTTGATAAATGATCTCCCAGCCCTCCCGAGAGAGAGAGATGGAGGGCATAACAACAGACAGCAGAAACTGTTGTCCAATCGCACTCAGCAGTAAAGTACATGTGAGACTAACTACACTAATATAAGGGCTGCACTTGTTTCAACCCCCCTCCCATGAAAATATCTCCTTTTTTCTCTCAGGAGGCGCAACCATTTGTCTATTGGGCTACAGCTTGGAGCAGGACTTGACATTTTCCTCCCACTATCAAAATTGTGTATGAATGTTAGACATTTTCGGTAAGGTTTGGTCCACTGTGTGGCGGTGTGCTCACTCGCAGCAACTCTTATCAACCCTCCATCTGACCTGATGTTGTTGTGCAAATTCGGTTGTATAATGACAATAAAGATTATTTGCTTTCCATAATGTAAGCGGCCATTCACATGCAGCATCTAAAAATGCTTAAAGAACATGTGTATGTTTGTAACCATATGGGTTTTGCTACTTTAGCATCAGTCATAAGCAACCCAAACTTGCTGTAAGCTGCTGAAATGACCAAGAGTGAAGTTACTGCAACCTCCACTGATTAATTACACATCCCAGTAAGAAAATCTCTGCTGTGATGTTTTCCTGTGCTTTGTTTCATTGCGTGGAGTCAGGATAGTTTAAATTAGAGAGGTCACATCCCTGAACAATGATTACAAGCTTCTCCTCCATCTTCAGTGAGCCCCACTGACTGACCTTTCATCAAGACGTTGTTACATCTTAAGTAGCTGATTGGTTCATTTGTTGTCATATGACTTACATTGCAGTTGCTGCATTTGAAAAAAGTTGGGTTTTTTTCCATCATGGACATACCCTGAGACACAGTTGCATTGCCCTTGTTCTCATTTGTACATGTGCCTGTCATGTTTGCCTTTTCTTTCAAAATAATGCATTTTTGCATGCAAAAGATGTATAATATCCCCCACCCGCTACAATAAATAATCCAGAGCTGAGGGCACAAAAATCTATGAATTATGACAAAGACCACTAACCTAGAACAGCCTTAAACCACTTCAAGTTGGCAACCACACTTTTGTTCCTGTACAACGGGATATTCGTCATCTTCTGGAGGTTTCATGTCCATGTCATGAAGCACTAATGCTTTAGTGACAACAAATGAACTTTGATCCTTGGCCCTCCCAGCTGCGGCCTTGTGGTCACAAAAAAAAGTCACACTGAAGAACCAGTATAGCTTCGGTCAAAAAGCGTCAATGTTGAAACACATGCACTCTGCTCAGCGAGTCTAGACATGCAGTAACATAAAGGCAATATCAAGATGATGTACCAAATTATCAGTGTGTGATTCAGTCTCCCCTGTTTAACTGCTCCTCACAGCTACAGTATGCTGTGTTGGTGTAGCATTCTCCAATCATTTCACTTGACTTGGTCTAGATTGTGACAGAAATGCACATGGTTCATAAGATTGTTTTCCACATTGAGTTTCCCTTTGCCCCTGTTGGTATCAGTTTGTTTTTTGAGATCACTGATCCACCACCGTGCAGGGTTAGATTTTCTGACTGCTACTCACATTTTCATTTTCTTGTTTCACTTTTGCATGTGCCTGACAATATTGTACCAGAATTAGAGAAAGCACACAAACATCTGCAAAGGTTTCCCACAGTGTCATTATATTCTAAGCATCATTTCCTGTGGTGGGCTGACATCAACCTCTCTGAAACAGTGCTGATCAGGTAAATTTACCTGGTACCTGAGTAATCCAATCACACATGAAGAGCTTTAAGTTCAGAATGCACCCAATCTTTACTGAGTGTCCTCCAGTCTAATAACAAAACCACATTCAGAGGTCGTTTTAGGATGCATGTGGCCACGTGTCAGCAGCATGAATGCAATCTGTCCTTTCTGAGGAAGTATTATAAACCTGCTGCAGTTTTAGATCGTATCTCTCAGGACAAATGTTAATATCAGATCTGAATGGACCGTAAGTTATACTATGAGAGTTTTGAAGTTATAGCTAGACATCTTAAACTGGATTTCAACCAAACAACACAGTTACATAGTACTCAATAGGGTACTGCCATTGCTGCAACTAAATGTGATTTTAAAAGACTTTAAAAGAAAATGAAATCCTAATCATTTCTTAACTTTTTCAATTTTGCAAATAGATGAGTGGACAAATGACAGCAAAAATATAACGTGTGGCAATTTTCGATTCATGTTTGAACAAAAATCCACATTGCTTCTTTTTTTGTGTCATTTATAATTTTGCAGTTCTCTTGACATCTGCTTCTCCTTCAAAGGTTGTCAGCAGCTGTGCTTTAATGTAGCAGGAAATCTTTTATTTGCCTAAACATGTTCTTCATTCATAGTTATAGCAGATTTGGTATGTCCTTTAATCCATCACTTTCATGTCAGCTTTCTGCTGTGATTGGCTTCTGCTGATTTTCCCCACAATGCCATTTGCAAGACAGACAAGTGTTGCAGACAGCTAAGGCTCCGAAGTGAATCAGGCTAATTTGAAATACGAGATTTCTTTTTACATTGAGCACCACTTCAGTTTCATCTGCCTTCAGTCCTCTGTCGCTTGACCACCAGCACGAGGCACTGCAGTCTACACTAAACCTTTGCTCCTCATTGCCTAATGGAGCACGAAAAATGGCCCTGTTTGCTTTGTCGTTTGTCTACTGCTTGCTTCAGGCTAGCTGGCCTTGGGGAAAAAGATTGAGTGAGCGCATGAGTGTGTATGTGTGGACAGTGACAAGAAATGGACATTAGAGGACACACCATGCCCTCTCCATAATGTGCTCCCGGCAGGGCTGTTTGGCTGGCCATAAAGTGGATGCCGCTAATGGCCTCTGAGTTAATGGAGTCATTAAGAGTGGATTGCAAGAAGATAAAAGCAACGTGTATAATATGTGTGAAATGGGTGAAAGTGTGATTGTTTGTATATATGTACTGTTACTTAAATAGCTTTGAATATTTCTATTTAGTGCTTCAGTAGTTGCACCCAGGACAGCAGTAGCACTCTTATCCACTGACACTCTAATGCATTAACATTAGCAGAAAAGGTTAGTATTCTATCAATGTAATTGTAAAACAGTCTGAGGCTCAGGTCATCAGACCCGGTCTGTCCTAATCAGCCAACTGGCTGAGGCTCAGAAAGTCACAGCTATGGATTGCTCTTGCTTTGTGAGAGTGTGTGAGTGACAAAGGCTGATAAGCCTGGTCTCAGGTCACTTTAGGACATCTTCCTGTGAGTATATGTCAAGGTTGGTGAAAAGCATTCTGGATAAGTTGCGTGTTGTTTTCATGGTGACATGACTGCTCATTAACTCCGTCAATTTCTTGACTCTTATAGGAGGGTTTGCTTATCACAGCGTCCTCATCATGTTTTAAGCTTCAGCTGCAGTTGTTGCATTTCGCCTCATTCATTGGTTGTATTTGGTGAAATACACGCACCATAACATTACCTCCTGCAAGCAGAATCAACATCAAATCACATGACAAAGTAATTAAAACAGAGTAGGAAACACTTTCTAATTAGGGTAATATAGAGTTAATAGTGTGTCTGCTTAACTTTGTGTGTATCCACTTCGGTTCTTTCTACTTTAAGTACAACTGTTTTATTTTTACAACTGTTTTAAAGTATTTTACTCTGTACTCTACTCTATTAAAATTAATTTGATATGTTTCTGGGCTAAAATAGAATGAGATTAATTATTGAAGATCCTGACTGTGATGTCATCCTCAGGTTTTGGCTAGCTTTCTGTTCTCGCTACTGTTAGCATTCCCTTCCCTCCTTCCATGTCACCTGATTAATGCAACTGATGAGGTGTACTGTTACATTTTTATTTAAAATCTTTTACCTCATTTTCCCCCGCTCTGGGTCCATTATAATGTGCCTAAAAATTCATATTACAGGACCACTGAGGTACACGCATTGGTAAAGAAAGTAAACTCAAAGTAAATGTTAATGGAGCGTGTTCTTCACAGCTGATAATAGAGTTGTGGCTGATAAGAACCAGTCACGAAACGAATGCGGGTTACTCTTTTCCAAATCTCCATTTTTGCTTGTCTATACTTCAATGCAGCCACAGAGATTTTGTAATGAAAACAAAGCCAGGTGCATTTTTAATCTTCTCTCTCTTTTAGGCTCTAAAACCCTGTAGTAGTAGTAGTAGTAGTAGTAGTAGTAGTAGTAGTAGTAGTAGTAGTAATAATAATAATAGTAGGGCAAACAGTCTTAACCTTACCAGCAGAGACGACTTCCTCAATAGAGTTCTGGTTCCTGTTTGAATTAATTGTTTACGCTCAGGGCTCTGAAAAAGATACCCATTTTGCCAAGGTTTTTATCAGGTCTAGTTAAATGGTACCTAATCTGGAACCAGTACTTTGTTTTTCAACCACCAAAAATCTGACTCCAGGCCAGAAAAACTAGTTCCACTCTGGCACCAACTCTTCACTGGTTTAGTAGTGAGAACCACTTATACTGGGGCTGGGGGCAGGATACTGTGACAACAAGATCAGTAATAGCATTTTTCCACTATACACTTCTAGCACTACTCGACTCGGCCCTACTTGGTTTGGATATAAGGCATGACATTTTCCATTACTTCATAGTACCTCCTCAATGCAACACATGTGACACAAACAATAGGTGTACTTAATGCTCGGACTGTGGCTGTGTCTGCACCTTGTGTATTTTTTTGTGGACAGCAGCCATGTATGGTCACTGTAATGCTCTTATCAGTTTTTAAAAATCACATGTTGTGCTCATGACAGCACTCTCTGGCCAATCAGTGGTTGGCACACTGTTGACATCAGATTTTAGGTACCAAAAACGTACCAGGTAGTATGACTAATGAAAAAGCAAAAAAAAAAAGAAAGCAGGTAGTGCTAGAACTGTATAATGGAAAAGCCCTGTAAGACTAACCAAACAGTATGAAAAAGATATTTAATTATGTGGAAAGTTCCCTAAACATATGACAACTGATTTAACAATTACATTGGAAATTTCATATGCAAAGACATGTGTGTGCTCAGTATCTGCTGGGGTTGATTTCTCTTAGCAATTTCACTCTCCACTGAACTTACAAGTGCTTCATTAATGACAATGTGGTGGCCTACTGTCGTCTGATGTGTCCTGCTATGTTTTCATGATAATCAGTTTTGGTCTTGGTTGGACCCCAGCCTTCAGGACACTGTAATTCTTCATAGAATAGATTCAGCAAGGTGTTGGAAATATTTTTGTCCATATTATTGACATGATAGCATCATGATTTTTTTTTTTTAAACGTAAATGTTAGATAGTCATACTTCAGTACAGTACAAGAGCAGAACCTGAAAAAAGTAACTTTTCTGCTCATCCACTCTACATACCTTCTTTTGTGTGAGACATTCAGATAGCAAAATTGTCAGCCTTGGTCTAGTGAGCTTACATTAAATTCTTTCTCTGCTGTTTCTGCTGAGTGGCCTTTCCACTCAGAGTCCACTAATGGCACTTGTGATATCTACAGGTACATACTTTCTCTGAAGCTGATTGTTTCTCGATGTTAGACTCTAATGCAAAGCTTTGCTCTTCTCTCTAAGACTGAATTGAAGGTGGAGTAGAAAGCATTTGATTATCGCTACTTTGACAAAAAAATTAAATAAAAATACCATGCTCAGTAAGATGGCTGATGGCTCCCCCTGTCCTTGGCTTTTTCTGTCTTCCACTTTATTAGAGGACTGCTGGGGCAGCCCATGAATGAGTGAAAGGGATTTGGGCTTGTAACCGGAGAGTTGCTGGTTTTAAATCCCTGCTAGGCCGAGGGCTGGGGTACCCCTGATCAAGGTACCCAATCCCCATTTCTTGTATTTATTGTGACAATCTAAATTGACCCTAGCCACAGTGTAATACTAGTGTGAGTCCCCATCCTGGAAATACAAGGCTTAAAAAAATCTCTGCCAAATCAAATATGTGGCCTGTCCACTGTAGCGAACCCCGAGAGAGGGAGGAGTTGAAAGAAAAAAAACAAAAAACCCTGTCTACTCCATGGTAATTTTCACATCTCTATTTCAGTGATTCTCAAATGGGGATCTGGGAATACTAGGGGTCCAGGGGGGGTCTGTGTATGTATGTGTATATACAGTACTGTGCATAAGTCTTAGGGCACCACCAGCTTTGTTGTTTTTAATGTCAGTTTTGTGATCATTGGCGTTTAGATTGAAAAGACATGACTAAAAGTCAGTCTTATACTATATGATCAACCTGTCAATGAGTTTTAACTTGTGCAACATGTGTATGTAATGCTCAAACATGTCTTGAGTAAACCAGGTATAATAGACCTTTTTCACAGCAGCTATTTGTTGGCATGAAATAGTAGGAGAAACACAGGTTTGACCAATAACATTAGGGTTCCATTCCAGGTTTTAAAGAGCCATGGTTGTGTTCAAGTGTAAATGTAGGTCACACTAAATATTTGATATTATAGAAGCATTTTTGTTGTTTGTTTTTTCTGAAAAAGATGTTATTTTCAAACTGCATATGTGTTTCTCCATATTTTCAGGATGTGTTACAATAAAGTGATTAACAAATGAGAACCTTTGGTCTTTACAAATGGAATTTCACTAAGACTTCATGTGAAGGAGTATCAGCTTAGACCCTGTGTTGAGTTCATACACCCAGGACTAACCATTGCTTTCATCTATTCACCTGGAGAATTTCTGTTATTTAACAAACAAATGGAAACTACTCATCAACAGGAATAATATGACTTCACACATAATGACATCACACTGTACTGTATTAAGTGCATTTAGAGCCACTTGAAGCTAGTGTCAAATTAACATAGTTGGCCGTTGAAGCTAATTTTGATCCAGTGTCTGTGCAAGTACATGCTATGTGTTTATTGTGTAAGGTACTGTTTATCCATTACCAAACTGACAAGGACCTGGACCAATCATTATAGATGTGAAACATAACAATACCTGTCTACTATCTACAGATATAATCTATCAGTAATCACTTCCCATGGTTAACCATGCAGTTATACGGTAGTCAGTATTGCTATATTTTTGACCATCCGATAGTGGTCACAGTCACTGCATCAGATAAAAAAAAAAAAAGAATTTTATCATCGATTTTTTTTTTTAATTAAACCTTTATTTAACCAGTGTAAAACTCATTGAGATTAAGAATTTCTTTTACAAGTGTCCTGGCCAAGACAGGCAGCACCACAATTTACAAGTCACATACATTAACAATATTAAAACAGCACCTTAATCATCACACATGTAAGAAATAAATAGACACTAAATAGAAAAATAGTGCAAGTCAACAAATGTAGACTTAGTGACATTAAGACCAGTTAAAATGAGTTCAGAACATCTACAGCCAGAAGTTTGTGTCTCCAACTCGTTTAGTAGGCCTTTCAAAGTGAAATTTGGTAATAAATAAATACAAAATCTGATATGTTCACAGAACATATATACACATCATATAATCATGGTTCATCAAACTGTATAGAGCGACTTATGCCTCCAATATCTTGTGATCAGAGGATGATCATGTAAGCTATGTAGACTTATGTTAAGATAAAAGAAGAAAGAAACAAAACAAGTTTAATGACTGTATTTGACTAATTTTGTTTTTGATAGATACTCAAAGCTGTGATATTAGTGCTGCGGTATTGGACACAAAAGTCACATACCTGTAGCAGTCCTTATATAAAAACTATATAAAACATTAATTCTTGTAAGACACAAAGAAGCCTGTTTTGTAGTAAAATTTTATTGTTCCTGAAAGTGAATACAGTCATCTTTGATCAGTGGTTAAATTCTAAACACAGGCTCTTACAGTGTTCATAATTTAAATTTGCACCAATTGCCAAAAGACCTATATTCCCTTCATAATTCATAGACAATAAAGATTCCAAATCAATAATTGTAACATCTCAATCAAATTCAACTTGGTCATTTCACCAGCAGATTTATCAACCTCTCTTAAAGTTTGGTCAATTCAGTGTTGCAGAAGGCTGTCAAATTTTGACTGATAAATCAGTCTCCACCGCTATCTTCTTTCAGCCACCCGGGCTTTTCCAGCATTCATTAACAATTAAAAACAGCTGAAACTGTGGCCCACTGATATGGCATATTAAATTATAGAGCAGTGTATGCTTCTGATTTATAAAATATGGTCTGAGGCCTCATTTTGTTACCACTTCCATTGTCTTGTTGTCTTTTCTCAAATTTGGGGACTGATTCCAGAGCCTGTTTAGCTCCACCAGTCAGGAGTATTAACATGCGAGTCAGGCCCAGTTCAGTTGGCTCAGTTCAAATGTTGATGCAGCATTTGATTATGGGCCACAGCCTGAATATAAACTGTTGAATATGTAATTGACTCAGTGAAACCCACTACTCCAAATGGTCTCATATCATATTATAATAGATTTAAAAAAGAATTAACAGATGTGATTAATCAAGTCATTTTATGGACTTAACATTTTTTTTTACAAATGAATGGTTGCTCTGTAAAATGTGGCAGTGTTTTTTTCTCCTCTGATTGCTCTCTGCTGGTTCACATATAAATACCTGTACGTGTCATGAAATTGCATACTATTTGCATTAGTGCCTTTTCTAATGATTAACTTTCAGATCCGCATGCATGTAAACCGATAAATGGCGCTCCGGGAAGGAAGTGTTGGCTGTAATTGGGGTGTGTGTGTGTGAGTGACACAAAGCAAAAAAAAGCTTTGGCGAAGAAAAGGGGCTTTTGAAACATTTCCACAGAGTGATAGTTTTCTACTTCATTTCAGCTAAACAAGCAGCGCATCGTCATCTGAGATGTTCAGTTAGTATGAAAAAGAAAAGAGTTGTGTTTAGTAATAGTATATTTTCATTCCACAGTGCTGAGTTGTTTGACCAGCGTTTATTTTAACACCTCCTGAGCCAAATTCTGTTGTTCAAAGTAAATAAGTGGCTTTTCTTTGAATTTCTGTGCTGCGGTGATTTTATATCAAACACAGAAATAAAACACCATATGTTACATGATCAGCTGCTTATACATAAATTATTGACCAGGTGGTGGTGTTTTTGTGTGTGTGTGTGTGTGTGTGTGAGCTTATTGTACAGTATGTCTGCTGTAAGACTTAAACATATGATGCACACACAGTCTCTGCTTCATAAACATATGATGCAGAGACTGTGTGTTCATTTGCATGCTTGTGCCATGTTTATGCATGCATGTTTTTTTTTTTTTATGCTTGACATAAATATTGCGTGGGCATTTCTTGCTGTCATGAGTGATCTGTTGGGATGAGAGCCGTATTGTGCTCACCATGTGTTTATATAAGACCTCAGAACTCCATGCGAGATGAAACCATGAAGGATGGGGGTGGGTGGGGTTTCATTGATGCATTCTGTCATAGATGCCATGGATGGTGTTGGTGTGCGGCAGTTGCCAGAATCGATGTAATTCACACAGGCCGCGCAGTAGTCATGCTGAGCGGCACAGAGAATTTCAAACTGCTCACGAGACAGTCTTTGATCCAGGCTGCAAGAGAACAAACTCCTCTGATTCTCACAGGCAGTGCCAGCCTATTAGCACCTGCAGCCACCCTCAGTTCTGCTGCAGTCTGCTGAGGCTGACTGGGATGAGAAAAGTCACCAGCAGAAAATCACATCAGAAAGACAGCAGGATCACCTGGGGAGGCAGCATATTGTGCAGCATGGCTGTTATAGATTCAAGCATTTTAAGTGTTTGGGATTAGTGAGCAAATATAGGATGAGGAAGACTTTTGTACAGGTGCCATACTTAAACCTGCAATCACAGACTTTTTATATGGCCATTTAGGGGCTGGAGAATATAGCTCTCCATGATACACTGACCTTATCACCTCATCAGGTTGACATAGAAATCATATGTTTTAACACCCACCAGAACCAGAGCAACAGCATCATTCAGTGTGAGTCATCTGACCACCTGATCATTTGAACACCTGTATGTTCTGTTCACTCTCTTGTAGACCTGTTTTTTTTCCCTCCACCAGAAAGTATCCAGCTCTTCAGCTGCTAAATGCTCTTCACTGTATTCACTGACTCGTTACTAACTTTGGCTGTTAACGTTTTAATGGTAAGCAGGTCGTTTTAATGCTTTTTTAGTTACAAACAGCTGCTGACGGTGGTGAAAGTAAACCATACAGTAAGATGTCGTAGCACTGCAGAGTAGAGGTCAAACCACAAACACTCACTGTTGCTGTTTTATTTTATTTTTTTTTCTCTGCGGGAAAACAAGATAAAATTAACAAACAATAGAGTAAAAAAATTAAATAATAATAATTAGGGCTTTAACTGTTTATTTTTTGATTAATTGAGCACTTGTTTGGTTTCTAAAATGTCAGAAAATGGCGAAAAATTGTCTTTCCCAAACCTGGAAATGATATTCTCAAATGTCTTGTTCTCTCCACAGTTACTGTTATTCAGTTTTAATGATTTATTTGTTATATGGAGCAAATAAACCAGAAAAATCTGAGAGAAAAAATATATATCAAATTGTTGAATCGATTATCAAAGTAATTGATGTCTGATTTAGTAATCAAATAATAATTGTACAATCGAATAATCGTTACAGCCCCCAAAATAATAATAAATAAATGAATGGGTGAATATGATAAAATAAATGATAAAATATTTTTTCATAGCTAATAAAGCTAAAAATGGACAAAGTGATACAACACTGAGAAAGATGGGCAAAGTTTACTAGACTTTTGTGACAGGCTTTTGTCAAGATATTGAATTGAAGGAACATCCACTCCTTATTCATTTACTGCTGAAGATAGTCATTTGGGATTCAAATTGTGGCACAGTATTTATTTATATAACACATTTGCTGCTAATTTATGTATTCTTATTTAACTAATTTGTTTTTCCTTTCTTGCTAATTTTCTTTCTCCTTTTCTCTGGATTTTAATAGTTTAGTTATGTCTTCCCTTCTGTAGAGGTATCATTGAAATGAATGGAAAAGGCAAAGGACAATGAAACTACTGGAATTACAATAAGGCTGAGAGTCAGCTCTTTGAACACAATGTCCTCTTACAAACCAAGAACCCCTGGCATTGAACTTGTTTCTGTATTGTTACTGAACAGATTTTCCTCATAAGAAGATAATTAAAATCATTTGAAAAGACTTCAAATAATAATAATAATCCCTTCAATTTCAATACGGTCCTCTGCGCTTGGACTGTAAATATTTTATTAAGAAAAAATAAATGAAAAAAAAAATAAAATGAACACACGGTAGATTGAAGTATAATAAATTCTAATAAAATGTATTAATTAATAGAGGAAAACTTAAGGATGAACATTTAAAAATAAAACAAATATGTTGTTTGCTGATTGAAGATTTGTTGTTTGCTCCAACTGACAAACAAACAGCCATCGGACTGAAGCTCAAGTAGCTTCACTTCTTGGTATCACCATTTTCCAATTTCGCCATCGACTCTCAATGGGCCATAATCAGTTGGCCTGTGGCACTTGCTGGTGATATCCTGTCTATGTTAATAACAATGCGGTCTTAAAGGGGAACAACCTGCCTTATTGCTAAATGGATTTACATACAGCATGTAATCATTGGGACTGCTGGCTCTGTGTGACTGATGGTGTGTGTCAGCACTGTAAATGCGGCCTTTGTTTTCATTTGGCAATAAGGCCTGCCGAGTCATGCTGCTGTAGAGATCAATAGAACCGTTTGGACGATTGTAATGTGCGTAATTGTCCGTGTGTGCATAATCTGTCTGCATTCTCACCTGTGGGCCATCATCTTTGCTGCTTCCGTGTATCCATCTCACTCTGAGTTGCTGTGAAGCAGGAGTTCCACTGTGCCTCTTTGTAATGGAGACCATACTATTAAAATAGCAACCTGATTTAATCTCGCACAATGGTTTTGATATTAAAACACTGTTGTACAGTAATCCATTTGAAAAGAAAACCCTAGCCATGGAATATGCTAATAAAGGGAGAAATGTGTGTACTACCATATCCTCCAAGGCTTCTTTAGTGAGGGCATGTTGGAGGCAGAGGGGAGGAGGTGTGAGGGGGAGAGGAGATAGGAAGCGATAGCTCAGCAGAAAGGTATAAAATCCTCCGGTGGCTTGCTAATCTGCCAGGCTTATGGTGGCTGGTTTTCTCCGTGCCCTCAGAGAGGGAGGGGGGAAGCTCTTTCGGGCTTAACTTTCAAGACTCCTGGGCCACAGCCACAGGGGGAAACCCAAACACATCAATTAGCCCTCAGAAGGAAGGGACGGGGTGAAGTGGGGTGAGGTTGGGCTGAGAGAAAGAGGGGCACTTCTCCCTTTTCCTCCCATCTGCCTTCGCTTCCTCAGACTTCATCCTTTTAGCTCAGGCCACTGCTTTCTCACGGGAACACAGAGGTACAGCAAGAAGAAGATTGAGGTTGGAAGGAGAGCAGTCGGGAATGAGGTGTAAAATGAGGAAGATGTTGCGTGCGAACAAACGGCATAGAAAGGCGGAATCAGACCAACAGGCAAACATGGAGCAGCCACGTTTTGTTTTGTTTGATCCGAAGCCAATATTGTGGGATGGGTGTGTGCATGTGTGCACAAGGTTGAGTTTGTATGTGTACTTGAGAGTTTTTGTGTGTTTGTGTGTGTGTGTGTGTGTGTGTGTGTGTATGAGCGTCTGTGCACATGCAGCTGCTGAGTTTCTGTGTTTGTTTGTGTGAAAGCTTTACGGTAAATAAAGCTCAGATGTTGGCAGGAAGACAGGTGCAGCAGCTTGTTACAGCTACTGTAACTCAGGTTGATAGAGGGAAAGACGAGCGGGTGAGACCAAGAGAGGAAGTGTCTTGAAGGTGCCAACCGGTCAATCTTTTGAAGTGGCCCACAGTGAAATATGATGAATATACATGAGCAACATTTGCTTTCAAGCAAAGCAAGGGTAAAGGTGTGAGGCTCATTAGAGACCAAGAAGCCATGTTGATAAACACAACTAGTGCCACAACTGTCATTTACTGCAAAGAGCAGCCCTGCAGGTTCATCTAGTAGTATTTACCGCTTTAATCCTCATCTTCATGTTTGCCCGAAGGAGGAGGAAAAGGGGTAATTAATAAGGAATACCATATAGACACAAAACATCTGAGATCATCTGTTGTACTTATTATCTCTTCACTGCTTATGATTCCAAAGATTACCCACTAATTTTCTTGTCAGCGACTTAATGACACTATTTTGTCAGCACATTTCTGGAAAAAAAAAAAAACATCCGAGGAGTTTCACTGCAGTGCCATTTTGACAGAATATTTTTCCCTTTTTCTTACTTCTCATTAACCAAATGATAGTGATGACTATCACTATTAATGCAGATAGTTATATAGACAATTATACAACTCACCTACCACTTATTCTCCAACATATGTACAGGCACTTGGAATATTAACCCAGTGTCCCTCCAAGCAAATATCAGGAACCTGCACCTTATAAGCCAATGCAGCAACGGTGCAACGGTGTTGTGATTACAAAGTCTGCCAGGTGAACTGCTAATATACTCACTGGAGTTTGATAGCCTCCGGTAAGGCAAGCTGCTGGTTATGAATAAGCCTCTGCTAAAGTGACACTCCCCCACATCAGGCAGAGTGAAATACACAGATTTTTACTGCCTTTCAATCGGT
This sequence comes from Brachirus orientalis, assembly GCA_016785285.1. Taxonomy (NCBI): domain Eukaryota; kingdom Metazoa; phylum Chordata; class Actinopteri; order Pleuronectiformes; family Soleidae; genus Brachirus; species Brachirus orientalis. The sequence continues at coordinate 15,894,985 of JAFBJR010000425.1, read as the reverse complement.
GTGCACACTTAAAGTGTTTTATTTATTTTAAATTCCAGCTAATTGAATTCATGTCAGAGCATCAGGTTCATGTGAAAGCATTAGAGGAATCCGTACCAGCCCTTAAGTCTCTCTGAGGCGGATTGGGTTGAAGATTACACAACATTTGTTAAAAGGAGATGGGAGGGGAAATGTGTTTTAGTCTTATAGGAATCCGACAGCTTCTCCATAATGGTGATTTAATCCTTTTTATGCAGTGTGTATGTGTGTGTCTGCTACACACATTGGCAACATCCAAGCACAGATGTGACGCATGCCGCACAAAGCCGCACATACACGTCCATGTATACACACACTAATGGGCACAAACACATACAGTCGCCTGCCACTTTATTAGGTACAGTGAAAATTTAATAAAGTGTCAGGAGCTGCACCTGCTGTGGTGTTCTGCTGCTGTAGCCAGTCTGCTTCAAGGTTGTGCCGTGTTTTGCATTAGAGAGATGGTCTCCTTCTACCTTCGTTGTCACAATTGATTACTTGAAATGTGGTATGTTACTGTCGCCTTTATTTTGTACCAGTTCTGACCTCTAGTATCAACAAGGCATTTACACCCAGAGAACTGCTGCTCACTGGATATTTTCTCTTTTTCTGAGGATTCTCTGTAAACTCTTGAGATGGTTGTGCATGGAAATCCCAGAATATCAGCAGTTTTTGAAATACTCAGGCCAACATCTCTGACATCAACAACCAACCAAATACGTGTCCATTTCATTCAAACTTTGTGAAATGTGTTCAAACAATGCTGATTAAGTCGATCAGCACCGCACGACTCTCTCTGTGTTTCTCAGTAGTGGTGGTGTTTAGATCTCATGTCGCCTGATGACATTCCCTCACTACGCACAGGAAGTGATTTGTTTTATGTCAAGACGGAAGGAGGCAACAGCAGCGTTGTGCTATTAAAACAGACAGATGCAAACAATGGAGTATGACTGCAAACACAAAGAAGCGCCCATGAAACATGCAGCATACAAATATTGTTGCATAGTTTCTGTTCACAAAGACCAAACAGAGGCATAATAATATCACCATCAACAGCAACAACAATCTTTAAACCTTTCTTCTCCATTTTGATCATTTGAACTTCAGCAAGTCATCTTGAACATGTCTACAAACCTAAATGCATTGAGTTGCCACCTTGTGATTGACTAATTATTTGCATTAACAAGTTCCACTCATTACAAATTAAAAACAGTGTGTTAACACTAATCTCTGTATTCTTGAACTGATGCATGGTATTTGAACTGTTGCTAATTTCTTGATCTGTATCATCATATCAACTTGACATCTGTCAGAACTGCTCAGACTGCTGTCATCAAATAAATGTTCTCCTCCTGCCAAGACCATGTCCAGTAAGTCTTACAAAAAGTCATACTAAAGGTGCCAAGGCTCAGTGTGTGGCCATTCCTGGCACAGTACTACAAGCTAGTTAGACAGCAAAATGACTCATTATAAGTGCTAATGACAGGTGTCCCTTTGTGTTAGGTTTGCTTTTTTGGAAATATTGCCAAATGCCTCCTGTCACGAGCATCAAATGCTGCGCTGTGCAAATATTCTCTAGGAAGAGGTGTCCTATCTCCTGTACTCTTGTTCAATCCATTAAAAATTAATTGATAAGTGACGTTTGATCCACTGTTGAATCACTTCAATGACATTGATGTGACAGACTTAATTTAGGCTACATCAGAGTTAGCAGTCATTTTGTCCCTTTCTGTCATTATCTCCCTCATCGCATCCTGTGATTGCACTGACCAATTAAAACGGATTAACCTCCCACCTGATGTAGCCCTGTCTACCACCAAATTGTTGTGTCATTTACGGAGCATCATGGCTGCCCAAGCTCAATCTTTGTTTTGTCTCTCAGGGGCTGTCGGTAATAATCGTGTTTCTTGCAGTGTGATAAGGCAGTGCTCCCTGTTCCTTTCGAGACTATATTAAAATCTTGATCGTGTCCCTCTGCAGTGGCCATCTCCCTCTGTATCTGAGGAACTGATGGTATCTCCCTCCCTGAGTGAATTCCCTCCTCTCCAGTTGAATTATCCTTGAATTCTCCTCCTATTGCTCTCCTTCTCTTTCTCACTTTCCAACATTTCCTCTCTGTGTTACCTCTTGTCTTTCCTTAACTCTACTTCAGCACCATGATTTTTTTCCATCTTGTTCTAACCCTGTCTCCTCCATCCTCTGCTCTGTCACAATTGACTTTTGCCTCTTATTACTCTTCATCTGTTGTCACTTCAATCTCACTTGATATCGTAAAGATGTTTTGCATGTGTCTGTTCAGGAAGCATCAGAGTGTAACCTGCTAAATTGGAATGTTATGCTGAGGCTACACACACGCATGAGGAATCCTTGAATTAATGGACATTTTACCTCACCTCATTGTCACTGACTTTACAATCATTAAGCCTCTTCCTCTCTCTCCTCTGTCTCTCTTTATCTTTCTTCCACTCACTCCTTTTATTTCTTTATTCTTTGCTATCTTTCTCCACCCGGGTTGTCCTCATCTTGAAAGCCTAGCTATGTTCCTCTCTGCTGTGTCCTACTCTCTGTATTATATTTCCCGTGGTGTTTTCCTTCTCTCGCCTCGGCTCTCCTCTCTGCCCCCCCCCCGGTGGAGCTGTCCAGCCTGGTTCCTCCATCGTGCTGGAGTAAATGGCAAAATAATGGCAACAGCCAGCCATAAATCAACCCAATTGAAAACCATCACCATTAGAGACTCCCTCTCTTTACCTCCCTCATCTGCTCTTTTCTGTGCCCTTCACCTTTGTTTCAGGAGGGAACAACGGAGGGAGAGATGACTATTAGCAAGAGTTGTGGTGGGAAACTGCATGCTTCTGGAGAAGGAGCGGAATAATGAAAAACTAAGTACAGCAGATTTGTTACTGTGTATGTGTGTGTGTGAATTTGACTTTTGCACACGTGGTGGTGAGATCCAGTGGTTAAGCTGTTACTGGTATGTGGACGTTATGTGCTGTGTCCTGACCTGAAGCTTAGAGGAGAAGGCTGATACGGAAGGAAGAAAGAATATCTTCGTGTCAGCATATCTGCAGTCTGTGTGTGTGTGTGTGTGTGCGCGTGTGTGTGTGGATGTGACCAGGCATGTATCACAGGCTCAAGGGAGGCAGGAGAAAAATGCATTACTGTGAGAGAGAGATAGCTAAAAATGGGAAAAAGGACAGTGATAGTGATAGATTGACAGAGTTGCATGATGGTTGTTGGACATTTGCAGCACTGGGTGGTGAGTGAAGCAGCTGCAGTGCAGTGTAAATGTGATTTGACCCATAGACATACATGCTCAAAATAAATCAAAATAAATAAAAATCTGCACTAAATTGACCATAGGTGTGTGTGAGAATGAATGGCTGTACATCTCTTTATGTTGGCCCTGCAATGGTCTGGCAACCTGTACAGGGTGTGACCCTACCTTTTGTCCTGTGTCAGCTGGGATTGACCCCAGTGACCCTGGACCCTCATGTGAAGGATAAAAATGGACAATGAATGAATGGAAGTGCATGGAGCAAGTGCATGGTGGGAGTGTGTCCATATATTTTCCTAGGAAGGTAGGCAGGTTAGTAAGTGACAGATATGCTAACATTTGGTCCAAACAACATGATTGGTGCTACAATGCTAATTACAGTATTGTGAGGGCTACAGACACTGGATTATGTACTTTTCTCTCCGGAAGATTATTTTATCAGTGGCTATCAGGATATGAATAGGGTTTCAACAAATTTGCTGTATATAATGGTCATTTTATCAAATGTTTTCTTACATGCTTCTGTTGATATAAGGCCATGCAAGTAATTTTGCTACAGTTCACCAGTTCAGGTGAACTGAATTTTGCAGCTTGCAGCCATAAAATATGAATCAAAAATTTTCTGCAGCAAAATGTCTTTTCAGTATGATTCAAGGTGATCCTCAGACCTCAATGTAAGCTTTTCCCTGAAATGACTTTGCACACAGAAGCAGGAATCTATTGATCAAACAAATGATCTGCATACAATATTGAGTAAGTAGGTCCTTTTTTGTAATACAAAATACAGTTGCATTATTAGCAAAGTGCATCAGTGCAAATCGACAAGCATAATAACCAATTACAATTATATTTTCGGGTCAGTTAATATTGATGTATTTACAAGTAAGTTGGTGATGGTTAACTTAATCTTTAAGAATAAAGATTTATACTATTATGACTATTTAAATAATGTATTAAAGGGCCTGTACGTAATTTTTAATGCCAACAAATCAGATGTATCATGTTATTACATAACTTAAGAAAATGAGACCCTCCCTATGCATTGCCTACAATGACCTGTAGACTGTCTTCTATAAAATGGAGCGGGGTCAGATTTTCCGCACACTTGACTGAGCCACGCATGCTGTGACACATCTTGACATGCACACACACCCATCCACACATCCACAGCACAAAGGCCACGCTGCTCAGAGGTGCTGACGGCTGTCATGTTAATATGCCAGGGCGGGTGGAAGTGGACTGGGCTCTTACCATCATGATGAGTTGGAGGAGCAGAGACGTGTCGAGGGAGGTGGTGTGAAGGGAAGAAAAAAAAACTTTCATTCTTAATTAATTTATCCAAACTATATTATATTATCTTTTAAGTGACATCTACTCCAGCAAAATGATTAAGTGCAGAAAAAGCCTTTCATTTGTCTATGTAAAGTATTCCAGGCAGACTAAATCATCATACTTCTACAGAGTAAATACTACTGGGCAGAGCAATCATTTCATATTATTGTTTATCAGCTTTCACATTGTGGTGTAAAGAGTTTGCTTGCTTACTACATACATTCACATTGCATTAGTTTGTCTTTTACAAGCTGGTGCACTCTTCAAAGAACGCCTTTTCATGCTACTATTGTAGATTTTAATATTAGTGGCTCTGTCTCGTTCTTTACCAGATTGAGTTTGTACACCCGCCGTCACTCCAGATGGCCTGATGTTTGCCCAACCCTCCCAGAAATTCTGTTTCTTAAACAGTGAATACAACAAAGCCAATATAGTTCGCAGGAAATTATATTGTGAGCTGTATTATATTCAGAAGCAATGTATTTTTTTTAGTGGATGAAGTGCAAGAGCAGTGAAGCAACCCACAGGTTGCACATGCTGTCATTGTGCATTTTTGCAAACCAGAGATACATGTGAGGTCACGTTTCTAACCCAAAATTCTGTTTGGTGTTTACATGTTTATGCATATCAGCATGATGTTGTCCATCAGCTTTTGGGTCAGAAATTAGGAAAAGAGTGAATGAGGCACAAAATTCTAAAAAAAAAAAAAAAAAAAGCAATAATAGTGTCGCAGTGGTAAAACATTCTGATGTTGGCCTCAGCCTGTGGTCTGCTGCTTTGTGGACATCTTGTTCTCAATCACTAAAGTGTAGGGAGAGTTAGGATAAGTTTTTATCAATCGCTCAATGAGGAAGTTCAGTCATTGCATCCACATGAAGGCAGTAAAGTTGCAAAGTCAAAGACATTTGTCTGTACAGCATGTACAAATGCAACATTTCCCATTTCTGTCTGGGAGATAAAGCTGAGTGGAGACACCTGGTTGAGGTGGATGGTGGGCATACAAAATGCTCAAATGTCTCACCACAGAGTGAGACATCAATATGTCTGTGGTTAAGAAAAACCATTTAGTCAAGGTTAGGCTATGTTAGTCAAGGTCTCATGTCTCTAAAATGAGAGATCACAGTTTGTTTCCTATGAACAGTTACCATTGGTTTCTTTAATGGCTGCAGTCTCTCTCACCTATTATTGTTTTAACCATAGTTATAATTGTTTTCTGACCTGACGACAACAACCCCATACATGGCTCACCATAGTGGTGATAGGTTTCATTTTTGCAATTGAAAAGGAGAGAAATGAGGAGCCACCTTTTTTCTTCCTCATTGTGACCATTACCTAAAACCCACAGTCTCCACAGTCCTGCAGTTTAAATAGCTAGTCTGTCTTTGTTATCAAATGTGGTTATGCTGAGAGAGAGAGAGAGGGAACAGGGAGAAGGATTTACATAACAGCATGATTTTGAATACTTTATATGTGATTTCTTTTATCATCAATACTACCTGGCCTTAATATTGAACTACAGGTCATGATGTAATCTCACTGAATGAACAAAGAGAAGTGTCTGAAATAGAGGCTCTGCTATGTAAATGGAGGTAGCAACAGAGAGTGGTTGATGAGAAAAAGATGAGCAGTGTGTAGACGGGGGAACAAGGTAGATGTGGAGTAAGGGATTTATTTGGAGCGAGGCTATGCACAGGGTGAGAGAGGGGAGAGAGAGGTCAAGACTGAATATGCAGCGCAAGGTGGGATGTTGATGAGGATGCACAAGTTCTGGGAGTACATGCATGCGTGTGTGTGGAGGGGGGCTGGCATTGGCGGAGGGGAGATAGGGCTGGAAGGATTGTTGGATAGAAGGTAAGGTGGGGGAGATTTTTCCTCCATCGAGCAGGAGTGCGGTCTTCACTGGCCCCTGAGGCACCGTCTTCCCAATCTCCATCCCTTAATCAAGGAGAACAAAGATATGCATGTTATTAAAGATCAGGCCTATCAAAGGGAGCAGGGGAAAAGGGAGAAAAAGAAATAAATAATGGCATAGTAGACTATAAATATAGTGATATCCTCCAGGCATGTTCGGTGTATCGCTTGTACTTCCCCAGCCATGAAGGAATTTTGCTCCCTGGTTCGCCCCTCTCTTTTAAATAAAAATGAAAATGTGTTGAATTTCATTGTCTGCCTTCACTTCTTTAAAGCCATTCCTTGTTTTTTGTGTCACTGTCTCTCTCTCTCTCTCTCTCTCTCCCCGATTTCTGTTTTCTGAATGGCTGTATCTCACTGTCTTATTAGCTTTGTTCTCATCCTTTGTCTCTCACCTGTTCTTCATTTTGCTTTTACGCTCACTCACTACCCTCCTCCATCACATCCTTATTTTTTGTGATGTCAAGCTAATCACTCTGCTGCTGCTTCCCTCTTTGTCTCTCTCTCTCTCTCTCTCTCTCTTTTTCTGTTCCTCTGCGGTGTGAAAGTGATTATGATGGATGGTGGATGGTGTGTGGGAGTGATGATGATGGCATGCTGAGAGACAGGTGAAAGGTGAGGCTCAGGGTGCAGCTTCAGACAGAGCTGTCACTGTGTCATTTTTTATCATCACTTTTTAGCACCGAATGTGTTACCCCCCCCATGTAATTTTCCTGCTCAGTGAGGAATTATACAATATTTACAGCCCGGGGTAATTAGAGGGCTGCAGTGAGATATCACAGTGTCACAGAGGACACAGACAGTCTTAATTACATGTCGCATGTTTGGATTTATTCAGACTCTAATATTTGACTGAATCCCGTTGTCTCTTATCTGTTTGTCCAGTAAAAATAGCATAAAAGTAAAGCTGCATCCTAGTTTCATATTGCACCTTAAGTGCCTTCACACTGGACCAGTGAGAAAAATAGGTGCTTTCATAATTATGATTATGGATAATAAATATTTTGCTGCTAATGTCTGACAATGCAATGGAATGCACATAGGAAATGGAGGCCTTGCTCATGAATTGCATCATAACATATCCTTTCAGGAAGAAAAAGTCAAGTGAGTGCTTGTATGCTGAATACAAAACCACTATACTGTGACAACTTGCACGTAATGTGTCCAATTAGTAACTAAAGGGATTGTCAATATGTTTTTTTAAAAAAAGGCTAAACAGATGACAACATTTGAATCGATATCAGATGATATGAGTTCATTTGTGGCGTCTCTGCAGCCTCAGATTTGCTAGTGTTTAAGCAACACTGATGGATTTGTGGTGGTGTTAAATTCAAACTGCTTTTTCCCATTTAACTCTGAGATAGTTTATTGTTATTATAATCCATTCAGCACAGCTCCCCTCTCCATTTTACATTAGCCCGTGTACCGACAGGGCAGGACAATTCTCCCTGCAGCAGTGCAATGCACGGCCTATATTGCCTGTTGTTTTGGTTCTCATTTTAATTGGCAATTTGAATTTGGAATCTAAATAAAAAAAATCACAGCAGTGGATGTAGTGTCAAATTATGTAAAGCAGTAATGCTTATTACAAACCAGAAACCAAAAACAAAAATGTGCTATGTTGCTTTGCTTGTACTGTACTCTTTCTAGTTTTTATCTTTCCTGTTGGTGGGTTTAGATTTAAAACCACGTTGTATCATAAGCAGTTTATCTTTATCTTTATCTTAAAATGAAAAAACATTAAACAAGGACACAGTCCTGATGGATTTCTTTGTAATGTGAACATCATATATATACACCAGGCAATTATTGCAGATATGATGTCTGCTGCAGTGATCACTTTTCCGAGCAGTGAAATCCTCACTCATGGTGAGTAAATTATTAGCTGCTTTCAATCTCCTGCAGTTTTCCTCATCCAGGCACATGGCACAGCATATGTATTCTAGCAAAACCTATATAACCATCCTATTTACCTTTGAAATTCTGTAATAGCTACCATTGTCAGTTCAAAATAATGTGTAGATATTGTCATAAAGCCAAAGTATTCATTCACAGGCTGTAGCTGTTGCAGAGCTGTTGCGTAGGATTACATAATACTGTGAAGTTGTTCATGTTTCTGCCTTGACCTCTGTATTTCCCACGAGTCTGAAGCAGTCTCTCTCTCATCTGAATTGTTGTAAATATGACAACACAAAGTGGGCTTTGACTTTCTTTGACCTTATCCTTTTTTTATCTACATGTTAAATTCTGGATCACTGTTTGGGCTTTGAAGACTGTGCTCCTGTCCCTTTTTGTGCTCTACCTTGTTAAGTTCCCGGTACATTTCCTTGGACAGTTAAGTCGGCTATGGTTGTAGCATGACAGTGTCATTTAATTTGACTATACTTGTCCCAGTATACAAGCACAGCAAGGAATCAGATTTAATGATTATAGTATGATATGCCCCTCTTTCAGCTTGTTAGTATCAGGTGTTTTCTGGTTGACCTATAATGTCACAGACCAAACAACTTTAGCCGACACTTAGTTGTTAGCATGTTTAATGCTTTTCTGAGACTTCACACCATCGGTGAACTTTAAAATATGCATATTTTTGAGCTGACAGAGCATAAACTCAGTCTCTTTGACAGTCCAAACAATGACTGGCCTCGACTTCACCATGTTTTTCTTGCTAATGTCTTCAGTGTAGCGATAGATACAGTTTTTTTGTATCAACTGCGATACCAGTATCACAACCTTGAATTTGTACTGATAAAATATTATTCTGATTGAAACTTTTGTAACTTCACATCAGTTAATATGACATTTGTGGTGATTTATTTACCACTTAGCAAGAACTTAATGCTCCAACTGCAAACTACAAATTTGCCGCTTTCACTCATGTCGTTGTTACATGATAGTGGTGGCAGTACTCTCTTTTTAAAGCATGTTGTCTGTGTTAAGTGAAGCATTTATCCCATATTCAGGGTTATCAAATTAGTACCTATACTGACTATCGTATGACCTCTTCCCTACTTCTGTATACTGACTTCTTCTTTTATTTCCCAGTCAAATCCCATGAATGGTCCTATACATACAAATTTAATTAGATTTCCAAGTGCATTATTTCGATTCAGTCCAACTAACCTGTTTATATATATGTTAACTGTCTGTTTTTAGTCTAACTAATACAATAATTATTTTTTTGTATCATATAAACTGACTGAAAGTTAAGCTTACTGACATACAACCCACAGAAACCTTCCTCCTTGACACGGATACTTTATTACAATTTAGAGACAGTTTACCAGGTTTTGCACCATATTCATTATTTTCTATCTTTGACAAATGGAACATTTGTAGGACAAGGTATAAACAGATTGCAGGGAAATGAGTCAGATTTCTAGCATTGCATCAGTTTTCTTCTAGTGATAGGCCCAGGTGCAGGACATGATTGGTTTTCTAATGGGTGAGGTGGCTTCAGACCCATGGAGGATATGGAACCACCTGGGCATGTGTATGTGCACATGCACATGTGTTTCATAGCCTAGTGGACAGCAGTGTGTGTTTGTGTATGTGTGTGTGTTTTGGTGTATTTGCCCTTGGTTGTGTTCATTAGTAGTGTTGATGAAGATGGTATGTGCTCTTCACAGACTGAAGATTCACAGGAGCCATCACAGTGTAAAGCATGGACTCACTGAGGACAAGAACAAGGAGTGTGAAGCATATTAATGTCCTCTGTAGCATCAGTGGAAACAGTACATGTTGAGGTCAAAGATCCTCATTTAAATCAAGCTGCAAACATCTCTGAGGCTGATGTACAATTGCCTTAGTTTTCATGCTAGCTCCTGGAAAACTTACAGAATAATGTATAGAGAGAAGTTCTACTCTAAATATGAGATTTAAAACTCACACTGACATTTGCAACATCATTAATAGTCCTGCCCTTTAATAACACAGTTCACTCTGGTGATGATTAAAAAAAGTCCCGACTTGAGTACTTAAATTAATACCATTTCCCCCAAGCCAAACGCTGCTGCAGGTTAAAGAAAAGAGTTCAATATTCTGGAGGATTTGCTAAGCCTTAGCGTTGCATAAAGACTACAAAGTTAGCTCTGTCAAAAGTTCATTTTACCAACAGCTACTGGCAATAAACAACTTTCGTGTCTTAAGCAGTTTAGGTTGGGTCACAGTTGTTGAGAAGCAGCAGTAGCAAGAAGCTGGTAAGGATATAGGTACTTTTCCTCAGAGCTGGTGTCTTTTTTTGTTCACCATAATGCTGTGAAATCAGTTTTAATACATAATTACAGATTCATACCAAGTTTACATTTAAACATCTGCAATTAACATGATTTGTCCTCTGGCAAATTAGTACACAGACTGAAATATATAAATGGAAATGTTCCCAAAACTTTTTCCTTTTACGTTTACCAGCTAAGCAGACTAAGTCTACAGTCTACAGAGAGTTGAATCTATCAATCTTCTGTCCTGACATGGTTGTAATGATGACACCATGAACGAACCAGTTTATAAAGATACGGAAGGATGAGGAAAACAACAATGTGGATGGTGAAAAAGGCTTGTGCATACCAACAAACAAAACTGCTAGACTTTTATTGCAAAGTATTAAAATTGAAGGAACAGGTGCTGGAACAGATTCTCATTTACCTCGGCATCTGCACAATAAGAGTAGGTTTTACGTCTTAGAAAGACCAAAGACTCTCAGTGATGGATTGCATTGATTTATTGAGGTTAGCAGAACATTAGCTAAACCAAATGTCACATCAGGACTTCAATATTGAACTTAATAGGAAAACCTTCAACTTCAATTTATAAATCCCAAGCCAATACATTTGTCTTATCTTTTCAAGTAATTGCACTTTTTCTATAGTGCTTCCTAGAGATGATATAGAGAATAATTATCAATGTTATATTATTATTATAGGATAGATATCAAGATATTCTCCAAACATATGTCACATCATTGCAGATTGTTTTAAATGTCTGGCTTCAAAAGCTGATAACAGTAAATGATAAAAACCAGTGTTTGAAGTCAAATACCAATTTATATGTTGGAGATGCTAATCTGCTGCCCCCCCAGTGAATAACTTATGCCAATCAGTGCAATTCTTCTCTTCCAGCAGGAGCCGATTGGGACACTGCATGTGTGTCCTGCTTGCAGACATGACTAATTCAAGGAGCACACAATGTAGTTGACAGTCAAAGGCAATTAGACCTACAGTATGTGGGCGACAGTGTTCTCACATTGACCTTTTTATTTGTGTAGTGAAATAATTACATTTGCAGGATTTACTTAAGCCTTGATTGTAGCAGGTGACATCTGCATGCATAGACACGCACAGAGGTTTGCATAACCATTCTTGTTAAGAGTCTGCATAAATCTCCATTGGACAACCTACCAATGTCTTAGCCCTAACTTTAACCATTTACCAGTTAATGCCTAAGGCCCAGGTCATACTCTTCACATATGTTTGTCTGCAGAGGTCCACTAAGATCCATGTGACATAAATGTAGTCATTCACCCATTTCCATGGTGGGCTGCATGGACCCTGTATGTGGATGAATAGAAGCACTCTGTTTAATTCTGTGACCTGTGCATGCTCCGCTTTGACACTTGTGCACAGTGGTGCCCTCTTAAAACAAGAGAATGGAAACCATGGACACTTCCCAAAGAATACAAATGGGGCAGAGTCGAGAAATCACAAGAAATCACAATGTGACTATGCATGCGTGGAACACAAGACGAGATGTAGACCCTCTTTTTTAGTTTGAATGGAATCATGACAATATATCTAGGTAAGGTCTAAATTTACTATTAATCTAGCCAAAGTTCCCTAACTTTAACCATCACAACTATAAACCATAATTATAAAACTAAGTCTTGTTAACATTGTAAAAGCTATTTAAAGTGAAGATCAGTCAAAAATGTAGATGATAGGTTTGTTCACAGCCTGCTACAGACGTGTGTGTACACACACATACACATATGTATGTTTGTATGTACAATGGGGTTTGAAAGAAAGTCTCATTTCCATGTTCCTCCACCTGTAGAGTGTTTTTGTGATAGTGCTGAGATTCCGGCAGTTTGCCGATGTTCCATTACAGGGTTCCCTCTCACTGAACTGGCTCTTCGCCTCAGGTCTGGTCACGCTAATAAAGACCCTTTGAACTGAACTGAATTGACTTGAGACATGCAGAGAAAAGAGGAGGAGAAATAAAAATCAGAAAGAGAAATGAAATTAGGTACAAAGACTGAAAGAAAGACAGAAATAGATAATGAAATGTTATGTCCGCGAGGTAAAGACCTACCAAGGTACAGATCTATGAGTTCTGTTGCCCATGCTAACATTAATAATTAAAGTCTAGGCAGGCAGGATTTGGCCCTCAGATAAAGTCAGATGACGTCCTGAGATGATGGTTGCTTCAACCTTCATTTTTCTGTTTAAGGTCGTACTCGAGGGCCATATGACATCTGACATTTAAAAGACTGGGCTGTAGACTTTACTTTGGCATTTTATTACTTTTTTTGGATTGCACATTCAAGCTAAAAGTGAAAAGAGAAAAATGTGACACAGGCCTGATTTGAACTCATTTCTGTCTCTTGTGTCAGAATGGGTGCATTGCTTGACATGTTACATCCTGCCCTTCAGTCATTCTACCCCTTTAACTATTATGTTTCTCAAATGACAACAGAACAGTCATAGCCTTGGTGTTGTATAATACCTCAGTGTCATTTCGTAATAGACCCTTTACAACCCAAACTCACTTACATTTTGAAAATAAGCTGATAACAGAGCAAAGCTGAGTTTATTTGGAACATGGTTCCAGATTAGCAAAAAGGCTATCATAATAATGTCAATCAGATAGTCAGTTATGGCACAACAAGTCATTCATTAGCAGCGTGAAACCAACGTGTGGTGTGTATTAGTTATTCTGCCGCTGATGAAGCAGTATGACATCTTGTGCGTGGGCCTGCGGCAGCTTCAGGCCTACAGGGCTTGTCTAGTCCAACTAATGAGGATGGAGAGAGAGGTCAGAGATGATAGCCAAGCTAAATTCAGACCTTGATATGACTTTATCACAGTGTGTCATCATGTATATATGTACGTGCGTGTACTTGGAGGTAATGTCCTCCCACCGTCCTGCTGTTATGTTATGACTAGCATCCTCGCTCTGAGCCTACTGTCAACAGGAGGTGTCATCCACGTAGCTCAGCCATCAGTGCACTGCTGGCTGCATCCTGACAGCAATGGACACACCTTCATAAACACACTAATAAATATTTGAATGTGCACAACTACACACATATCTACTCTTTATTTGGCATTCTGCAAGCAGACACAAACGCCAAACTCTCTCTCTCTCACACACACACACTCTCACATGTTTCCCACTCTGTCAGTTCTCCCACTGGCCGCTGGTCAGTGTCCATGTTATGCAAACTCGTGGTAAAACACTGTCAGAAACTGTGAGTGTGTCAGCTCACCTGACAGGAGGAGCGGGCCGTCTTCCTCAGGCTCTATCCCAGCTTCCCTCACTCTAACCTCATCCATCCTGAGGCAGTCTTTCCTTAGCAAAGCACTTAAATTCATCTAAAATTGACATATAGTCACTTAACATTGACAAACTTCTTGTTTCTGTCTCTCCTCCTTATCTCATTCCTTTGTTACACCTGACCACTGCTGAATTTTTAATGAAAAAAAAAAGCCTCATGTTTTTGTGTCTCTGTGCGCGCATGTGTGTGTTTGCAGAATTATATGACAATTGCCAGTATACTCTTGCTCATACAAAGTAATTGCTTACTTGAACATAGTATTTTGTGTTTTTAGTAAGTCTGTAATTTTCCCTGCTCAGCAGGAATCTAAATGAAAGCATGCGTGTATGAGGTGGCATGCAAAGATCTATTTTGGCTTGCTAGCTATGCTTTAATACATGGCTTAGTAGCCACAGTGGAGTTGTTAAGCAGCACTGTAGCTGAATATTAACCAATACTTTAATGCCAACAGGCCTCATTGTCAGTGTAACTGTCAGGAAGAACAGGAGTTAAGCTCCATGGGGTCTGTTTTAAACACACACCACATCAGTAGTGATGAAAGAGACGATGCCTTGTAGAGGTACACAGGTGACATTTGAACATGTGAGCAATTCCCCAATTTGTGGTTAAATGTTTCTAGAGTGAAGGGAAAGGATTTGAGTTTATGGCCTTATTGTGCATAGTATCTGATTTAAAATGTCGTTTTTGATATTTTCTCTATACAGCATGTCTTTCTTTATATGGCTTTTTTAGTCTTGCCAAGAAATGTACTTTCATTTCCCTTAATCCAAATAATAAAATCACAAATCTCTGAATCCGTATGCTGCTCTCTTGGCTGGCCCAACAGCTTGTATATAATTTGTCAGCTGTTGTTTTTTTTTAGTCTGCGGGCACTTGTGCTGGGATCATTTAAGACTTACTTCACTGATAGTGAGAATGACACCTTCCTTTATGCGTCTGTATATGAAGCAGCGTGCAGGGACTTCACTTTGTCACGTTTGTATCAATTTCACCTTGCAGACCTATTCTTTGAAGGCACGTCCTGCCGAATGGCTGGCTTAACCGTATAGTAGATGAGTTGTTTAAGTTGTTTTCACAGCTGCAGGAATGTGATTGTTTCTCTGTAGCTCCTGACACTGAAGCCATAAATAAAAAGCAAACCCGTTAGTTGCTTTTCAGAGAGGAATGGAATTAGTTGTGTGTATGGATGTGATACCCGCTGGTCAATCATAGCAACTCACATAGCAACAAGACCTGCGTAGGACAACTGAAATAGATGTGATGAATCAGTAGCACTGTTTTACTTTGGCACATTTCATATTCTGGCCCTGACAACAGCTTTGTGATTAGTGTTTGTCAGTTTGTCCCGGCATTATGGGGTGGAGAACATTGCCAAGAAAAACACTGTAGCGTAAAGAATCCAATTAGGAGAGGGAATAATTCAAAATAACAATATGTCTGCGACATAGTTATATTTGTCTTATAGTCTAGTCTTTACATGTGGAACTGTATACACAATAAAGAGGACACAGACAATGACAAGAGTTAAGTTGCAGTGATGCCCTTGGTTAATGTGTATAATGTACATTCCTGATTGCTTGCTGTGTGCACAGATGTTGCTGCTGAAGGTCGTTGACCTGGCCATATGGTGTGCGTATGATACGCGTCTCCAGTCTATTACACCAAATCCTGAAGTGAAACCTGAGGTGAGAGTCCTCATAGATGGATGAAAGTTCACACAACTCAGTGGGTGGAGCAGGATGATGTGGATGCCCATAAGCAAGAGGACACACTTGTGTGCTCAGAGAAGGGCACATGTTCACACACAAACACAGATGGACAGGTACAATGTGTCCACAGCTGTTCAGTCACCCATAAACTATTCAGAAACCCTTGTTGCTGTTTTCTAGATGGAGGCAGCATGTCAACTAGCTGAATGTTAGAAAGGAAATCAAATAAATGAGTAAGTTCATTGTAGAGCTCTGTTTGTATATCAGGCCCAACTCCTGCATCACTCATTCCAGCACAAAACATCAAAGAGACTAGAGCCGATGCAGCTGCCCACTGACCATACATGGTTCTTCCTACATAATCAAGGCTCTGGTTTAGCCCATTAGAGAAAGTAGGACATGAGCTGGGTCCTGATGACCATATTTGGCCGGGTGCTCTGTCCCCTGCAGCCATCTTGCTTGCTTTCACTGCATGCTGCCAGGGCACTGCTGCCTAGCTCTTTCACTCTAGTTGTCTGTCTTTCTTTTTTCAGTTTTCTCATCCTCTACCACCAGAAGAAAACACTTTTCACTCCCCTCTTTCTTTTTGCACGCTTTTCCCTTCATCACTCCTTTCCTCTCCTCCACTCTTCTGCTCATCCTGTTTCTGCACTTTTATGTTGTTCCCCTCCAAAAGGTTCCTCTTCTGCTCATACTCCTTTTTTGTGGTTCACACGTTTTTACTGCTTTCTTTGTTCTTTCACCTCTTATTACTTCCTTCCTCTCTCTTTCCTATCCCTCCGCAGCAGGAAGCTGTACACATCCAGGTTTGCTATAGTGCACAGGAACCTGGGTCTGCTGGCCCCTGGCCTGTTCTGGCTCCATCCTAATGAGCACAGTGCACACACACTATTTGGAAAATGAATACTAATACATGTGAACACACACACACACACTTTTGTGCATGATGCAGTTGTGGTTGAGGAGGTAGAGAGGGTTGTTTACTAACTAGAAATTTGGTCGATGGATCTTTTTACTTTGCATGTCCTTAATTGTCCGATAGTAGGGCTGCAACAATTAATCAATTAATCAATAATTAGTCACTTACTAAATTGGTTGGTTACTTGGTAGGGGTGTTTAACAGCAGTTGGCATCCATCCACTGTTGCATTACTGCCTTTTTCTAAATTATTTCTTTTGGAATCATCATGATTTTTCGGTCACAAAAGTATTATTTTGTACTTAATATTATCTTGATAATTGATTAATCAGTTGTAGTTCACACACACACACACACACATTTGCACTTCTATCAGAGTGAGGACCCTCATGGACATAATGCATTCTCTAGCCCCTTACCCTAACCTTAACCATCACAACTAGATGCCTAACCCTAACCCTTACCCTAACCCTAACCTAAACCCAATTCTAACCCTAACCCTAAAACCAAGTCTTAACCCTAAAAAAGCCATTTTAAGGGGTGAAAAAAATGAGGACCAGCCAAAATGTCCTCTCTTTGTCAAAATGTCCTCACTTTGTAGGAATTATACAAATTTGGGTCCTCACTCTGCAGCAAGTACAAGAACACACACACATACACGTAGTGTTTGTCTGTGTGTGCGTGTGTGCGCGCGTGTGTGTGTGGTTGTCACTGTATAGCACTGAATGAATGTCTGCGTGAAAGGGTGAATGTGACCAGTTGTGGAAAATGGTTAATAAGACTGAAAACATTGAAATATAAATGGAGTTCAATTACCATTTTGTTGAGATTAAGCCTTCATCTACACACACACCTGGCAGCAGGTGTGATCGTGTGGAAAATGAATACTGAATGCAGGGTAAAATGGCTGGCAGAGATCACCATGGCTCTATGTAGGCATGAAACTGGAGCACCTGCATATCCTCCTCCCCACTTACTCATTCTTAGACTCTTCAGATTGGTAAAGAGACATAGAGTGATAGTTGGCTGTTGTTGGTGTCTGTAGACAGATAGACAGAGAGAGAGAGAGAGCCTGTGCCCTGGTTGTAGCATTCCCTCAGAGCCCTCAGCCTTTCTTCTCACAGCCTAAGTCTCGGGAAAGAAACACCAGGCTCTAATGTGTAGCAGTTTCGATACCGTATATAATAACACACTGCTACATGTACAGGCCTCGTCATAAAATATAGATTTGTATATACACAACTGAGCATACAAGAACACATGCAGAAAATTAAATTTTCCAGTTGCTAGGACTGAAAAGAGGTGGAGGAGCTGAGGCTGAGAGAGCCAGCAGGAGAGCAGGTCCTCCAGAGGCTAAAAAAAAAACCAGTTTGTGATCCTAACATGGACACATGTGCACACCTTCAGGCTGAATCAATTAGCCCTTTGCACAGCAGCCATTTTGACAGGCCACAGTAGGAAAATCACAGGTGTAAACAATCAAATGAATGAGTTCAATTTAGCTTCATCCATGTCACGGAGCATGCTGGTTCACTGACACACTGTCTTGACTCCCATGAACTGATACTGTTAATGTGAACACTAACCCCTGCACTTTTCTTGCTTAAACATGACAAAATGGCTGCCTTGCCGTTTTTTTGTCATTAACTATAAAATCACTTTTGTGCCCACTCTAGTCACGTACAATCACACAGGAGTGCAGATGATGATTTAAAAATGTATTTTTGTGGTGTAATGCCCTCCACCAAGGTGCTGTTTTTCACCATGCTTGTCTGGCAGGAAAATAATTTGAAAAATAAAGGATGCATTTTCATGAAAATGTCTGAGAAGAAAGGTTATGGCCAAGAAAAAAAAAAAAGATTACATTTTGTCGGTGAACTGGATGTGGATTTGGTTTCAAGACTTTAAAAACAATCGTTAACCTTGTCAGGCAGAGGAGTTAGGTTATTTAATGCTGCTCAAATTTCATTATTGCTTGAAAGAAAATGGATTTGGGTTTATTGAGACTGTGGGAAAGAGAGCAGCATTTGACTGCTTTTCATTTATATATGTATACAATGATTTTATCATTCATATATATTGTGTTTATTTGGTTATGTGATTTAATAGAAAAAAAAATCATCTTTAAATTGCACTGGTGGAAAAATACAGCTGCTACAGATCTACTGTATATGATTCTGTGATTTATTCAGCCTGCTGTTTTAATCTTTTAGTGCCGAACTGCTGGTTTTACTTTGTGCAGTGCAGCTTTTTAATGGTTTGACACAAAGGAGCCATGTCTGTAGACTATAGGTTACAACAATGTCGCTGCTCTACCAGTTGAATACAGTGCTATACTCCGATGTAAGCAACCCGATCTGTAAAACTGATTATACCATTTGTAATATTAATTACCCCTGTTGTCCTCCCACACAGTTCAACTGTAATCTGCCATTTTATCACAAAAAATGGTGGTGGGGGTGGGGGGTGGGGGCATGTTGCAGGAGTTGAAATATTAATGACACCATTTCCAGGTTTGACTTCCCAGGGAAACATTATTAAGGTTGACATCTGTTCTGTTCAGCACCTATATACACGTATTTCCCTTTTTTTGTATTTTGTTTTATTACACATTAGTGTTGTTAGTGAGTGAGTAAACATGCACAGAGGAACACCTAATGACCCTAGTGGGTACCCACTGGTATTTTTACTTTAAAATATTCAGTAGAATTTTCATAGAGCAATGGGTAATACTAGGATCTTGGCTGTCATTACCCTTCCCTACTTGGCATTTTCTCATGTCACACCAGAACAGAAAAAGCTTAGCGTTTTTGACACAGCATTAAAACAAAGAATTAAGGTCCCCACCATAACTTACCGTGTGTTTTATGTCTACGTGTGTGGCAGCAGAGTGTCATGGTTTCTTTCATGGCGTGTTTACAATGCAGCTGTTTCTAGGTGATTCTGAGTCTTTTTTTATGTATATGTGATGTGTTGGTAAAACAACAGGAGTGTGGTGGTGTCAGAGTTTGTGTGTTTGTGAGTGGGTAGTGTTTGCTTCCGTTATCAATCCAGGCCAGACAACAGAAGCCCTTTAGAGGAGAGTTAGTTCAGTTTAGCATGAAGATGAGG
Source organism: Brachirus orientalis (assembly GCA_016785285.1). Taxonomy (NCBI): domain Eukaryota; kingdom Metazoa; phylum Chordata; class Actinopteri; order Pleuronectiformes; family Soleidae; genus Brachirus; species Brachirus orientalis. The sequence continues at coordinate 15,875,160 of JAFBJR010000425.1, read as the reverse complement.
TTTGTTGGCCTGCATGTGCCAGCGGTGCTTTGTTGAGTGTATTCCCACGTGTGTGTTAAAGGGTGTGTGTTAACGCATGTGTAAAGGGTGTGTGTGTGTGTGGTCTTTGATGTCAGCTGGTGGCTGCTACTGGTTTGAAGATGTGAGTGTTAGGTAATCACAAAACACAATCACTTTGGTCTATTCCCGAACATCATGCCATTATATATAGCATTCTCCTCGTCCACCCACAACCTCTCTTCATTTTGCACTCACTTTTTCTTTTTTCAGTCTATTTTCCATCTCTCCTCTGCCTCTGCCACTCCTCATCTCTGTCCTCCATCTCCCACTCCCACACTCGCTCTTTCTCTGTGTTTTGTTATATATTACTGCTCTCTGCTGTTTGTCTCTAATCTCTGGACATTTTTCTTGTCGTCTCTCTTTTTTCCCGTTCCGTCACCCTCTGCCCCTGAGCCCCACACGCCCCATCCCTAACACTCCATGCCTCCCCAGCCTTTCTGCACCCCCTCACCCCACAGCATCCCCTCTTTACCAATGCTGTCCTTCCCTCTCCTCCCGTTTTGCCTTCCATCACATGCGTGCACGTTGTCAGAGGGGGAGTATTGATTGCACGCTTGGCTGACAGGGACAGTAATAGACGACTTGAGAGTGTGTGTGTACTGTACGTATGTGCATATGAGTGTTAGTGGTGGAGTGTTTAAGAAACTGTCCTGGTAATAACTCAACTGACCAAGCGTACAGCAGTGGGGCAGGGAGAAAGTCATAGAGGCGCTATTTGACAGGCTGCATTTGAAAGCAACTGAGCCAAATATAGGGTAACTTTAAAGGCACAACCCATTTCCTCCTAAGGGAACTCATTATTGACTAGCCACATCATGTGAAAACACTGCCAATGAAATGGACAAGTAAATTCAAGAACTGTAGTTGCTGGTCTCCCTCCTCATCACATTATATTGTTTTACATTTATCTCAGATATGCAGTCCAAAGCACTGTTACAAAAACAACACCACAGTGTGCTTTGCTGTGGCCAAATCCTGAGCTGTACTCTTCAATAATCACCACTGCGGCATGGATAGTACCACACTTTAAGATATACATTGTACTTAATATGCTAATACAGGCAATTCAATTAAATCTATGTCTTAACCATGGACCATAACACTGTTTTGTGGCTTATTGTGTCCACTTTTTTTATGGATTATAATGGAAACAAAGTTGGATTCCCTTCTCTCAGGCAGTTTTTGGACATTGTCGTAATGATTTCAGAACTTCACGCAGCAACTCTCTTGACAACAAAATCGCTTTTGTTTCATGGTGCTAATCTAATAGTCAGAGCCTGTGACATATGGGTATAGGTTGGATAGTATTACAAACACTGTACGTATATAAACCTAAATCCACTACACCCGCTATATGCCAACAGCCTAATTATGTGATCTCCATATCCACAAGCACAATGTAGTGTGTGTTACTATCAAAGCACACATTAGTGTTACCATCATTTCTGGTGTCATTATCTATTACACACATGTAAACATGTATACATGTTTACATGTGTGTAACTACTGTACATGTTTCTCTTGTATATACTGTATATGTTATTCTGTATTCTGTTTAAATCAAAGTCTATGGGAACATGAGCTTACTTCACACTTTATTTATAACATCAGTAAACATTTTTCTGATTAGTTATTCAGACCCTCCATGATTTTATGATGTTATGATCTCAACTATTAACACAAATTCGAACCAATCACTGCAACTTTTCATAAGTATGAATGACTGATCCTTATTTTAGTTGCTAGTAAGCGGCATTAAAAATGGGTGCGGATATTCATATTTCTGTCACAAGTTCTGTGGAACTTCTCAGGCTAATGTACCATGAGCTAACTAGATGCATTATGCATTTATGCACCAGTGCTTCGTACTGATTTACTAAACAATGGAGCAAACAAATGCTAATCCAGCATTAAATATGGTGCTGTTGCATAAATATTTTTCGAACAGACACTCCATTCAGCATATGCTGCCATCTATTAGCATAGAGCCGGGAGAGGGATAACTACCAATTTAGCATGAGAAAGCAGAACTGGGTGAGGTGCAGCAGTGTTTGACCGCTGACTGACAGACTGAATGACTTAATTGACCTTGTGAAGGTCACTCACTGGTCACAGAGACCCACATGTACACACAGTCTGAAAGTGAGATGCAGTTTTTCCACAAATAGCCACATATTTTCCTGTTTTTTTGTGGCTTTTCTGCAGCGAAGTGGCACTACTGTTCAGCTGAAAAGTGCTTTGTGGAGATGCTATAAGAGCCAATCTGTCCTGCTGGTGAGGGGCATTAAATATTGACTTACAGATAGAATCAAGGCCCAAATGGCATGAAATTATTCATCATTTGTCAGATCTAATGTTTTTGATCATCTGAGTAGTTGTACTCCATCAGATTGTGGCCTCGAGTGTATTGCTACTGACCATGTTCTGAATCCCATAACATCCATGTTAAGATAAAATACATCTAATGAAGTTAACAACTTAATTCTTACAAAACCCCAGCTTATAGCAATGAGAGAATACACTTATCTACCACATGAGTAAAGATTTGGTATTTACACACAACATATTTTCTATTAATGCTCATGTAAATGAAAAAGCACTTAATCTTATTTTTATTTTTTAAAAAGGCAACACTGGAGTCATGCAAAAGTGGTGGAAATGTCAACTGAAATGCAGAATCAAGTATCATTGACTGCAATGTGGGTCTGTTGCTTTGTTTTGGTCATGTTGTGTGTGGCAGAAGTTGGGAAGTGTTCAATTTTCCAAGCCTCAGGTTTAGTGTCAGCCAAAGAAATCATGTTAATATTCCAGCACAGGGTTCGGCCAGTCAAATCACATTTAACACTGAGGTAAAACACTTCCTAGCTCAAGGTTACTCTCTCTCCCAGTTACTCATGTTTTTTTATCAGATGGTGCACATGGACACATACAAATAAATCCAGCATAAGTAATGTGTGTCGTAGGTTGTAAAAACACATAGCTAATTTCCATATTTTGGATAGGGTGAAATTTGACACATGAAGGAATTTGATGTGCTCATCAACTGTAGAAAAAAGTGTTCAAATCCCCAAAACACTTTTGTTCATTAATTATGCTGCGTGGTCAAATCCTTAAAAAGTCTTACATGTTGCTTCAAGAACAGAGCACCTAAAAACATGCTGTTGTAGGCAAATCATTCAATACAGATGGATACTCAAATAAAAAGCCTTTAATGCACAGTAATGTTTTGAAAGTGGCCAGTCTTCAGTGGACATGACTAGTCTTAGACTCTCATGGGTGACAGATTTAAACAAAGTCTGTCCAAGACATATTGGACAGACAACATTTTCAGACAAACTACATCTGAAAGGCCGGATTTTGATAAATATCAAACATTAGCCCCTGGTTAGACCACAAATCTAATAATGTAATTATGTGACTAATTTGATGTCATTAAAATGCATCATGGCCGATTGACTAGTTCAGCAATGTCAGTCAGGAATGGACAAACGGTCTTTAGGCAGTTTCATTTTAAATGAATAATGCACAATCATTCTCTGAAATATGCAGCCATGATGGAAACTATGCACAGCCATAAGATTAATAGAATTAAATATGGTCAAAGGAGAACAGTTTTTAATAAATAATAATACATTGAAAAGTAACATGCTCTGTAAGATGATGTAGGATATGATCCCAGAGACCACAGTAAAACAGTAAAACAGTAAAAAGTGTATACTGCAAAGTCATTATATTGCCTCCGCCAGCAGTGTGACATTTTCTGTGAATTTGAGCAACTCCACATTTTGACATAGGGTATTATTAAAAATTATTTTACTGCCATTTCCAGCATGTGCTGGATGAAAGACAACAAGGAAGGGAGGGAGTGACATCAACCAAGGTCACGAGCTGCATTCTTAACCATGTAGTGATCAACATGAGGCACAATGGAAAAAAATCCCTCAGGCTTATCTTTGTTATACTGTTGCTTTTATGACCATTTTTTAATGTGGAGGATGTTTTTTTTCTGTTTTAGTGAAATTGCTCATAAATAATTTGATCAATTATGTAATCCAATACAGCCATCAGGAGCACTCATGCTCTCTATTCACCTAGACCTTCAAGGATAAAACTTGGTAACCTGAATTGTTTGTCTTCTCTATAGTATTTGTTCTTGTTTTTGTGGGCACCATATCTATGATTAGTTTTCAGATTTTTATGTTAACGTCACATGAAGGCCAAAGTTAGCATTATCTATGAAGTACAGACTTCATGTCACTGAGTCAACGCAGATTGGCACCATCTTGAGTCACATGACATTATTCATGGCTTATATTTACCATCTGGCGCCGATGCAAAGTTCTTATGTATTTAACAGGTATCAGTAGTAAAATGTATTTTTCATGCTCTATTCTGAGACACAAGACCCAGAAAAAGATGTCAGAAAAAGACAACATGGAGTAAACAAAATAACTGCAGCATTTGTATTCATTAAATGTAGTTATTTTTCACACATTGGTGCAAAATAATATAAATTAGAGTAACAGACAAAGAAGAGACCCCTTTGATTCAGCTAGAAGGTAGAACTGACAAGCATGTACTTATAAATGCCAGTTAATAATAAAACCCGCTTGTTTTATTATTTGAAATAATCACCTTTTATGATTACATCAGTGATCAAGTGAAATGTCAGCTCACAGAAAAAAACATTTACAGGGAAAATTGCAAAGATGTTTCACTGATGGCCTTTATGATATATCCAAACCAATATATGCAGGAATCATAAAAAACAGCTAACGTAAGGATGACTATAGATGTTTATCACACATCTATACACATGTTCATTCAAAAACAAAAATCCTCTAATGAAAGAAACATGATTTATTTTTCTTTTCTTTTTTTTAATGAGATTTAAACCCTGATTTTCTGCATTAATACTCAACTCTACAGAAGAGCAGCATCATATCCTAAATGAGAACAGTGCCTTGACCTACATATTTTGGTATTTGCATAGGTACTTTGCATAGTTGAAAATGAATCCTTTTCAGATGTTGAAGTGAGTCTGAGAAGTGCAGTCAAAGGGAATTTGTCTCTTGCCCTGGGCAGGTAAAAAAAGAAGAAAAGAAAAGAGAGAGAGAATGCTGCTTTCAGCAGAGCAAATTAGTACAGATGAAAACCTAAACCTGAAATGCTGCATGTGGGCTAAACTTAAAACACAAAGGTGCTTACAACACTTCTTTGTAAGTGTCTTTTTTCTGTCTCATCCTGTTTGCTCTCTATCAGTATTCTGAGTGAGATAACTCGCCATGATCTCAAAGGAAATCAGCTTTAGATGCAGTCGTGGGTGACAGAATTATGCAACAATCTGAGTGCACATGCAACATGTCGTAGTCATACAATGCGCGCACACACCCCGGGTCGGGCGCAGCATACACTCTTGTTTCCAGTTATGTAGCCAACAAAATGAAAAAAATAAATAAAAATTTAAGCCTCACTCTTTGTTTTTACCACTCATCTTTAGAACATGGCGTGAAATGCACACTGCAGCAGCATCGAAGCCCCACCTCACATGACCACTGTGCTCTGACTCCCCGATCTCTCATTTACCTGTTCCATCACCAGCTCCCCCTCCTCTTTCCATCTTCCTCACTCACCCCCCACTCCCACTCCCTCCTCCGTTCATCTTTGACTCTGTTGCCACGGCAGCAAAACCTGACAATGAGAGAGGGAGGGAATGGGAGAGGGAAGAGACTGAGGCAGAGAGAGCAAATGCCATCTGAGTCATTTAATCCACAACCCTTATATGTGTGTATATGTGTGTTTGTGTACATCTCCGTTTTGTGTGTATGTCAGATGTGTGTGTCTGTTTGTGTGAGTGGGTGTAAAGTGGGAGAGCTGTGTGGAGTCGGTTCAGCGGTTCATCAGAGAGCTACGGCTGTGCAAGCATTCTACCTCAGTCTGTCTGACTGTATACAGCAGTGCTGTTTCCGTTTTCTATTTCTTGCTCACTGTAAATATCTAGTTATTTTCTCTAACATGCCCTCACCAGCTACGGTGGTTCACAATCGTCTGTGCTGTAAAACCTTTGTGCTCTGACTGATTGAATATGTTAAACTGTAACATACATTCTCTGCATCAAAAATGTTTGTCTTAATACAAGATCATGATGCCACTGCACCAACTCAAGCTGAGTCATACAGACACATCCTAGTTCATCTTAATGGGCTTAACAGGCTTACGGCATTTTAATCTGAGAAGACAAGGAAAACGCTATTCACTCTCTCTCTCACACACACAGAGATTCTTTAGCAGAAGTAATTTAAATAGCCGTTCCTCCTCTGATGGCAGCTTGTCTTGTGGGAAAAGTTGCTGGGAAAAAGGGAACAATAAAAAAAAAAAAAAAAAAAAGAAAATCCTTACAGTTTGTAAAAATCCCAAATGCAAGGGATTTCCAGTCCAACAGTGGGATTATAATAAGTCAGATACTGAAGTGTGTAACAAAATTGTACAACAAACCCATACCAGCCATTTCAGATAAAAATGAAAATCCACTGTGACGTCCATCTGATCGTTACAGCGATTTAAACTGGCAGTTCTCTCTTCTCACTCAGACATTGTACTCTTTGCAGCGCTGTGTGTTATAATATCACTCTTTTCAAGGCTTTGTTCTCAATGCAAATTTTAGCTCTCCAAACAAGCCAGGGGGTGAGTGAGTTCAAGGAGAGCTCCCTAATTGTGATTAAACTGCTTTGCTTATATAAGCCACAGCTGCAACAAGTGGGACCTGTGTCGACAGCAAGTGACACCGAGCAGCACATCTTTTTTAAACAGCTCCTGGGGAGCGGAGTGCGATGAGGCGCACACACATGTGCACACATGGATCTGATCAGCAGATGGTAGGAAGGCTGAGATGCAACACTGCTGGATTATAACAAATATTACACAGACATGCACAAATGTAGAGGAAAAAAACTAAAAGTGAGCTTAATATAATCAAAAATAGGTTTGTGCAACTCTTCTTCTTAAGACACTGTATAGACTTTCATTCATTTAGAAAGCCTGAAAAGTCTTATCCTACCCTTAATCATAACCAGTTAATTCAGCACACTAACAAATGCTGGGTTAAAAATTAATGTAGTTTTTTTAACTAAACTACTGGGTAAATATTGGACTAACCACAAGCTGGGTTAATTTTTTTAACCCAGCAACTGGGTGGAATATTCAACCTAAATATAAATTCTTTATATATCCTGGATTTTTAAGTTAATTTTAGTTATTTTTTTGTGCCATTCCAGTAAAACCTTTAAAAATTTAATATGAATAGGGTACACAAAGCAAACATTTATTTCAGTGAAAACCCTGGAATGTTATGCAGTATAAACATATGCAAGATAATAACACAAAAACAATGTTTTTCTCAAATGTACATGTTTTTATTTTTTTTTAGTTCAATTAAATTTTATTTGTATAGCACAAAATCACAACATACATTATCTCAAGGCACTGTGCATAGTAAGGCCCAAACCTGCAACTATCAGTAAAAATTAAAATCATGTTTAAAAGAGTAAGCTGGATAATACAATACCAAATTGGGATTTAACAATAGGAGATGTATTGCATTTACACTTCTGTTCAATCTGGTCACAATGCGTCTCTGACCAGCTCTCAAAGTGGTTTCGCAGATCGGATAGCAATCCATCCTTGTGTGTATTTACACCTGTACTTTCAAGTGGTCAGGCGCCATCCGATAGCAATCCGATCTCAGAAAACACAATTTAATGCCAGATGTAAAGGGGAACCAAAAGGACAAACAACCCAGCAGCTGGATCATTACTAATTGTGTGCTGGGTAGACGTTTAGGTCTGGAGTGAGGAGCATTCTGTCTGTTAATGTGTGAAACAGAGCTCATAGTGAACCAACTGTTAACGCAGCAGCTTGGTTAGACAAAATCTACCCAACTACCTTAATAACCCAGAATAATGACAGGTTGGGTTGTAACAAACAACCCAGAAGTTTTTAGGGAGCCACAAATCTTAACCCTAAATTTAACAATTTCCTCAGAAATGAGGTTCTGCCTCATTAGGACCAGGTTTTGGTCTCCATGAGATCTACTGCTCCTGACAGTCAGTGTTTATGCCAGAAAAGGTCCTAACAAAGTAGCAAATGCAAGTACACGCGTGTGTGCACACAGACATTTTGGACCATTCTTAAGTGTCTGAGTGTCTGTTTGTACACCTTGTGGATGCTTATCTATTTGTTTCCTCAGTAGAAATCAAACGGTAAGTCAGTGTGTCAAACTAAGATTTGAATTGTGGTTGAGTTGAGGTTAGGCATTAATTGGTTATGGTTAAAGTTAATGATCACACTTTGTTTAATCTGTCCAAATGAAAAGGAGTCAGTGCAGTGTTGTAAACCTGTGTGTTTGTTTATGCGTGACATAGTCTGATGTGACAGTGTCTCAGGAGTGCTGTGGTTCCCCAAGCTGGCGGTGTCACTGACTGAGGGCCTCTTTGTCAAGGAGAATGCTGGAAAGAATTTATCCACATCCAATGAACACTAGAGGGAAGGGGGTGGGAGCGGCGTGGGGCGTGGTGTGGAGTGAGGGGGTGGGGGTGTGTGTACTGTAACAGAGAAAGTACACTGTCGAGATTGAGGAGACGGTTGAGAGCTGAGATAGGGAGAGAGAAGAGAGAGGTCAGTGGAGAGACAGTATAGAGTGTTCCTCAGGAAAGGAGACAAAATGGGGAGAGGCTGAGTGACAGGGGATACAGAAGAGGGGGAGGAGAGATCAGGGTGTCTACAAACCTGTGGAGGGAGGTAAAATCGTCGAGTATGTGTGTGATTTACAGTGCTTGTAGCTCACCTGTGTCATTTAATTGGACTGCTGTCCTTGTCCCAGTATACAAGCGGTAGTTTCATTTATTGAATTTATGTAAGGGCCTGTCCACACGTAAGCAAGTGCAGGTGAATCAGCATATGTTTTTATCGTAGTGGCGTTTCAGTCACCACGATTTGGGAGCCCTGAAACGGTATTTGTTTGAAAACGGGTCCCAGAGTGGGAAAATTTCAAAATGCTACCCCTGGGTTTTCATGTAGACAACGAATACGCTATTTTGGGAGAATAGTGATGTCATTGTCCTACCCTCTCTCTCTTGCCCTGGCATTCACTGTCCCTATCTTCGTTGTTGTCATCATACAATTCATACAAAATTGTTGGGCTGTCAATATAAAGTAACTAAGTAAAGCCAGTCTGAAAAGATGCTAGATATCTCCAGAACTCATCCTGTCCTCACCAAGTTTGGACACAAGAGTAAAGAAAAAAATGTTGAAGATTAACGGTGAAGTTGAATAGTCAAATAAGGGGGGGAGAAAACAAAACCTACTTTTACAGACACTTCTTTTGCTTGAATGAACAGATCAGTGATTATTCTCCGCACGGTCAGGTGCCCTGCACATCCACACCTCGCTCGTCTGTGTCTCTGTGCTATATGTGCGGTCACACACTGTGTCTACAGCTCACTGTAAATAAAGCTTGATGAAGCTCACTCATGCGGCAGAACCATTGATGTATTCTAAATTAACTCCATGGGCAGAACAGGCCATTTCCTTCTTGGAAAGTAGTTTGGTTTATGTCAGAAACTCGCTAGATTTGTTGCTAGTCGCTTTTTGAAAAAGTCAAAACAAAATCGCTAAATATAGCGACAATCACCAAGTTGTCAACACTGTTGTTTAGTCTGTTTGCTTATGATAACTTTTATTTTCAGTCTTTTATTTCCCTTCCTTTCCCTGGATTGGTTCATTCTGTGTTTCTGCGATCGTATACATTGTAATGTGTATAACCTCTTTTTCTTTGTCTTCTTGTGCTCACATGAAACAATGTGGTGTTTTTGGGAAACCTTTTCAAAAAAGACAAGAAAAAGGAAGGGTGAATATGGCCAAAGTGTGGACAACCCTTTCAACTTATTAGTATTAGGCTGATTTCCGGTTTAGCATGTGGAGCACCATTCAGATTTTGTCTACCATCCAGTCACTTAAAAATCTCTAACTCTCAAGCTGACAGAGCATAACATCGAGAAAAAAGTACCAGTCTGAATGGTGCTATGTTTTGTTGGGGTTGTCTAATTCTTTTGTGTACCAGCTTCTTTTGCTGGGGTGGGAACTGTGATATAGTTTACATGCAGAACACCCAGGCCAGCTTGAGTCTGACTCCAGTCTGACTGAAGGTATCCATGTAGTAGCAGCTTGACTCCCAGCTGCATTATCTGGGAGTGTTAGTCAACTTTGAGAAATTCAATTTAGTATTGATATTACATACAGTTTTAGTCAGACTAACACAATAGTTAGTTTTTTTTTTTTTTCTGATGTCATGTAAATGTACTGACTATTTTCATAATCGATTACCCCATCGATGATTTTCTCAATTAATTGAGCACTTGTTTGGTCCGTAAAATGTCAGAAATTGTTGAAAATGTTGATTAGTGTTTGGCAAACCTGGAAATGATGTTTCCGAATGTCCTGTTTTGTCCACAAAACAAAATTATTTCATTTTAATAATATTCACATATAAGGAGCTGAAAAAAAAACCCAGAAAGCTTATTTAAAAGTAAATAAATTTAGTTATCGATTAATAATTGATTAATCAAACCTGATTAATATCTTTGTTATATGAAGCAAAAAAAACAGAAAGTATTCACATATAAGGAGCTGAAAAAAACAAAGCTTATTTAAAAGTAAATAAATTTAGTAATCGATTAATAATTGATTAATCAAACAGTCACTGCAGCCCTAATATGAACACCTGTACAATCTAATAATAGCCTTTAATCAGCTTGTAAGATAGAGCTGATTATTATCCTTTACAGTTCATATGTGTACAATTTTTTATATTAGAAGAATATATTAGATTATTTACAGTATTTGCAAATTACATATTGATACGCAGCTGTTGAAATCACTATATATTAAATGTCTGGGCACTGATGCCAAACTTTTTTTTGTATCTTTTGTCAAGATTTTTAAGCCCTTAAAATGTTAAAAACATTTCCTCAAGACACAACATGGCATCACTTAATCATTTGTCTTAGCCATCAACCAAAAATCCAAGCAATTTTACAAGCATTCATGTTAGAGAGAAAAGCCACACAAGTTGTACATTTTGAGTAGCAAATATAATTTATTTTCACTTCACAAATGATTGAAATTCAGTTGAACCGACTAATCATTTCACCACTAAATATTTAGTCACACAATTTTAAAAATGTCTGAGTGGTCTAGTGTAATTATAGTCTTACTGAAAATGTCTGTGAAACTTGATTGATGTTGAGTGCTAGTGCTCACTCTTCAATCACATTTATTCCCCTCTAACCCATAAACCAAATGCTTTATTTGCCTCACTTTAACCATGCAATAAGACATTGTTTTAAATCTACTGACTTCAATTCAGTGTGGGGTTCTGCAGATTATTAAAGTATCAGAGTTGTGTGTGGTAATAAGTTGTGGTTGGAGGTGTAGATTCAACTAATTTATGAGGCTGCAGTTTGTGATGTTGCTTTATTACATTAGCTCTCTGTCCTGAGCCTCTTCCCTCAGCTGAGCACGGACAAGCACACTCACTTCATTTGCAACAGATGACCCGAGGCATTTTCTGCATCTCTGAAACTCTCTGCTGATATTGGAACGTGATTTTTTTTGTTTGTGTGTTTTTTATCTGACCCTTTTTTCCAGATATACAGATTGTTTTGCAGTGTAGGCAGCAGTCATCAGTGCAGGAATAGCGACCTTTTTCACCAAAGAGACGTGTATGTGCAGCGGCTTAATCAACCAATGGGAGTGCTTGCTTGTTCTGAAGAGATTTTCCCAAAGGCTGTAAACAGAGCCTAGAGTCGGTGTAGATGCCAATGGCTACATCCATAATACAAATTGATATATTCTGCTCTGGATATGCATGCAGTCCACACTACCCTAGCATTTTAGAGCCTCAAAAACACAATTTAAAGTTGATAGGATGTGTAAAATGTGTACAGCAGCGACCTTTTATATTTAAAAATAGTTACTACAATGGCAATTATAAACGTCTCCCCAGTTGCAGAGTGTGATCTGCTGTACTTGTACCTGCTGTTACACTTTGTTCCTGTCCATGCATATCCTCATACATAACTGTCCAACTAAGTGTTTTATGAGCAATCAATCTATTTGGTTTATTTGAGCAAATCAGCAACAGACTAAGATTAAAAGTGAAAGTGTGTTTGCTTATAAGTTGCTCCAGAGAATTATCACATGATGAGAGGGCAAGACAGAAAGACAGAGACAGCGGGAGAGAGCGAGTGATACCTTAACTTCAATTTGCTTCTCACCGTTGTCAACTTCATCTTCACTTTGAGTTGTCTATATTAAACATAATCGCAGTTTGTGGCCAGCAAATGAAAATATATTATGTGTATATACTGGCTGCATTATTGTTATTAGTGCAGCCAGTATTTCAATGTAGAAAGCAACATTTTTAAATGAAAACGTGATGTAATCCTGCATTTTTCTCAGATTACCTGTTTATGTTTAGAGGGCTGTGGATGCAGGAAAAACACATGGGGAGAGAGAATCTTCTCTTTAACTCCGAAAGGCATGTTTTATCTACGTCTCTGCACTTGTTTAGCAGTATCTCTTTCATCGTATCACTCCACCCATCTCAATCAGAACACTGCAAATAAATGTGCCCTCCACAATATAGTTCCTGATCCATCCATCCATCCAAAAAAACAGCCAGATTACAACTTATGACCTTGCTCCATGGTTCTCAAACTGTGGTACATGTACCACTAGTGTTATGCGAGCTTCCTCTGGTGGTACTTGGAGGAAAATCAGAAACACTGTTTGACTTTATATGTATACCAGGGTATGTGATTGGAGTGGAGCTGAGGAATTTTGACTAGAGTGCGTAAAAAAATGAAACATAACAAAAATTAATATAATCAATAATATTATACAATAGATTTATTAATAATAATTAAAGTCACCTTATCTCTCAATCCATCTTAATCTAATTTTACTATACCAGTGTCTGAAGTATACTGTAAGTGAAAAGGAGGATGATGAGAGAGGAGATTATCTTATTGGGAATAAATTTGCCTCCTATGAAAAGTCTGTCGCTGACTTTGGTCAGCCTCTTTACACCACAGTGTTTCAACGTTGGTGTTAATGGTGTTACATTGAGAGCTCAATATTTTCTCGGGTGGTACTTGGTATAAAAAGGTACCACTGACCTAGCTAATTTAATCTTTAACTCAATCAACTGCATTCAGTTCATTGGCAACTGGTCATGACATCAGCCATATGAATTTGAACTCAAGGTTTGTGTGCTGCCATGTTGACACACCAGCTGTCAATCACACTGGTATCCATTCATATGTGCTGTATTTCCTCTTAATGAGAATATAATTTGAAAAACTGACATGTTTTAGTGAAGAAGCTCTGAAATTTGTGATTGAGAATATTTACTTCTTTTGTAAAGGCTCACTGATTTTAAATTCTAAATCAGGTGGGAAGTTCATTTTCCCAAAGACTTCCTTTCTTGGTTTGCATCAAGAGGAAATCAGTAGACTGTGTCCATTTTTGATGTACTGTCTACGGTTCAGCTAAGCATTTTCAAAACTTTAATATGAGATCTACATAATATAACAGTTACCCATAAATATATTGTATTTGCTTACATTTTTTTAACCTAACCTTAAAGTTTTGCTCACCTTAAATCCAAATTCTCAAAAGCCTTTATTACTGAGAATCAAGAGCTGCATTCAGTATGGAACTTGAAGAGAAGAAAAAAGAAGAAACACTCAAGTGAAACATACGGAGGTGGAATATGGATTAGAAAGTAGAGAGATGGATAGAGGTTGAAGAGAAAGATAGAGATGAAGAGTTTACAGAGCTACATGTGAGAGGAAGGAGAGAGAGGGAAAGTGTGAATGCCTGTAAAGAGGAAGATGCTGAGTCAGTGTGAGCAAGAACACATGCTGCTTAGATATTAGACACAAAGTAGTGAAGACTTAATCCTACAGGAAGGTGAGACACTCATTACAAACGCACACGCACACACACACACACACACACACACACACACACACACACACACACACACACACACACACACACTCACTGACCTCACAGCTCATCCATATTGGCTGGCTTGACGGGCTGTGCTCTTTCAGGTACTGTGGCCCTGCACCAGGACCTGGTCTAGTCAACAGACTTCTCAACAGACTTCTCTCTGTGAGAGAAAATGAACACAATCGCACTTGTCCCATAATGACTGTCAGTACAGTCGTCTTACGTAAATCCACGGCCACTGAAGCCGTTCCACTTGCAAATTCAATTACAGGAATGAATCATCCCTTCATTATGATAACTGTCAAATTTTCTTGTGTCATATTATAAGAACAGAGCGGAAAAGAAACAAATGATTTTCCAGCACCCACTCTTTCCCACGACACCCTTCTCCTCTCCTCACCCCAGCTGCTTTTTTTGTCAGTCGAGTTCTTTTTGTCTTTCCTCTGCATCCCTCTTTTTGCTCACTCCTCTGCAATCGCTCATCCTGCTTCCTCTGCTTTAGACTCTGCTCGTCCTCCCCTCATCTGCCTGGGGGTGTGAGACGAGATAGTGCTCCCTCATTTTCTGATTTTCCCTATGTCCCACCTTCCCTTCCCCCCTTCCCTCTCTCTCCCTCCCTCCCTCCCTCCTTTCCTCCTACCATCCCACTCTGGCCCTCCCTTTCCTTCTCTTCCCTCCCTCCCTCTCTCAAGATAATTAAGATTTCTGATTTTACGGTTTCCTCTTTCATAATAGGCACTGCAGACACTTTGCACGAGCCGCCAAGTCTCCAGCGCTCACACAAAAAACAGCAGGCACACAAAGACGCATTCACACACACACACACACACACATGCGCGCGCGCACACACAGGGAGAGAGTAAGAGAGAGAGAGGATGTTAATGTATTTTTGCATTTGTGTATTTCTCGGTGGTGCTAACATGCGGAATGATTTACAGCAGGGTGCAGAATGAAAGCAAAGATGCAGTGTTGTTGTTGTTGGGTTTTTTCCCCCGTACAGCTCAGACTAGTCTGGCTCCGCTTGGCCCTCTTGCTGCTCCAGCTCCCTGCAGACAGACACCCAACTGCTACAGGGACTCAGCTTTGTAGTTCTACAGCATTAGAGCTCATAAAACATCCATTAAACACAGCAATACTATCTCTATTTGTCATTCTGTTTGACTCTTGTTTCCCTAACGCACTCTCTTTCTTTTATTCTTCTACATTATTGCATCTTATTTTCTTTCTTTAACAATGTGAGAGATGTGGTCAGATCCTTGGCCCTAGTTAACTATTTCCACACTCCGTTACATCAGTAATGTACATCACTAATGTAGTCTCTCTGAGATCTTTTGTTTCCCCTCAGAATGCATCACAATGACATGAAACATTTAAAGTGTTAACCTGCATACAAGGACATGACTGAAGCCAAACAACCAAATGATGTTTGAATAAAAGCTACTACATATATGGGACATTTTATTTCAAATGAATAATGTCTCGTTGTGATTAAATACATCATTTTCAAGGGATAAGTGGCCAAGACAGGTTGCAGCACAAATAAAACATAATGCTGCAGAAATGAAAAAAAACAGAAGATAAAATGTATGTTCACATAAACATTTTAGGATTACAATTTCATAACTACCTCATCTTAAAGCTGACATTGTAAGGAATCTGCTTGCTGTTCTTTCATTCTAAGTGTTAAAGCCTTTGGTGAGATTAACTCACTAAATCCTTCAAGTCCTTCTGCAGCTCATTCTATACCACAGGTGCAGAATTTACAAAAGCCCTTCCAGGTTTTGCCTGATATTTGGACCAGAAAGCAATGTGAAGTCCTGAGAAGGCAGAGATATTTACCAATACTTTTCTAAATGAGTTAGTTTAGAGGGTTTGGCACTAGAGCCTCAGTAACAAATGTCATTAGATGATTATGTGCTTTTTCCATATAAGCGCATTTAAATACGGAGAACAGTACTAAGTAAGAAATCTGTTACTAGTGACGAGGCATCAGGGACTGGAATAAATAGGAACTTACTGCTAAAGTAATACCCAATGTGTACAGTATATAATGTATTATTATTATGGATGTATTTACAATAACATATTAAGCATGTCTGTGTTGTACATTACTACTCTGTAATTCTAACAGTATGGTAATAGTTGTGTAAAAATGAGATAATATTATGGTATGTTATCTTATTTCTAATGCAATTTCCAGCTTGGTTTTTATTTTCAAAGTATTATACAGGTAATAGCTTGGTAATAAAAATTACTGTTGGCTTCCATCAGCGTAATACTGTTTAATGAAAATGTTAGTAAATCAATATTGATAATTATCACATTAAAATGATAAAATATATTCTCCGTTATGTCCCAAACACATTTACATAGTTATTACCATGCTATTATTTGATGATTTCTTGTTGAAATAAGATAATACTCTCACTCACTCTCACTCATTTTCTACCGCTTTATCCACTAATGGTCACGGGGGTTGCTGGTGCCTAACTCCAGCGAAATAAGATAATATTACCATACTATTACTTCCTTTTTACAAACGTATTCCCATACTAACCCCATATATTACTGTACTATAATGTGTTTCCAGCCACTCAATGCAATGGTCTGAGCCTAATTAAGAGATCATAAGTGGATCATTTACTGTATGGTATATGGCTGTTCACTGCATTTGGTGATTAAAATTAGAATATGTCCCTCTGAAATATAGTGGAGTGAAGTAAAAGCTAATGTAAAACCTGAGTATGACACTTGAGTAAATGCTCTTTCCACCACTGCTTTTCCCTCTTGCCATCTCTATCCTTGGCTTTCTGCAGAAACACTTTCCAATTTCTTCGCTCTGTATTCATTTTTTTTTCTTTTACTGTCTCATCGTCCTTGGCCTATTCCTTCTGCTTCTTTTTCCCTATATTCTTCTTACTTCAATCACAGCTTGCCATCTTCTTGCTCCCCTCCCCTCTCCCTCTCCTCTGAGTATAGATGCTGTAATCTTCTCTGTCTAAAGCTGTCAATAGCTCTCAATAACAATGAAATAGCACCGGTTCCATCCCATCATTGATGAAGCCACAGCCTCTGTGAGGATCTTATTCATCATGGCAATCTGCTTCTTGGTAATAGCCAATCAGATGGCTCCTTTGGAATCCACTGCTCCTGTGATAGGTTCCCCATTGTTTTGATTGACTGCACCTGAGGGCCCGCCACTTCAGCTGAGCTCGATCAATATGCCATCACACTCGCACACTTGCTCATACTTGCCTTGGAATAAACACACCGGCCCAGACACCAAACACACACTTTGGTGAAGAGTAAATTGAGAAAGAGACCACAAGTGTGGGTGGCAAACAGAATTCAGAGGTAAGAGGCAGCAATATGTAGTGCTGTGTCACACAATACACAGCTGTAACTGTATCTCACTGTGTGGTCAGAATAATCAGCTCATTAATAAGAATAAGAATGAGGCCACTCCCACTGTGTGCTTGTTGCTTTATTTTGTGTCACACATTCAGATGGCCTTACATAAGCCCTGCCTCCGTTCACTTTGAGCCGGGGTAGCCATAATGGGAGCAACACATCCATTTTCACAGTGTGTCGCATGCTATTAGTATTACAAACATGTTTCTGCACACGTTTGCCCTGAGAATGTCAACCCCGAGAGTGAGACACAGGAAATTTTTGACAGGGTTGTAATTGCATGGGGAACAAAGAAATTAAGTACAAGTAGGTAATCATGGTTGGTTCTCGAGAAGTGAACAGGGATCCAGAGCACAGGGCTGCAGATTTTTTTTATCCTTTTAACATCAAAGGTAGGCAGGTGTTGGGAAGTGTAATGGGGAGAAAAACAAAACAACAGAGCAGTTTTTCTCTAAGTGAAAAAAAAACAGTAAAATAGCTGTAGAACCAGAGAAGGCGATGTCTGAAGAAAATGCAGTGGGGCTGCTGCCTTATGCCTTAGCTGAAGTCAAACTGGCATGCTGCATTGAATTGGTATGAATGAGAAGTTGAAGTGATGAGTTCCATTTTCTAATGAGTGTCTGAAAATTTATAAAGGAGTTGAAAATTAGTGCCAAATGAGGGATTGAAAGTAGGATATACAGCATTTATAAGATCTAAATACATTCATTAGGGTTCGTGTTGTAATAGCAAAATGCCCCAGTATGAACAAAACCAGGAACCAGGAAGAGGTGATACAGCACAACTGCACTTGGCATCTCCTCGTATTAGACTGGTTCCGGTAGAAACAGCCTTGAAGTTAGTTTAGCAGCGATGACTGCTCACTGAACCTCTCGGTCTTATGTCCATGAAGTCAGACACAACTGTGAAAGTGAATGACATTTATTCCTGACATCCACTGTTACACACATCACACTGGAGATGAATATTTGTTGTCTTTGTTTTTGTGTTAACCTGTGTGCAGTCTAAGCTGCTGATCTGAATCATCACCTGAAGTTAGGGGTTGTCTGAGATACAGTGCAGGTCTGTTAAAATACACTGAGAGCATTGTATGAACATTGTATGAAATTAGACAAATGTTTGTATGTTCTGGTAAAAAATGATGTATGAAGAGTAAAATTTATGAATTGAGAGCAAGTTATAAAGAGGAAGAATTTAAAAAAATGACTGCAGAACTACATATAGTGGGTTTGTTCTAGCAATTCTACTAATTGTGAATGTTTAACACAGTGTTAATCAACACAATTGTGAATGATTAACACAGTGACCATCAACTCACTTACTTAATAATGTACTGTATATTGAAAAAAGAAAAGAAAACAACAGTGGGTAACACATTACAGCATAGCAACAATACATTATGTATGGTAATAATTTTGTAACAGGGAGGTTATATTGTGGCAATAATTTTTTTCCAGTTTCCACCTTGATAATATCAGTGCTAATAGGGTGTTAATAAGAAGATTATATTACAGTAATACCATGCTATTTTTAAAGTAATATTGAGGTAATAGCTTGGTGATGAGAATTCCGATATGCTTGCATGTCTTCTTGTGTTTGGGAATGAAAACACACAGTATTCATTATTACCAAGCTATTACTTTGGTGATTTCTATAGAAATAACATGGTATTAGCATAATATTACTTTCCTATTACAAAAATACCATATTGTTACCATATGTCTTACAATGTAAAACATTACCCAACAGGTACTGACTAAGATAAGATAGTCCATTATACAACTAAAACAAGTTATGGTATTACAGCAGCAAATAATTAGGTAATAGGTAATAAATAATAAGCATGCATTTTTAACATCTAGGAATATACAAATATGGAAAAATATTTGAATAAAATAATAGGATGGCATATATCATGTAGACAATGTGTAGCGAGAATATGTACATTTTACGCATTGTAGAGAAAAGCAAATCGTCTTCTTTGAAGTGCACAAAAGTGTGTGTACAAACACACAACTCTTTCTCATTTCCACCCAGGCATGCATTTGTCAGGGTCAAAGGTCAGCCTTCATCCTCCCCCAGTACAGCTGCAAAGGTCAATTAAAGGTCATGAACTCAGTCATTTATTGTCTGTCTAAGATTGTCTAAAGCCTAAACCAGGAACCAGACATTTGAAACATTACCAGGTCAACACCCCAACCCCTAACTCCTGTCTGTCACACAACACTCCTCCCCCGTCTCTGTCTTCATCCGTCTCTTGATCTCTCCATCATTTCATGCAGCCTTGTCATATCTCAGTCAGTGCAAGGCTTTGTCAATCCAGGAGAAGACTTCTTAGCATCAGTGGCACTCAGCTGAGCTCTGATAAAGTGCTGTCTGTTTAATTGTGATTGTGGGTAACACAGTATGTAAATGCATGGGAGTGTAGTCAATGGTTATATTTTTGTTCAAAAGATTCACCTTGTCTAGACTAACAGTTACAATTACTTAAAACTGTAGTGTGGAACCTTTAAAACAGCAGCAGTTTCTTTTGAAAAAGAAAATAATTTTGAAAAGGTTTTGGAACCACTCGGCTCAGAAAATATGTTTTTAAAGACACCACTGGTGTTTTTAAGATGTTTCCAAGATGGTCCATCCATCTTGCAGAATTTACCCATTGTGCTGGTTTAGGTACTGTAGATCAGAAACAATGTCAGGTATCAATGTATGATGTCAGGGCATCGTATTTAAAAACAATATTAATGCTAAGTACAGATTGTCTTTACTTCAATGTCTGATTTACCTACACTTTGACACACTATTTAAAATTGATGTTATAAATTAACATTAAACTTTTGTTGCATTAGTATAACACATACATCTATTGACATTTCAGTCTACTTGATGTTGCCAAGTACTCACTCACACTAGAGCTGTTATGTGAGTATATCGCAATATATGATTTAGCAAATACTCAATATTTTTCAGTATCATCATAATATTGCATTGTGACATAAATATCATAAATATCGAGTTGTGGTGTCTCTGGAGATTCCCACCTCTACTTTACAGTGTCACATTTTCAGTTTAAATCACCATTATTCACTTTAAACAAAATATTAGAGACATGTTGGAATAAATTGTGGTCTGATAAATCTATTCATGTATGCTGAATTACCTCAGAACAAGCTACAATAAAACAATAGTGTTACTCAACGAGTAACTTTCACTTATATGATTTGCTAACTTCTTCATTCTTTTGTGGCAGGAAGGTCAGGCAATAAAAAAATCTGTTATGAAGATATTCAAGTGAGTACTCTTCCCTTAAAATAATGGACACTAGGTATGTACTGTTAGTCACACTTTCTCAACACTTTCAAGTTGTTAGGTGGAGGGAAAATTTTTGTTCTAATATTCATTCCATATACTGTATAATTTATAATCTGGCTAAAGCATATACTAGTACATGTAACAGAATAACCTTTTTTTATGCTGAAGTAGGTGTTGAAGTTAACCTTTATTTACGAACACCATTATTAATTTCTTGTGTAGCTGCACTGTGTCAGTGGGTGGATGAATGGATGTGAATGGGCTTTATGTGAGTGGCCATTAAGACATGAAAAATGCCATGTAAATACAGGACATTTTCCACTACCCATTCATGTAGGTGTCTATGAGTGTATGTGTAGTGACAGGCGTTCTAGTTTTTGGGTTGCTCTCACTGAGCTGCCTCTGGAGAGGCTGAAGACCAACCAAGGCCGATTCCTTTCACTGTGAAACAGCAGACTTTAAGCAATGGACACAAATAGAGACGTGTGAGCTGTATTTTATTATGAGGCAGGCCGAGTGCATGGGACTGGTCTGACTTTGTGGTGAGACAGTGAACTTCTTCATTTTGGAGTGTGTCTTTTCTATGCACTGTCAAATTAAAGGTACACCCACCCCATGGATCTGAAGATAAGCTTCAGTGGGAAAAATGTAATAAGGACATCTTGGTCGTGTGTATATTAACAAGTAATTTGTCCTCCAATTCTGCAGGTGGTGGTACAGGCAGCCAGCAGACCATTCTCCATGAGGAGCAGTAGAAGATGCCGGCTCTGCCAGCACTGCTGCTGTCAATACACTTCCTTTCCTTCCTGCTAGTCATCATGCCACCACGCTCCCTCAGCCAGGCCCCACTGCTCTCCTCCGTCCGTATGGGTGAGTGGTCAGCCATCCTTCCATTCCCACCCCATCTGGGTCAGAAAGTTCTTTGATACAGTTTGTGGATTTGTTTTCAGGCTGATAGTGATAGTGAAGAAAGCATTTAAAAATCAAATTAGTGTAATAACATTTGTGTTTGTTTTCCAAACTGCTAAAGCAGTAAAACCTTGCAATAAACGTTCCCCTCACTTTACTTTACTTTCACTCTCAGTTGCAAGGCAGAAAGTAATCGGCAGATACTGTACCTGAAAATTAGGAGCATAGTGTACAATAGTGCTTCTGTAATTATTTGGGCTACAATCTTAGATGTTTTAAATTTAGTCCTGTAGTCATGTATAAGGATACCTGTAATACCTGCAATGTATCAAAAAAGATTTTTTTTTACATTTTATTGTGCCCAGTCAAGTTTTTGTAAGAACAAAACCAACTTGTGTGCACACAAAAACATCAAAATACAAATACTGTTGCAAAAGAAGGTCAATTTTAACTATTCAGTGTGTAATATTTCATTTATGAACGGGGCAATTACTGCTTTATTAACTAACTCCATGAAGACCAAATCTTATCAACTCAGCAATATGTCGAGGGAAAACCTGCACCAGCAAAGAAAAATAACAGCCTCCAGCTGAAAGCGGTCCTGCATGACCCACCTTTGTACAAATCTTATGTATTTTTTACTATGACTTTCATTAAGAATGCATTATTCTTTAAAGGACTAGTTCAGCGTTTTGGTAAATATAATAGTTTGCTTTCCAGCTGGAGATAAAGTTATAACTGGAAGCACGTTAGTTTAGCAAAGTTAGCTATTAAACATCTTTTTATTTCATTCATCTAGCATTCCTTTGTCACTTAACTTCCCAAACACATTTCTACCTCATCTCTCTTCTGCTTGTTCTTCTCCTGTTCTTCCCTTCCTCTGTCCACTGCTTCACCCACCTCTCCTTCCCTCTCTGCCTTTCCAGCTGCAATCCTTGATGACCAGTCTGTGTGTGGACGTGGGGAGCGGTTGGCGCTTGCCCTGGCTAGGGAGAACATCAACAGCATGATGGAAGGCCCGGTCAGAGCCCGAGTGGAGGTGGACATATATGAGCTGCAGAAAGACTCCCAGTACGACACTACTGACACCAGTGAGTAGAGCAATAATCCACACAGAAAAAGACCAGTAGAGCAGATTCACACACACCTTCTCAAGTCCAGCAACATTCAGTCCAATAAGGCAGACTGCGCCAAACTCATTCATATACTTAAATAAAATTAAATTACTTTTTTTTTTTTACAGGTTTGCCTTTTCACACAAAAAATCCTTGAAGTGCTATTGATAAAACACCACCACTTACATGTGATTAAGAAGCAGTAAGTAGCAGGAAGTGTCACTTAGTTTATGTGTCACTGGAGACCAGTAATGGGCCACTAAGCCCTTTAAAGCAGACCAGTGCCCTTCAGTAACACCTGGCACCGCTAGCTACCGCTTTGTAGACAAAACAAACACCACATACTAATACAGATCACCAGACTGGGCCAACACTGTAACACAGAGGGCACTTCATTGAATTTCTTTTGATATGCACACTTGATTAAATGTTTGGAGTTTATAAAGAGAGAAGAAACACTGCAGAACTCAACTGCAGACTCTTTGTTTCTGTTCCAGTAGTTCAGTGACCATGCCACAAGCTATTGGCAAAATATATATGTGGTACTTATGTGTTTGCTTGAGTTGTTGGAATCTCTGTGTGTGTGACCTTGACCAATGGGCAGGAGGCACTCTGACAGGCTTGCTCGCTTGTAGCATATTTTTTGTTCTCTGGATCAGAGAGCTTATTATCTTACAGCTATGGCTGTCTGAGGCATGTACACCCCATCACACACACAGATGCCAACAACTCAAGCAAACACATATGTATATACCCTTTCTCAAGCACATGCCCATACAGTGTACATTCATTCAACAGTATATTCCCTCTCACACACGTGTGCATATGCCCAGAGAATGTCAAGACTTATTGAATTAAAATACTGAGGAAGTATACCAGTGAGACCTCAACAGCTCTCAGGATAACACAGTTAATCCACCAGACTCGTCTCTGCTGTATCTGTGAAAGCAATTTAAATGTGGGTACACAGAGAAACTTGGTAATTGACTCAAAAAATACTATACCACAATGTGCTGACATGATTTTTTTTTTTTTTTTTTTAAGGCGTGAATGTTGTCATTTTGGACTAAATGGAGACATTTGTTGTCAATTGGAAAGTTAATTGTGACATTAACTGTTCAATTTGTAATGCAGTTTTAAGACTACTTTAATAGACAAATATGTTCAACTGTTTGCCCCACAGTACCCTCCTGCAAAAAGGGTAATTGTGCAAACCATCAGTCTGCCAGCATTGTTCCAATGTTAGACATATAATTAGAGGAAAATGTCTTAAAAATCACTTAAAATTCTCAGTGAATAATAGCTGAAGGCCAACCATGGGCTGCCCTGCTGCATTCCTTAAGTACTTCTCCCAAAATAAATCAGATTAGCCTGATATATATTGTGCTTCTACAACTGAATTAGTTGTTTAACTGAAATTATTATAAATTTTGTGATTTTACTTTTCTACACTTTTCTGCTGATTGCAGCTCCTTCTGTTGGTCAGCTTTGTGCTGGCATGAAAATGAAGCATGGTGTACGTGTGTATTCATATTCAATTTTTATTCCGTCTTTATTATTTTTTTTTTTCTTTCAGTGTGTCAGATTCTACCCAAAGGCGTCGTCTCTGTGATAGGTCCCGCTTCCAGCCCCGCCTCTGGCTCTACTGTCAGTCACATTTGTGGAGAAAAGGAGGTGAGTGTGGAGGATACACAGATGTACACACCTAGTAGCCCTTTTCTACCTGACTTACTACACCTCCTACACACAGACATCATAATGAATATGTCTAGAGTTTCAGGTTTCTTTGCCTGTTCAGAGTTTCTTCTCGTATAATTAACCATCATTCATTTTTTCCATCAGTTTTCTACTTTCTTCCTGTAGCCTTTTATCCATACACCTCTCAGTTTTCTGTGTATGCCAGCAGTCTTATCTCTCTTTTCTCACTCTAGCATTTCCAATGGATTTTTCTTATTTGCTGTTTTTCTTCAGGTGTATATATAAAGGGGACTTAATCTTGACTCATTACCTTTTCCTTGCTTTCATTACTGTGTCTCCCCTTCCCTCTCCTTTTCACAGATCCCTCATATAAAAATTGGTCCTGAGGAAACTCCCCGCTTGCCGTACCTGCGCTTTGCCTCTGTCACTCTTTACCCTAGCAACGAGGACCTGAGCCTGGCCATAGGAGCCATCTTGCGCTCATTCAGTTACCCCTCAGCCAGCTTGGTGTGTGCCAAGGCAGAGTGTGAGTACACATGCAGCCTGTTGATTAGCTAGTACTGTACTGTACATTAGGCTCTGTTTGTGTTTATGTAGGCGTAAATGCATCATTTATGTCCTTTGGAGTTTGTTATCTACTGTATGTTTGTGTTTGTGTGTGCTAATGTCTCTGTGGGAGTGTTGGCACACTCACACTGTATGGCAGATATGACTGTTTTGTGCTGCTGGACACTCATTTTGACAGTCTGGTCATTAAGTTCTGTCTGCTGTTAGAGTTCAGAACATGGCTCACACTACACATTTCCTGTCATGGCCCTGCACCATAGACTGTATTAAAATGGACATGGTCTTCAATTTGCAAAATGAACTATCGTTTTGATTATTTGGCTGGCACCATGTCACTTTTTGCAACTATTACAACTATCACTTGCTCCTCTTGGACAATAACAACTGTCAGTCACACTGGTGTCCACTCATACTGTATGTGATGTATTTTGTTGTCTATTTTCTTCAAAATGGTACATAATTCAGAAAACTGACCTCATGTTCAACTGAAGAAGACTAGTAACAAGTGAATGAAACCATTAACTCTTTAGGAAAGTGTTTACTCACATATTCCAAGTAAGAAGTAGAAGCTCATTTTCCCATAAACTTCCATTCACATTGAGTCGCCTTACCAGCAGAGTTGCTCCCTGGTGGCAGCTACTTCTGTCCTACTTCCTTGTCTTCACTTAGACCAGAAGACTCCATTCATTTTCATGTACAATCTGTTCCCCCACTCAATGTCTCATCCACCTCAGAGGGCTGTTAGCCCAAACCAATTTAATAAATATTCCTGTTAGAAATGCGCTTAAAAATTTTGGAAAAACGTAGAGCACATTTGACTTAACTTGCCAGGCACAGAAGATTTGACATTAGAGGGGATTTGAGGCTTCACAACTAGACTTCTTTATTTTCATTCTGGAAGTGTGCATTATTGATTTATCATGCTCTTCCTTATCAAGAGTAGCAGGAATTAAAGGACTTAGGTGGTCAGTGGCTCAAGTGTTCAAATAAGACTGTGAATAATTGACCGAATACAATGTTGGAGGTGGAAAAATCATTTCATTTCCAGAGATTTTTGGTCCATTCCTGAGCTGGGGTGAGTTGTTACTGCATGCACTTGTTGAGTTCTCCCACCAACCAAGTAAAATAGAACACGATCGGCCCCTCAGGAACTGAACAGAGCCATTGTCAATGTGATTAGTAACACCTGTGCTTTTCCTGCTAAAACCTGCTAAAAATGGCTGCTCTGAAAAGGGCCCAGTGAATGGCAATTACATAAAGAGTAAGAGTGCCTACTGAAGTTGGAACACTTTTCATGGCAGTGTGAAAAGGGTACGTTTTGGCAAACAAAAGCTGTGACATTATGAAAAACTGATTTAATCACTGAGATGCTTTTTTTATCTCACCAGCAGTCAGCCAATGATCCCACAGTTTGCTGAAAGTAAGCTGAATTCCTTATAGACTTGTCATTTCATTTTACTGAAAGCAGTTTGAAATGGCATCAGATATCTTGTTTCCTAGTTTTGATCATCAGTTGAATGGAAAGATAAGAGCCTTTTCTTTCACCAGCCTCCTTCTTTTTTGCTTCTAATCTTTACAATTAGAGACAACGGATCACAGGTGGATGGTGACCGTCCTCGCAAAAAGATGCAGCTTTTATTGGTGTGTGCTGTATATTTGGCTTGAAGGTGATCTTTACAAGGTTATCGTTCTCGCAGACTCTGACCCACTTGGCTGCACTATCTATCGCCATGGAGCTGGTTGCCATGGCTGCAGAATAGGTGCTAACTGCCACTCAACAGGCTTGTTCCACATGCTGAATGATTTTGTGTGTGTGTTTCTCCTGTGGCTCCACAGAGGTTCAACATCAGACAATATTTACCACCAGATCACTTGTTTTATTCATCATGTTTACCCTGGTGTAGAGCGGTGCATTCAAGTGTAGTAGACATTCTTAATTTTTTATCAGTGAGGCAAGTAATGTGTGAAGTCACACATTTCATTCACATCACCGGTGCCAAGCTTGCATGCTAGTTAAGTAACGTATTTAGCAACCGATCATTTCTGCAACAACATGTTAATGGGATTAATCAAACCTTTCCTCCTTTAGCCTGTGCACATTGCAGGCTCATGATATTCTTTTAAAAGCCAGCGAGTCAGAGATTTTGGGTCACTTCCTGACATATCCCTCTCTCAAAGTGCCTGGGTCACAACATGGAATCTGAGCCTAATTCCATTATGCAGTTTTCATGAGATGGACGAGTTTAAGGACAGTGAGAGGGAGAGACGAAGCACATGGAGGAGGAGCTGGTGACGGCACAAGAGTCAGTTGGATAAAGACAGAACTAACTAGAGCACAGAGATAGAGAGGATAGAGCTGAGAGAGAAGGGGAGAGAGGGGATATGTGAACGAAGAGGAGTGTGAGAGAGGGGGAGAGGAAGCTGGAATGTGCATTGATTTTTTTTCCCTTCCTCCTTCCTCAAACTAATTAAAGTTTTGGCCTGGTTCAGTGATTACCCCACTGCTTACAGAGGCTTTCTCCTGCTGAAGGGCTCTGTGCTCTACCTCTCACTTTCTCCTCTCTTCACTCTCTTCTCGTCTCTCCATCACCCAGATGCCTGCCCTAACACTTATTTACTTACATAGTTAGGGGAGCTTTACTATGGAATTGCAATTAGATAGTAGCAGGCTCGACCTTCTAGTAAAGAATCGTTCTGCAACCAATATCAAGTGAGTCTTGACTGCCATTGGTTATACTCATTTTCAAGAGACTTTGCTTGAAGTTGGCAAATTTTGTCAAGTGCTTAATTTCACTCTGCTTCTCCAGATTTGCACCTCTTCCTACCACAAGCTTTTTTTTTTCTTTCAATGCAAACTATCACACTTAAAGCACACACATCACTCACAACTGTAGTCACTGTGGGATAAAACAACAGACACAAAATCAATTATAAAGCACTCAAAGAATGCCTACCTCTGCCAAGGCAGCATAACCCTCTAAATTTATTATTCTATTAATAGTAAATGTTTAGGAATTTGTCATGCTGATTGGCTGATGGCAACCATGAATTTTGCAAGATACATAAAACCTGTCCGAGAATATTAGGGTCTGCTGTGAAAAGATGAATATTAAATGTGTAAGACTCACTGCCACTGCGTTATGTTGATTGAGATATATTTTTCCCAAGTTGATGTAGCATCAGTTAGACACAAATTTTTTATTCAAAGCATTTGTAGGTTGTTTTGGCTCATCCAAAAATTTTTATGATAATGAGATGAAATCTTTCGGAGGTAAGAAACAAAGTGAAGAACCTT
Source organism: Brachirus orientalis (assembly GCA_016785285.1). Taxonomy (NCBI): domain Eukaryota; kingdom Metazoa; phylum Chordata; class Actinopteri; order Pleuronectiformes; family Soleidae; genus Brachirus; species Brachirus orientalis. Next base: position 15,846,720 of record JAFBJR010000425.1, on the reverse strand, counting down.
GAACCTACTGGCAAAAAAATGACAAATACAGCTCTTTCATACAAATGGACTACACCTATTAAAAAATATGCCATAGTGTATCTGTACTCTTGCCTATATATGAATTATGAACAGTTTTAGCATTAAAGTAGAATTAAAGAATCAATGGGAAAATATTCTCTGGAGTAGTGTTGGGACAAATTATTCAACTGAAATGACTGCAACATGTGACCTTAATTGTTGCCTGTCAAAGCGTCAGCAGGCTGTTTTGCTTTGCTGACTTAAAAATGAGCATTTTCTTGTGCATTCGCCCTGTGGCAAGTGACATGGAGAGTATGTCACTGTCAGCCCTACTGATAAACAGTATGCTCTCTCTGTCCTTGGCTGCCATTTTCCACTATGAAGGAAGCGTGGTAACTGTTGGGAGTGCAGCATGTAGCCACTTGTCAGTGTACCAGAGTCATGCACTTAAGATAGCATGGAAATATGTAAATCGAGACATTGCATTTGTTTATGCAGAAGTTATTGCCAAAAAATACTGTCCTGTATATTAAATGGCCTCATGGCGGCACTGTCTGCACTAAAACGAATCACTTCCCTGGCCCTTTGCCATAATTTGTCTTCATCTTACACAACAATCTATCAAGTTATTTTAGAACAATCATGAAACAGTGCACTAAAATGAAACCTTTTTAGTAGAAGTGAAAATAGAGAAGAGCAACCAGTCAAGGCATATACACCAGACATGAATTATATTTCATTTCCTGGACATGTAGACCAATTATCAATCATGCTTCTCACTAATATATGGCATTCCTTGATTAAATCAAAAATTGTAATCATCCTGCAAAGCTTACATTTTGGTAACATGGGTTATGTGTAATGATAGAGATGTTGATATGCAATGCTGCTCTGCTCTGGCTCTGCCTCAGGCCTGCTGAGATTGGAGGAACTGGTCCGCCGCTTTCTCATCTCTCGGGAGACGCTGTCAGTCAGAATGCTGGATGACAACCTGGACCCCACACCACTGCTGAAGGAAATTCGTGATGACAAAGTGGCCACCATCATCATTGACGCCAATGCTTCAGTCTCTTATCTCATCCTGAAAAAGGTCAGATATCACGGATCAATCAAGAGCCAGAGCCGCCCACACATGTGCAACGTTTTGAAGTTACTCTAGTTTACAGTACATGTAGTAATACTGATTTACGCTGAGTAACGCTGATTTGGGATTTACCTTCTTTTTTCCCCTCGGTATGTCCGTTTGGAAATTTCATGTAACAGTCATGACTATCAAAGGTTCCACAGGCTACAAATTGTTGTGTCAGAATTAACATCTATTTGATATCCTCTCTGCTTTTTGGAGCAGCAGAGCAAGTAAAATGAATACATGTCTGCCAGCAACAATCACACACTCTTAAGAAAGTATTTGACAAAAGAACATCTCTTGTTTGGATGCAGTACAGATGTGCAGCCTTGTTCTGATTCATGCTACAGCCTTTTATGCCGATAGCCAGCCCAGTGAGTCACCGTTGGAATGCATACGGGATGTTTTCATTGGGCACATTGGCGCGGAATATGCCCTCAGCAAAATTTCCTAGTGTTAGCCTGATGATGTAAAACTGTGATTAACGTGCGCTCCCTTTCGCCTCCCCCACATTCTCTCCCACTGTGTCCCCCAACTGTCTCCTATGCTCTCTGCCTCTCAATAACTTTACTCCTTTCCCCTCTCTGTCTCACTCTCCACCAATCTTTCTACATTTTCCCTTATTCTCTGCTTCCCCATTCTGTATCCCACCTGACTCTTCTTTACTTTTTTATTTTATACTCTCATTCTCTTTGACAGGCATCCGAGCTGGGGATGACATCAGCATTTTACAAGTACATCCTCACCACCATGGTAAGAGCACCTCGGTTCTTCCTGTCCCTCTCTTGTGTCTTCTATTCCTTCATTCCCCTGCAGCCTCTCCTCTCCTCTTCTGTCCCTTTATGAGTGAGCAAAGGTGCTAAGGTGTACTCGATTAAGGGAGAGAGAGAGAGAGAAAGAGAGAGGGAGGGACTGACAAAAAAGGAAAGGAGATGGAAGATGGGCAGATCTGAGGAATGATACTGTACAAAGATTTGCAGAGAAGGGTGGCAAAAAAACAAAAGAGAAAGATTCTGAGGTGTATGTAATGAAGGACTTGATGTGGCCTTTTTCCTTTGCCACATACCACCTTCTCTATACTTCCTGTGTTTTATCAGCCTCATACACTCGCTTTTTTCTTTCTGTTTGAAAAAAAATGTGTCACTCTATGCTGCATACCTGATTTATTTTTTTTCCTCTCCTCTCCAACCTCTCGTGTGACATACTCTTGTGCTTTAGATGCAGCGTCTTGTGTGCATATATATATATCTGTGAAAACCTTCTGGATTAATCCACCTATCTTTGCCCTCTATCACTGCTTCCCGTTTTGCTAGTTGTCCACGTTCTTTCTTTCTTCCCTCTCTATCACAGATTAGATGTTGTCATTCCCCATTGCTTCCTTTTTTCTTTATCACACTCCTCTTTGCACAGTATTTTTCTTCTAAGATTTGATACACTGTCAACATTGTCACTCAACTGAATTTTCTGTCTCTCTCTCTCTGCAAACACCCTCCTTACTCATCCTCCTCTTCTTCTCCAGGACTTCCCCCTCCTACGACTGGATGATATAGTGGATGAGAATTCCAATATTGTGGGGTTCTCCATGTTTAACACTACACATCCCTTCTATTTGGAGTTCATCAGGAGCCTCAACCTCTCTTGGAGGGAGGGCTGTGACCTGACGTACCCCGGCCCTGCGGTCAGTCTCTTGGACACTGGGGTACTCATGCATGCTCTCACATTCAGGAGTAATTTTTACAGCTTTGTTTGCATGCCAGCAAAAATGAAGCTACTTAATTCTTCACACTGATACATGGAGCAATTACAGAGATTCAGCTAGTCTTTTGCTTCTATTTAATGGGTATTGATGTATCCATCTATGTTTCCTCCCCACTGGTTTACTCATGCTACACATCTATTCTCTCTCCCCTGTTATTTTCTCCACCGCCCTTCCTCCGTTCCTGTCAACCATTCAATCATCTGAGCCCCTTTCCTCTTTCCTCATTGCATCCTCTCCCTGGACTCTCTTGTCTACATGTTTCTACCCCCCCCCTTTCTTTTTTCTGCATTTGCCCTTCTCCACATCTCTCGTGTGTCCTCCCCTCCTTCCACAGCTCTCATCAGCGCTGATGTTTGATGCGGTACACGTGGTAGTGGGGGCGGTGAGGGAATTGAACCGCAGTCAGGAAATTGGAGTGAAGCCACTCAGCTGCTCCTCGCCTCAGATCTGGCAACATGGAACCAGTCTGATGAACTACCTGCGGATGGTAAAGGCTTCATCAGTCTGTGTGTGTGAAATATGTAATGTGCAATCACCTGCTGATTTGTAAGTTCAGTGTCTCTCATATGATCATACAAGAAATATGATTGAAATATAATCTCAGTTATATTATTATTGTAACTTCTACTTCTTTCCTAATGCTTGAGTCACCATCATTAATTGATAGAATAGTAGCTTAACACTGGTCATTGATTAATCACTGAGTTATATAAAAGCAAATATTCCCTAAAGGCTCTAAAGACAAGACTGGAACTGCTTAATTAATTGATTATAATGATTTATGATTATTATAATTTTAGAACGGTATTTTTGTTCAATCATCACAGATGATTAACAGTGATAGCACAGCTGCATTGTTTTATCATCCTCACCTCATGAGTGTAATCTATGTCTCCTGTTGTTCTTTGTCATCTCCCATCTCTGGTTGTCTGTGTGTTTCTTTCATTGACGACCTGTTGTCAAGGCAGCCCAAGCGCCATCTCTCATTGCCTGTGCCCCACCGGCCTCACATCTGTCTTTGTTAGTCAACATCTTGGTGTGCTCCATCTCCAGCACCATGCCATTCATCATAGATTGTGCTAACTGTGCCAGCACCTGGGTTTGGAAGCGGCAGATCTAAACTGTGAGGTGCAGTTCTTATTAGGGAGCTGTTGACTCTCTCTGCTTTCTCTCTGAGACTCTCACTCAGTCACTTTCACCTAGTTGATCTGAAACTGATTATTCCTGTCTGGAACCAGCCTCAGACACTTTCTCTGTCTCTCCTGCTCTTTCTTTCACTTTGTGTTTTACTATCTTCCCTTCATAATCAGTGTTGATAGCATCTATTTGTCTAATCGAGAGGAAGGATGTTTTTTTGTTGTTGTAAAGCAGGTTTTCTTCATTTATTTCTCAATTGCTCCTCATTTTTGTACTCATTGCTCTCTCATCATCTTCTCATGTCTTTGTTTTTTTCTGTGTCTCTTTTATTTCTTTCCTCATTCTCTACCTTTGCCTGCCAGGTGGAGTATGATGGTCTGACAGGACGTGTGGAGTTCAACAGCAAAGGTCAGAGGACCAACTATACCCTCCGGATCCTGGAGAAACACAGAGGAGGCCATAAAGAGGTCAGGACCCACTTATTATTATGCAGCTGCCAGGTCACACAGCCCATAGGCTTTGAGTTAGTTATAAGTCACCTGTCTGATTTACTCACCCTAAAGGATGCATTTAACCCCAGGGTCAGTTGCATCACAGACTCTCCTGATTGTAGTACTTTTAGAAAACCACAAGGGGGCGACTCCACTGGTTTTCAAAAAAGGAACACTGTTTGAATAGAAGTCAGTAACCAGTGGTTACAGTTCTGCTTCAATAGCACCTAATGTAAATTTGTAAGTTATGTGCCCATTTAGAGGGAAATAGACATTAAAGCATGGTGAGTGGGCCACAAGGTTGGTATAGTGGTTAGCACTCTTGCCCGTGAAGCAAGAAGTTCTAGGTTTACGACCCTTTCTGCATGGAGTTTGTATGTTCTCCCCGTGTGTGCGGGTTCCCCAGTTTCCTCCCACAGTCCATAAATATGCAGATTTGGGGATTAGGCCAATTGGACACTCTAAATTGCTTGTACTGTAGGTGTGAATGTGAGAGTGAATGGTTGTTTGTTTCTATATGGACTGGTGACCTGTCCAGGGTGTACCCCACCTCTCACCCTGTGTCAGCTGAAGTTAGGCACTAGTGCCCCCCGCGACCCTCATGTGGAGGATAAATCGGTTTACTGTGGATGGATGGATGGATGGACACCCGCATACAAATAATGTTTTTTTTTTGTATTAAGACCAAATAGAGGCAAAATAATAATAACATTAACAACAACAAAAATCACCAAAAGTTTTCCACTTCAGCTTTTAGTGTTGGTTTATTTTTCTTCCCATGGCTCCTATTGATAACATTAATTTGTGGAAAACTGCATGTGACCAGACGTGGTGCATTATCATTCTGAAAGTTGCCATTGGAAGACGGTAAATTGTGGCCATAAAGGGATGTACATGGTCAGCTGCAACAGGCTGATAGGCTGTGGCCTTCAGATTGATTGGTATTATGGGGCCAAAAGTGTGCCAAGAATACATAACCCCACATCATTACACCACCAGCAATGGCCTAAGCTGTTGACACAAGCCAGGCTAGGTTTGCTGATTCATGCTGTTGATTCCATCTGTGTCCCCCAGCAAAAATTCAGACTCATCAGAAAAGGCTGAATTTGTTTTGGTCTTAATCTGTCCAGTTTTGGTGAACCTGTGTCCACTACAGCCTGTAATTTCTGCTCTTGGCTGACATCTATTTTAAGGTTTGACATTTTGTACATTCTGAGGTGCTTTTCTGCTCACCAAAGTTGTAAAGAGTAGTTATCTGAGTTATTGTAGCCTTTTTGTCAGCTCCAACAGGTCAGGCTATTTTCCTGAGTTTTCAGCTGCCACTCACTGGATTTTTTTTTTATTTACTTATTTATTTTGCACAATTCTGTGAGTGAGTGACTAAAAACATCCCAGGAGAGAGTTTCATAAAAATTCTGACCAGACCGTCTGGCACTAACAATCACACCATGGTCAAAGTCACTGAGATTTGGTTTTCCTCTAATCTGATGTTTAATGTGGGCACTAACTGAAGCTCTGAACCAGAATGTTTATGACTTTTGAGTATGAATTGTACAAGTGTTCCATCATAAAGTACTGGGTGAGTGCATGCTACATACAAACAAATTAAGTCATAAACTCATTAAGTAATATCACCAATATCTGTCTATATTTTAAACTCTAATATTAGATAACATTAGCACATTATTTAACCCACATCACTTTGATGAATCTTGTGTCATTTCTTTTTTGTAAATCGCCATCCTGTTGTCAAGTTTTTGTACTGCACATAATTTAACTTATATTCACCTTCCTCGACCAGATCTTTTCTTTTTGGCTTAAGAATGCATTAATTTGATCTACTAGTTATAAGCCACAACACATTTATTGAGGGTGGTTGCACAATTGATGGAAAAGAAATAAGACGTTGTCAGAATCCACTATCAAGGTGTCTGTACCACCATTCTCCTGCATTATTCTGCCAATGAAGACTCGTCGAGTGAGTATTAGATGGCAAGTTAAGGGAAGGTGGAAATCAAAATTCATTTCCCCTGTATTTGAAAGTTGAGATTAAATGAAGCATAAACACACACATCGCTGCTGAGTCGGACTCAGGGAATTGTGTTGCGGTTCGTTGACTGTCAGAAACACTTTTTGTTCTTCACCTCCCATTACTGTAGTATGTCTTTTTGTGTTCTGCCATAGGTCATTTGTATTCTGTGTTAACACTAAATGCCACCTGATAGCCACGCTTAAATCTGGGATTTATGTCTGTTGGAGACTTGTGTTTTGATAATTAACATTTTAACTCTGTCCACCTTTCTGCACAGCAATATCCTGTGTGTAGACAGGCAGTGGTAGTTCACAGAAAAAAGAGCACTCTTAAATGCCAAGGCAGGATAAAGTGTGTCACAGAAAAACTGTAATTCTGTCTGAGGTATTGTTACCTCTCCCTTGACCTACTGAACGGGTGCATTAATATTTTTCAAGGAAATTCCTCTGTGATCTGCGGCTTCATCCATGCACACGGCCTAGGCCCTAATCACACATTAAAGTACCTAAATGACTCTACTGTCTCTATTAAATAAAAATATGCTAGGTGTTTTGTATGCAATTTAAAAAAAAAAGTGTAAGTAAAAGAAAACATAGCGCTCCTCTCCTCATCAAGAATATTTTTCATTACTATCTTTTCCATCTAATCCCAGCTCATTGTTCTCCCTGTAAACATTGTTTTGTTTTTTTTTCCTTGGGAACAATGAAATGTGTGTATATTCAGCATGTAACAATATGAAAACCAAATCAAAGCATCAACAAGCACAGGTACTCAATAAAAGTAGACTAATGGGGTTAATGTACTTATGGAAATGCTTATTTGCTATAGATCGCATGTAGCCTGCCACAGTGGTCGAACAGCTGTGGTGAAGTTTAAGATTAACAGCACATTATTTAACCCACAATAGCCATTGATTTTCTCTCACTTTCTCTTCCATCTTAGATTGGGATCTGGTACTCCAACAACACCCTCGCAATGAATTCCACTAGTCTGGATATAAATGTCTCAGAGACACTGGCAAACAAGACCCTCATTGTCACCACCATACTGGTAAGGATGGGCCCACTTTCTGGACTGGCATGCCAGTGGGGCCAGAGTTGTTAATGTGTTGTTGTGCCGGCTGTGCTGTAGCTCATACTGCGTTGTGGTCTGTTTCTGCTAATTTCGCTGTCACTGTCATAGAAACTGACACAGCGCTGACAGACATGTCACTGAGCTCAAACTGGGAAAATCCTGCTCCTCTGATTATGTCAATACAACAGGTTGTTTACTGATTTCCATTAGTAATGTCATATCAGAAAAATCAGTTAACACTTGGCTATGATGCTGTGCCATCAGTTTGAATGTATCAAACTGATATATTCATGAAATCCTGTAAAGGCCCAGTGTGTAAGAATTAGTGACATTTAATGTGAAGCTGCAGATTAGAACAAACAGAGTACTCCTCCACTCACCCTCGCTTTCCCAGGCGTTTCAGAGAACTACAGTGGCCTTCATATAACCAGAATGGATGTTGTACTTAATTTAGTAAGTTTCCATTTTATAACATGAAACCCACATTCTGGGTTTGTCCATTTGGGCTCCTGTAGAATTATGGAGGTGCAAGATGACAGCCTCTGCAAAGCAAGGCCCTTGCATAAAGTACATAAAGCATAAAAGCTTTATTCTAGGGCTGTAAAGGCAAATTATTTTTATTTTAAAGCAATTATACACATGCAGTGTATAATTGAGTAGTACAGTATTCTTCAATTTCTGCCATTAAGCCCTCCTAAATATTACACACTTGATCTTTAAATAAGGTGACAGTATAAGCTAATGCTCTCATATGATTTCTGTTGTGGCAAGTGTGTTTGTACATATTTTGCAGCCAAGCAAGCTGTTTCCTTCTTTTTCACATGGGTTCATCCTTGATTGTGTGGTTGGGGATTTCGGAACATATGACTAGCTTTGTGAAGGATTTCTTCATTTAGCTGAATATGTGGTGCATTCTGTGCAGAAGATAGCAGTCTGTCTTCCCTTTGTACCTAGATCTTGTTTATTGACCAAAACAGAAAAGGTGACTATGTTGGTCACTGTGTCTGTTTTGCTCCTATCTGCTTCTGCATTTGGCACCATATCACTAAATCTGTCTGTGTCACAAAAGATAAAAAAAATGGAATTGATTCAGCCAACGCCAACATATTCTTTATTATACTGGTTGTACTGAAAAAAAAAGCATCGGTATATCATCTTTCCTTTGCAGTCTCTTTGCCAATGACTAGAAAATGTAGTGCTGACGGCCTACAGGCTTTCTAGGGTCAGACTGTGCAGTACACAACTCATGACCAGAAAATGTGTAAAATTAATGAATCCACACTTAAATTCATTAAATTAGATTTGAAAAATCAAAAGAAATCAAATGAACATATTTTTCACAATGCCAAACTCTGTCTTGAAATATAGAATTTCTTTTAGATGACTTGAATGTTGAGCCTTTGAATATTCTTAGTTTGGGATTGAGAATATTGTTTCCATATGTGTCCGCCATGTTCAGGAAAACCCATATGTGATGCGTAAGGACAACTACCAGGACTTCCAGGGTAACGACCAGTATGAGGGCTTCTGCGTTGACATGCTGAGGGAGCTGGCAAACATCTTAAAATTCTCTTTTAAGATTAAGCTGGTGGATGATGGGCTGTACGGAGCTCCAGAGCCCAATGGCTCTTGGACTGGTATGGTTGGAGAGCTAATCAACAGGGTGAGTGTGACTCTTCCATTCCCCACCACCTCCTGTCTCTGTATCATTTTCTGTCACGTGTTAATATATATACACACATACTATATACGCACATCACCAGACACAGAGAAATGCTCCAACGTTTGAACAAGTGTGTGCAAACTGAAACACACAGGCATATGCACAAATTCACCCTCCCACACACATACACAGTCAAGCCGTAGCCCAAAATCACAACTCTGCTGTAACTTCCCATCTCTCAAATTGCCCTCAGAGGGGAATAAGACTATCTAGGACAAAGCTGACTTGATAATTCCCCAAATGAGAGTGGTAGCATTGCCTAAAATTGTCTGCACCATCTTTCCCCACAGTAACCCTTCGTCAACCCAGCCTATCCCTCCCTTTCTCTCCCTGCCCAGGCCGAGTGTACCTCTGACAGACACTGTGGTTGAAGCAGGGTAATAAGAGCCCCTCTCTGCTTAATTACCATACAGTATACTTCAATTAACAGACTGTGGTCCCTGTGTGGGGCCTGCAACACTGAAGCTCCCCAGCACTCCATGCTTCCTCTCCATCCCTGCCCTCCCCAATGCCTGATCACTCAGCTCTAATTAGCCGTGCATGTTCATCAATTAGGTTTTAATGGAAGAGATGGAGGGGAGGCAGAGCGGCCAGAGACCTGCAAGTTTTTATCCAGGTGAAAAGACCGTACACTCAGTACTTACTTGCAATTAGCCTCAACTGGGTGTGGATAATGTGTGCGTGCCAGAGTGATTGAGAGCATGAGGGCATTCCTATTTGTTTTTCAAATATAATCTGGCAATAATCTTGCAATCCAGATTCAAAACAGTAGAAACCATGGTTGCCAAGGTTCTTGAAACACATTAATACAAACTGCACTAATACTCGGCCTTACACCGTGCGCCTGCACATCCATTACACATACAAACCTGTGCCACAGTCTGTTTTAATTTGATTAATTTTTTAAAGTTAGCAAGAGGTGGAGATTGAAAGTTAAGGTGTAAATGGTATAGTGCTTTTCTAGTTTTAATGACACTCAAAGCTGCTACCTTTCATACTCTGTCGGTAGAGCCATTAGGAGCAACGTGGGGTTAAATGTCTTGCTGGGATTCGAATCCACAACTTTCCAGTTGAAAGATGACTCTCTTTGCCAGTAAGCTGTACTGTGTCTGCTACAAGCAGCAGAGGATTATCACATGAGGAGAGACAAAGCAACAGCATAATACTGTAAAATCTTTATATACGTAAAAAATCCAGTGACAACATAAATGTTGAGAGGGAGAGAGAAAACTTTAGATAAACTTGGCTGTTTTGTTTCTTTGTCCAGGACAAAATTTTTCCACACTGGGCATCAGGCTTTAACTACCTTGATGCTTTCTGCTGTATTTGTTTTGTTCCATCTTCACTGCAGGTTTTTCTTTTTTTTCCTTCTCCTGTGGCCGAGACATTTCTGAGTAGCATCGAGAGGCTTTTTAGGTTTGGTCATGCTCTGCATTTCCAACCCACAGCTTTAGCTTGCTGTGTTGAGGCACTCATGTATCAAAGTGCTATAAATGAACTGTGTTATTGTGTTGGATGGCAATGGGTGGTGCAACAGACCAAAACATCGGACCAAAACTTAAACCGGCAAATTAAATTCAATTTGTAAATAATAAACTGACTCCACTGTTATTATAAGTGAAGCCAGTATTTCAATTGAGCATGTTTCCTTCACATTATAGTCATTTTACATATTAATGTAGTACATTTCTCACATATAGCACCTGTATGCAGCATCAATTGTCTATTTTTGCATAGCTGTCTGACCATTTTTTTTTTCCTCCACTACCTCTGTCTTTCTCTTGCCTCCACTATTATCTGTCCATCTGCCTTTCCTGTCTTTCTTTGTCAATCCTACAGAAAGCAGACCTGGCTGTGGCAGGCTTCACCATCACATCAGAGAGAGAGAAAGTTATTGACTTCTCTAAGCCGTTCATGACTCTGGGGATCAGCATCTTGTACAGAGTTCATCTGGTAAGGATTTTTTAGGGCACCAGCTGGGTGATACTCACACATGATCTTGAACTGGATGTGATTCCTTTTGTGTTTTCTCTGTGTTCAAGCCATAAGGGTCATATAGAAGATGACTGGCTGCACTTCTAGACACAGTCTAATGGCTCATTGCATAATATCTCATATTAACAGCTCCATCTTTGGAGACAGGATTGTTTTTGTGTTGTATGCTGCATGCTGCATCCACAGTGTCCACAGAGAAATTTATAGGTGTAATTTAAATTGTTCAATAAGTCAGTGCTGTGTTACTTGGTAAGTGTGGCAGCTTTACATTGCTAATGAGCTTTTGGAGCTAAGCCAAGTCTGCTTCGGCAGGAGGCATTGTGAGAAAGCATTTATGGATTGTGGCATTAGTGTATCAGAGCACTGCAGACTTCACTTACAGAGTGTGAGGAAGGACACTGCCCTCCTGTGGTGCAAACTGGACTTTAACAGAAGTCTAAGCGTTTGTCTCTCATTATTGTTGTCTCCTCTTCTTCTTTGCACCAGGGACGGAAGCCGGGTTACTTCTCATTTCTTGATCCCTTCTCTCCAGCTGTCTGGCTTTTCATGCTTCTCGCCTACCTGGCTGTCAGCTGTGTGCTCTTCCTGGCTGCAAGGTCAGTATATTACATCACACACACTGTACTGATAATCTGCAGCTCACATCTGTGCTCATATCTCCATTCATCTTGTGGAACACAAGTTGCCTGTCACATATCAGATTTTTTTTCTCTAAACAACCTCCTGCAGACAGTTTGATAGGGATCTAATAACTGATTGATGGTGACTTGAATGATATGACAGAAGTCCATTACTGCACTCTAGTTTGACCTTAGGGTGGTTCCACTGTACTCTACTTTGTTTCCCTGCCAGGCTGAGCCCCTATGAGTGGTACAACCCTCACCCGTGTTTGCGAGAGCGCAGAGACATGCTGGAGAACCAGTACACCCTGGGAAACAGCCTGTGGTTCCCTGTTGGAGGCTTCATGCAGCAGGGATCAGAGATAATGCCCAGGGCCCTGTCTACAAGATGTGTTAGCGGGGTGTGGTAAGTAGCATTGTGTGTTCATGTCCTGGACAGTTTCAAACCCACCTCCTCTAAATGCATTTGAATCAGTATGTTAAAATGAAGATTTATTTAGATTTTCCAACTTAATTTGGTCTTATCAAATGTATATAAGCATGGTAGTCCCAGTGAAATTGTGTTAAATCAAATTTCTTAAAATTGGGCAAACACCTGGAAATGACTATACTCTATACTCAACTAGACCCAAAACTGGCCTAGGTGCTCTGCTTCACAGTTCCTGCTCCCAGGCTTTGACACTGAATAAACAAAGAATTTGGTACAAAGGAGAAGAAGACAGCAGCAATATAAATATGGCAAATACAAACCTTTTTTTGAATTTAGGCTCTGTCAGCTTAAAGAATTAAATAAATGGATGGTAGAAATACATGGATTTTTGCTCAACAAGCTAACAACTCTTCACCAGCTAAAGTTGTTTTGATCTGTTACATAATAAGTCAAGCTGAAAACACCTAATACTAACATGTTAAAAGGAGGCATATTACCACATACTGTAGAAGAGGTGGACACACTTCATTCATTAAATCGATTTACTGCTAGTGCTACTACTTGTGTTGTGGGACAAGGACATTAGTCCAATTAGGCTATAACTAGGGCTGCAACTAATGATTATTTTCATAATCACTTAATATATCGATTATTTTCTCAATTAATTGAGTAATTGTTTGGTCCACAAAATGTCATAAAATGTTACAATGTTGATCAGTGTTTACAAAACCTGGAAATGATGATGTTTTCAAGTATCTTGTTTTGTCCACAAACCAAAATGATTCAGTTTTAATGATTTCTTTATCATATGGAAGAAAGAAACCAGAAGATATTCTCATTTAAAAAGCTGAAAAATCACAAAGCATGTTTTAATGATGGAAAAACACATCAAACACATTAATTGATTATCAAAACTGTTGACAATTAATTCTGCAATCGATTGATAATAGATTAAACAAGCAGCCCCAATGACCATCGCGAATGTTAAACAGTAGTTGCATGTAATTGCAATTCTCATGCATCTGCATGAAAACAGTAATTGTTTCACCTTCACTGTGCCTAATGACATAAGCTCAGAGTTTCATACTTTACTTGGAAGTGAATCCTTGTCGTGTGCAACTCCCATTGTGATATGGAAACTTGAGGCACATATTTTGTGAGGAAGGCTCTTAGAGTAAAGCAGCATAGCTGGTTACTCAATCACTGACTTATACATTTATTCATCGAAAACCTGCTTTTTCCCTTAAGGATGTGTGTTTTTCTTCCTCTACATTTGCTGTGTAAGATAAGGACATTTACTTTATGGGTTTTAGGAATACAAGTGACATATGGCACATAAGTTTTGGTCTCAGTACCAGCTTTTCATGCAGAAAATGCAAACCTCTTAGAAATATTAGCCTGATGATTCTCCTATGGCAACAGAGTGAGTGGAAAAGAGACCGGTGCTGAGAAAGAAATAATAATTGCTAAGAGCTAAGGAGATAAAAAGTGGAGGAAGACAGGAAGAGAAAATTACACTGAGTTGAGAAAGCTATGGGATAGGGGGTATTATTAAGTAGAGGGAGTTCAAGATGTTCTGCTTGAATAAAGTTTTTAGACATACTTCATGTCATGAGAGACTTCTGCCTGTTTCTAATTGTAGGGTATATCATTTATAGGGATATGATGACAAGATAATGACATTAATGTGATAATTTCTCAATATTTCTTGGTGTATCTGACTCATTGTGGGTAATTTTGCAATTCCATGAGCAGGGCTGATTGATAGAAACACTGGATCCCTGCATTATATTTGCCCCATTGTGATAAAATGTCCTGATTTGTCTTGTGTTTCATTTTAATTAGCTAAAAGCAAACATTCAAATATAATGGCAGCAAATATATAATTTATACAGTACATTATGTCTCTGAATGGCCATGATGTAATGTGAAGAGGTTTCAGGCATTAAAAGAAAACTAAATAATTCTATAAATAGGCTTTAGTTATTAATTACCCTCATAATAATTGCAGCAAAACTAATTCAAATCATTATTTTAAGTGGCCAGCATTTGTCTTTGCCAAAACAGCACCCCTTTCCTTTCGGTACACTTGAGCACAATTTTTCAGAGTACCTGGCAGGTAGTGTCTTGGGGAACTTGCCACGTTTCTTCTGTTGATTTAGTTTGTCTCAGCGTCGTCTGTCTCTTTGTGTAAACCCACACCGACTCTGTGATGTTGAGGACAGAGTTCTGTGGGGGGCCACACCATCTGTTCCACAACTCCTTTGCTGTTTTTGCTGCTGAAGCTGGTTCTTCATGAGTCTGGCTGTTTGTGGGTGTTTTCATGCAGTAGCAGAAATCATGATTGATAAAAATATAAACATGACACAGTCTTTTTGGTATGTACATTGCCAATTTTCTCTCTTTTTCCTGTATTCTCCTCATAGGTGGGCATTTACCCTGATCATTATCTCCTCCTACACGGCCAACCTGGCAGCCTTTCTCACTGTCCAGAGGATGGAGGTTCCCATTGAGTCTCCTGATGACTTGGCTGACCAGACCAATATTGAATATGGTACTATTCATGGAGGCAGCACTATGACCTTTTTTATGGTATGATTCACTACAAATGAATACCTGATATGTGTGTCCCTATGTATGCGTGATTATTTGTTTGTTACATGGATGTTTAATTGTGGTATTTGTGATGACAGCAAATTTCTGAATCCCCTTATCAACTTAATGAAAAATATTTCTCTTAAAGTTTTAGTGTTTGTGAGATTTAGTCTTTATTGTTAAGCCTGGAGTGAATAGTTGTCCCCATATTTGCTACTTATCTCTAAGCTCCTCTGTTGTTTTCTTTATGGCTGTTTGTGTTAAGTGGCTGAATGCCTGTGTTTACCTGTGAGAGCGCTTCCGGCATCTGTGTTGGCATCTGTGTTTGTCATAGAGCGCCTATGTGGGCTTTGTCTTTGTGTGTAGGTGTGTTTGCAAGTGGGAGTTTTTGTAGGTGAATGTTTAAAAAAATATGTACTTGTTTATTTGTGGACATGTATGGGAAATGGCGAGATGCCAGTTTGTGTGTGTGTGTGGGTGTGGGTGTGTGTGTGTTTTGCATTCTCTTGGTGTTTGTCCATGGTCTGTTTGACTACGTAAGCCAGTGCTCTAAGTATGAAAGATGTTCCATCAGTTTTGCCATGAGCCTTGATTCATTTTGCTTCTCTGCCCTCTCTTCCGCTCTCTCCCTTTTCCTTCTGTTTATCATTGACATTTGTTATTCATGCTAGATGTTCTTATCAACATATATTTATGTGTTCTTTTTATCTGGAAAGCATCACTCTTCAGTTTTTTTTCCAGTTTTTCAACCTTTTTTTGATTTCTGCTTTAAAGACAGGTGATAGGCTACGTTGCCAAACTCATCCAAACAAATCTACACTGTGTGTTAAATATATGTTATCTTTTCATTTCTCTGCAGAACTCGCGTTACCAGACCTACCAACGGATGTGGAACTACATGAACTCTAAGCAGCCTAGTGTATTTGTGAAAAGCACAGAGGAGGGCATTGCCCGTGTGCTTAATTCCAAGTATGCCTTCTTGATGGAGAGCACCATGAATGAGTACCACCGTGGCCTCAACTGTAATCTCACACAGATAGGAGGCCTGCTGGACACTAAGGGCTATGGCATCGGCATGCCACTAGGTAATAAAACTGATTTACAATTATACTCACTCCCCTAAAAAGCAAAACAAGCAAAACAGTTCTCATAGCTGGTAATCAGACAAAGAGCCAGATAAAGCCAAACGCACCACGGTACTTACAAACTGCAGTGCATACCTTTAAAAACAAAAAAAAAACAAAAACAAATGTCCATTACATTCAAGCCATTGTCAAATGGATTCACACAATGCTGATTAAGCCTATAAGCTCCACATGGCTCACTCTCTGTTACTAAGTATAGCAGTGTTTAGATCTTATATTCTCAGCAACATTCTGTGCTGCACACAGGAAATGATTTCATTTTATGTCAACACAGATTTAGGCAACAGCAACATTGCTGTAGTAAAGGAAGACAACTGCAAGCAGGAGTCCACATAAACATCCACATAAGGGTTCAGAAGTGAATTAGTGTATTTCTGTGAGTAGTTGCTTTTTAAGAAACTGCAGTGACCAACTTCCTCAAAGTGTAGAGGGTTACCAACTGGAAAGTACAATCCCCACGAGACATAAAACGTGATCCTAGGCACAGGGTAGAAGTCCTGGGTAGAAAGCCAGATAGCTCGGCTTGTGTTGTGAGAATGCAGAAAATCCATGATATATTGTGGAACATGAGGGGATCTATACAATAGCATCAAAATGTGGAATTAATTCTGAAATTACCAAAAAACTGTGTGGATATGTCACCATCTGTTGTATCATGTTAGAAGCCCCAGCAAGAGCATTTTTGAACAATTTGTTAACATTATAAAAATGATTTATTATGGCAGGTCTAATGGAATTGCAATTGTCCTTCGTACAAGGACCACACTGAAATTACATGACCAGAAAATTAGTTCATATAAAACTGTCTAGAAATAATTATCACAACAGAATGTATGATGAGTCATAATGAGAATAATTTGTTCATCAACAATTAATTGAAATCATACTAGTGTATTAATGTCATCTACTCATTGAAATCCTACACTTTAAAAAGCAATCATGATGTAATTACAGAAAATTGCTGTGTTGTCTGGTAAATATAAGCATTTTTCTATATTTTATATTAGATAGTTAGGTTATGTACACACATGCATTACGCTTAATGCTGTTATCTGTTAAAAAAAAATAAAACAAATGGAAAAGATTTTAGAAAACAAAGATGATATATGATCATAATTTCATGAGAAGGTTTATTAAAAAAAGATGATATTGATTAAGTTGGGGTCAGGTTTTACAAGCCAGACATTTCTGGCCAGTCTTTTTGCCTGAAGGCCCAAATCTGCAATTGGCTTCATCAAGCTTTTAAAGGTCATAGAAGGTCACAAGTCTAGCTGTCATGTCATTGATTAGACTTTTGATATACTAGATATAATAGTAGCAAGTACTAGTTTTAAGTCAACTGTGAATTTAACAAGCAGCATTCACTACTATGAATCAACAAGTAGCACAACACTGATGTCTTTTCAGTTCCAAACACTGCTGCAGTATTTTATTGTAGTTTGGTGGCTTGTGTCAAAAGAAAGTCAACAGCAGGAAGTATTAAATAATGTATGGTTGTCTTAGCTGCACTCCCAGTAGTTGAAGAAAACATTGGCAGAACAATGGTTGGGATTTCATTTGAGCTCTAAACAGTGATCAGAAACATTATCATGCAGCATGTAATGGTAGCAGCTTGCAGCTTTTTGTGTGTGAGCTTTTTTAATACTCGCAGCCATCAGAACTGTGTTTAATCAAAGAGTGGGGATTTTTTTTTTGTACGGCATTGTTTCATCTGAAGCCTAGAGAGAAAAACACAGCGTGCAGTGTTTTTCATAGGGGAAAAAAAAGCAAGGTGGAAAGTAAAGTTTGGATAAGAAAGTATGAAAAATAAACAAATTGTATAACAGAATTAAGATTTTTCTTTTTTTTTCCCATCGAAACGTTGAGGAGAAATCTTGAACTTTCAGAAACATGCGGTCCTGAACAACAGCAAAACTCAGCTTGCCTATAAATTTTCTTGGGCTGTTGTTAGTGTACCAGTAGACAACACTGACACTGCAACATACAGGGAGTTGTGTTGCGCGTAACTGAAGAGATAGAAGACACATAATACCCACATTGTTTTAAATGTAAAAGAGGAGGCGAATTCTTTCAGTGCACTGCCATGGATGCAAACATCATTTCCATGCCTCTAATGGTCAATGGTCAACCTCTACGGTTAAAAATGTAGCCTGTAGATGGTATATAATGTAACCTTAGCTGTGTATGACTTTCTTTACATCAGTGGTAATATATACAATATTCACAGCACAGCTTCAGTGTCCTGGACCAAACAAATCCCACAAATTACCCTTGCTATTGTGATCTTGGCAAGGCATCACAAAGCCGATTGAAAGTGACCTCGAAAGACGGGACACACAACTGTATAAACTTGCTCACTGTATATGAGAACCAACAAAAAACAACCCACCCACAGCCATTAACCTACACATGCTTTGTACTAAGCCAACTAGTGACCCTAACCCTTACTACTAAGAAACATAAAATGTACTGTAACATTGTGAACAGCAACTTAAAGCTGCTATGCATAACTTTTAACAAATTTTGTTGATGATGATGTTATTATTCTGCCTCTGTCAAGCAATATTATCACAACCTTCAAACTGCTGGATGACTAATTTTTCTTTTAGTTTTTTTTTGAGCAGTAGAATTTACTTTTGAAACTTTTCATTTGTGTTTTCAGTCATATTCCAATCTGTTTGCAGTTGTCTCACATTATTAGCGTAGTGTTCATCACTCTAATCAGGGAGTGATATGTTTAACCAATGTCTTTCCTGCTGTAGCTGCTCAGTGGTCACTAATTAAAACCAACACGAAACACTATTAACCAATCCTTATGTATGCATTGAGCTGCTTTTGTGAATCTCCTCTAAGAAAACACACACCATATTGTCTCTCATTCATTAAAGCCTCAGTGTTGTGTCAAAAAACATGGTTTCTTCTTAACATGTTATGCTGAACTTATCATGCTTGGAATGATGTGTCTGTGGCTGGGAAAACTAAAATCAAGAGCAGCTCACAACACACATAAAATACATACTTTTTCTGCTTTGTAAGTGGCTGCTTGCTGCTTTATTAAATTTGAACATCTTGTATGTATACACATATAACATTTAAGCTTTAGGCAGAGTTTCTTCACCAAGCCTGGACAAGCCATGTTATCTTAAAATAGTCAAGGACACAATCATTATTCCAGGAGCTATTTACAGTGTGTAGTGACGTAGTAGGTCACCTATAGCCCCAGTGATGTCTCTGAGGAACAGAACGGGGATAAGTCTACTGCAGTAGTAAATGGTATATATACATGTACAGTGCTTAATACATGTATTAGATTGCCTGTGATAGAAATGAGAAAATATAAATATTTTAGAAATATTTCAAAAAGCTTGTTTAAAACTAAAATGTTATTTATTTCGCAAATAAACTGAATTCACCTTTTAATTTATATTTTATATTAAAAATTATATTTTAGCATTAAAAATATCATTTAATTTAAAGAGCTTTTTCTTACTGCTGTATTTGCTATTGCAGCTGTGGTTTTGGGTGATGGTCTCATACATTTGTTCAGCACTGTATATGCCTAGATTCGGGTGCGAGCATGATTTAACACAGAGCAGGGAGTGTCAACATGAATGATGATGATGATTTTGGTTCCAAAACTTTAAACCTCATTGAGACAAAGGATAATATCTCATTAACTGAGAGAGGAAACACCTGCGTGAGATCCATTAAGCTTAATAGGCACATGAAGTAGACACAGAGCCAGACTAGCTGTTTTCCCCCTGGCTCCAGTCACTGCACAACAGCTGTGATGAAATTCACTCAGAGGGCATTAGATTCAAATGTTGAGTTCGGGCTCTGTATTTTGATTAGGGGAAGATGATTGAGGTGGTTTATTGTGGTGGGAATGATTTATACTTACTTCATCCTGAACCCCTAGAACAACTTTTTTATCAAGAACAGTTGGGTTTTTTTTTAACAGCTTTGATTTTGTGTGTGAGGCTTTTTCATTAAAAGACATTCGCGGAAATCATCAGTGATGTGTTTTTGGAGAAACGGCATCACCATTATTCTACTGCACAACACTGTCACTAATTTCAGGTCCCATAAGGACAGGTTTGCTGTGGCTTAACTGAGTAAAATACATTTACAGTTTATGGTGAAATGACCTTTTAAATCTCCCCAGTCTGTTCTGCTGTATCAACTTCATAACATGCTTGTTATTCTGACTGAGCAGCAGCAGCTGTTGCACTGGGCTTTGGCTGAATGTATTCTCACTCTTTATTGCTCGCTAATCCTCTCTTTATTCTCACCATAACATCATTCGTCGGCATCTCTAGGCCGTGACAGCAATTTATGCTATAATTTTACATTTGCTCTCATTTCATGTCTCTTTTGAAATACTCCCTCTCTTCTTGTCTGGGTCTTATCCTTGCCTTTCCTGTCATTTGCCAGGGTCTCCATTCAGAGATGAGATCACGCTGGCCATCCTCCAGCTGCAGGAGAATAACAGGCTGGAGATACTGAAGAGGAGGTGGTGGGAGGGAGGCCAGTGTCCTAAAGAGGAGGACCACCGTGCCAAGGGTCAGTTGTCCTCAGCTGTTTGTCTTTACTCTCTTCTTCTCTCTAATGTTCCAAGTAATAGTCTCTTCAGTCTCTGCTACAGTCCCGCTAATGGCTAATGCCTAACATAATGTCCTTGTGAAGGATGTTTAGCACGATCTACTTTCCCAAACGTCTCCTGTTTGTCTCAGGTGTTGTGTAATGGGAATTATATTAGAGTGAGTGTGCCTGTGTACACGTACAAGTGTGTGGCTGTGTGAAAGGAAGGCTAAGACAACAAAAATACCTGCGAATTTATCACACTGCTATCAGATGAAAATCACAGGAAGGAGGACAGAAGCAGTAATTAGCCACCAGGGGGCGACTCTGCTAGTTTCAAAAAAAGTTTTTAAATGGAAATCCTCAGTGGAGGATAAAGCGCTAGAAAATGAGTGAGTGAGAGTGTTTAAATTGAGGACGATGGGGATTTATAATGTCAGTAATCATTTTCCTGATTAATTCATTGTTTCAATCACTAATCCTCAAAAGGACATGATGTCAGTTTTGTAAATTAAGTTCCCGTGTAGAAGAAAATAGGCCATAAAGCACAGCACATTTGAGTGGACACCAGTGTGTCTGACAGATGATATCGTCCAATAGTGCCAGCCGAACCGGAGTTAGTTTTGCAACCAGAAGACTATGTCCATTTCTTAATAAACAGTGTATGAGTACTCCAAGTTTGGTTTTTCAGCATCATTGAGCTTTATCTGTGCAATCTCAAGCCATTCAGGACTCGACCACTTCATCATGGGTCTTTGTAAACTCATGAAGAGAACTTAAGCAATTTTTGGAAGTACACATAGTAGCTTTCTTCCTGAGAGTTTGATTGGAAGGGACACGGCTATCAGCAGCATGTTAAATCCATTTTCCATTTAAATTTGCACAGAAACCAAAATGGGAAACTAATTGTGTTACATTTGGACAGAGCTGGTACGTTTGGACAGAAACTGTTTCCAGCTGCTGCCTGTAACTTTGTAATTATTGATCTTCTCATCCAACTCTTGGCAAGAATTTGACAGATGCGTCTTTCCTAAAATGCTGATCCTTTTTTAACAGTTTCTCCAGGGCCAGTTTTTACAGGTTGTTAAGTACTCCCCATCACCACTGAATTGACATTGACATTTGAAATGCTCTTTTTACAAGTATTGATGCATCTTTGTCCTGTGGCTCACATTTAGGTCTGGGAATGGAGAACATTGGGGGCATCTTCGTGGTGCTAATCTGTGGCCTCATTATTGCCGTGTTTGTCGCCATTATGGAGTTTGTGTGGTCAACGCGACGCTCAACGGAGACCGATGAGGTATGCCCCCATACCTGCCCTCGCCGACACCACAGACACACCCCAGTAGGTTCCCATGGCATCCCGCCAACCCTTTCGATTATGTGGGTTTGTGTGTATGTATGTGAGTGTGGGTAGATTTTATTTTTCAGATTTTGCCTCCACTGTGTGAGTTATTTTATTTGAGGTTTGATGTGTTACGTGCACGTGACATGAGTGGAATGTTGAAGTATATGAACTGCTGTGGTGCCAAAAAGAGATGATAAAGCTAACAGAGAATTTTGATTGCACGTTGCACGGCTTGCCTGTTTTGAAGTCATTGTGCCTTTTAATGTTTGGTGTTTAACAGTATGGCAGTAACATGTTTGTGAGCTAAACTTGATGGTACGAATAAGCAATATTGAGAAATGGCAATATTTGCTTGCATAAAGATTTAGTGTGATCTTTTCCCTGGCATTAAATGTCATGATGTATCTTCTTTTACATGCCTCACATGTACGCTGGTATTCTTCGTTTCCATTCCTGGATTTTGTCTACCCATGTCACTGTGTGTCTTCCTCCCCTTGCTCTGTCTCTCTCTCTGTCTCTCTCTCTCTCTCTCAAACACACACACCTGTAATTCGGGCCATCAGTGTCTGTTCTCCAATAATGAATACTGTTTCTGTTTATGTGAGCACATGACTTTTTATTATCATTTATGTGAGATTGTTGTTTTTCTGTTGTGAGCATGTTGTTCATCAGTAGCCATGTAGTTGGAATGATGATGATGATGATGATTATGAAGAATTCTGGGTGTGTGTGTGTTAGAGTGTGCTTTTATACGTGAGTGTGCTGTTGTGTAATTGCACAAGGCCTGTCTGACTGTTCATAGTGCATAGTGTCATAATGAAGTGCCCATAAACTAAACATTTTGGTGTTTTGTGTGTTTGGATTGTAATAACTCTCTCTGCTCCTTGGATATTCTCCATTCTCTACCCATCTCCACATCCTTCCCCATCACCTCCTCATCTTTGTTTTCAAACCATTTCTCCATTTGTTGATCTTTGTGCGTTGCTTCTCCCTTTTCCTTTTGGTTGATCATGCCTTATTGTTTCTGTTTTTCCTGCCTTGCCTTTTTTTTTTCTTTCCTATTTGTTTATTTTTCTTTGTTTTATCTTCCTCCACTCCTCCTATTTATGTACTGCCTTACCAACGTCTTGTTCTGCTGCCTGCCTACTTTCTGTCTGTGGCGTCCTTCCTTTGCCTCCCTCCCGTCCCTTTTCCCTTTCTCCTCTAGGTGTCTGTCTGTCAGGAAATGATCACAGAGTTCCGAAACGCCGTCTCTTGTAAGAAGAGCTCCCGTATGCGCCGCCGTCGGCCCCTCAGCAGCTCAGCAGCCCTGCGCCACCCCACCCGCATAGCTCTGGGGGCTCCTCGGCCCCTGCGCCTGGTTCGAGAGATGCGCCTTAGCAATGGCAAGCTCTACAGTGGAGCTGGCCCCCTGACAGGTGGAGCTGGAGGTGGTGGAGCAGGAGGGACGGGCCTTCCAGATTTGGGCCCTGGACCACAGCGAATCCTAGATGATCCTCTGGGAGCCAACACCACCCCTCCTCCACCAGCACCCACCCCAGTGATGCTGCCCGCTCGCAGCTGCACCCATGTGAGGATCTGCCAGGAGTGCAGGAGAATCCAGAGTCTGAGATCAGGCACTAGTATAGGATCAGCCTCAACACGAATACCACCTTCCTCAGCGCCTCTGCCTAGGCTCCCCCCTCCTCCTCCTCCATCCTCATCCAACACAGACAGTGAGGGCGGAGGGGTGCCCAGCCCAAGGCGGCTACATCACAGCTCTCCACCTCATAACCCCCGCCCTCTTCCTCCTCCACAGAGCAGCAACACCACAAACCTACTGGTGGAACAGGACTGAGACCAGAGGCTGTGGTGCAGTGGGTGGGGTTAGAGGGCTGCAGGTAGCCAATGATGAGACTGAGGGACATTTGTGCTGTTAAGAGAACTGCTTGTTCCCTCAGGTGTGACATTCATCGCAGAACAAAAGAGGAAGAGAGGAAGGAGTGGGGAGGCTGAATTTGGCAAGGTCATTCAACAGTGAATAAGGGAACCTTTAGAAGGAGAATATACAAGGGAAAAAAACTGACACCCTTTCAGCAGTTGAGCTTGAGGCTTACAGATACAGAACTGGCACCAAGCACTGACTGAGGTTGTTGTCTGTGAAAGCTTCTGTAATCAACTCTGAAGAACACTTCAGTTTTTGAGAAACATGAGCTTTAATCCACTTGATCAATGGTCAATAGTTTTATCTGGCTTCCCTTGTATCTCCTTATTCCCCTTTGACTTAACATTGAGATCTGTGGTCAGTGGTTTTCTTCCACAGACACTTCCCTGGAGGCCAACTGCCCCTCTAGTGAATGACGCCTAGTTGGAGGACATACCGTGTCTGAATGTGATTTAAAACAGCAACTAAAAGACTTGTGGAGAATTATTTCCTGTTGTTTTTTGTTGTCTTTATTTTTTTGTTGCCATTGTTCTAAGTGGGAATTACAGACAATGTGTGACAGTATGGTGGATTATAACATACCAAGAAATGTGACTTTGGTTAATTGTGTTCAAAAGTTTTGTGTCCCTCCCTGTGCCCCATATCTGCTTTTTGCGTGGTATCAGGGAAGGTGGATCAAACAACCTCAAGGTAATACAAACGATAGCAGAGGAAACTGTTGGCCTGCCTTTCTTTACAGTGTGTCTATGTGTTTCGTAAAAATTGTGCTTCCTGTAAGTCTGTCTGTAACTACTCACAGTGAAGAGAACCATGTACCTAGCATCCTTCTACTAATGTTAGTTAATCAGACAGGCACAGAGAGATGTGACAGGAAGAGGCAAAGAGAGACGGAGCAAGGAGCTTTGAAATGTGAAATTAATGCCCCTCGTTATCCTGGCTGATGCTTGCCAATGTGACTTTTTTTTCACCTCTGTTCACACAGTGTAGAAGAGATAGAGTCATTGGGTGAGAGCGAGAGAGGACAAGATAGAAAAGAACGGAGGGGAGGGGTGAAAAGAGAAAGGCCAGTTCTGATTGTGAATGAGAAATCCCGAACAGATCTACTTCCATTATTAGATCTGTCTTAATCTGTTAATTCTGGGCATCTTTTAAGGGGCTTGTTAATGTGCCAGCAGGCTGTAGCTGCAGCTTCTTCCCTTCTCTCTGTCTCACAGACAGATTTGGCTGTACATAGTAGAGGCCCTTGCCAGAGTGATAGACTTATCAATATTGTCTCCTGCTTTTGATTGCCTAATTACTCCCATCGGTGGCAAGGGACTCATTCAGGAGAGGGTTGAACACAGGAAAACATGCTGATAGATCTGGAAGAAATACATGTTTTTCACGCCGGCTTGGTTGAACAACAGGTCTCTTTTAATTATGTTGTTAATGTTACAGCCCTGCTGCCCAGCGGCAACAATCTCAGCACTATACATCAGCTGTAGTGCTTAAAAGGAATACACAGGTGGATTTGCATGTTTTAGCCCTTTAACGCTGAATGTGTTTACACTTCACACTACTGCTCCTGTTTATTCAAACCCTTTCCTGGTTTCAGTTTCCTAACCTTCCAAGTTGCAAAAGCCTTCAGAATGTTGCTATGAAATGATTATTTCACTCGGTCCAACACACTGAGCATCTGTTGACAGTGACTATCATGAAACAACTAAATCAAACAATTATTTTATTTGATTAACTTAAGCCTGGTGTTGCTTATTCCTCTGAGACCTCCATTATTGGCCAGATTATCTTAAATACACATCAAGCAGCTGCACCACTGTGTTGCTCATTTATTACATTTTACATAAACACCTTAGTTTATTTTGATTCAGTCCCCAAACAGCCAATTAGAATCATTTTTGCCATAAATATAGCCTGCACTATTTGTCACATTTGCAGTGCCTATTGAGAGTTAAACAAATGCTGTTAGTTGTATTTGTAGCTCCACATTGCATTGTTTTGTTTTACGGTTAAAGGTACAGTGTGTAAAATTTAGCAACATTTATTGGTGTAGTTACGTGTTGCAGCTGAATACCCCTCACATCACACTTCCCTTCCACCTGTGCTATTGAACAAACGTGGTGATCCAAAATGGTGACCTCTGTGGAGCTGCCTCCATTCCTGCTATTAAATATAAAAGCTCGTTCAGGGGTATTGGACATAGCAATTAATGACAGTAACAATTCATACATTCAGTTTTCAATTTCTACCAAATTAAATTGATATCGATTAAATTTTACACACTGCACCTTTAAACAAACAGCAAAAGAGGCAGGGCTGAACCCACCATGCATCACATCATCAGCTGTTTGTGGAAACATCCGTCATGTTATTCATCCAAAAGAAGTAAGAGCTTGATTTGACTGATGTTTAGGAGCATATACAAAATATTAGATCAGTTTTACTCATGCAGTAAAAGAAGAGATGGTGCAGGCCACGTATTCACACTTGATGTGTGAGACATACAGAATGACTCATTATTTGTCTGATTTCCATTTTGTTCAACTGAAGTGGGCAGTGGCTGTGATTGAGTTTGTGTCTGCAGGTGTGTTTTCACTGGTTTACGACCTGCATGAATGAAGCCCTGCTGAAGCAAATGGAACTCTGTGAAACATGTTAGTATAATTTTTGTTTTTCCTTACATAAGAAATTGACATATTTATCTCAGAATCGTAAGTCAACATAATAGTCTCAGACTCATCAGTTTCTCAGTGTTTTCTTAAATCTGTTGACCCATCAGTTCCCCACAAACACTGAAATGTAGAGTAATTTGATAAACACTTGTGTCTGCTAAAAACAAGCCTCTACTCTTGTTTTGTTCCAGGAAATACACATATTCATTCTTTCAGGTTGGCTAATGTGGTACATCTTATGACTGATTTTTTCACATTTATGCTGTTTATTGTCATTTGATTCCCAGAGAGAAGATATAATGAATGTAATTATGTTGAGCAGCTGATAATCATTTCTCAACAATCCGTCTTTCCTTGAACATTGGTAATGAAATGCATTAGTTTTTAGTTGTTGTTTTTTTTTCTTTCCCCTACTTTGGAGTGATAGTCTATATTTGTGTGAAAAAGCAGATCTACACACTTAAAGATCCCATATAAAGGATGTTTTATTATTACTGCATCAAAGGCTCTTCCCTTTCCTCCTCCTTCATAAACACAATCCCCATCTTAAATGCCCACTTTCCCCATATGTGCCACTACAATCCTCTACTGTAAAAAAAAAAAAACATTTTGAAGACTATATCTTAGACTGCATCAATAGCCAGTGCAGCAACAAGAAAGTGATCTCCCTCACTGTTTCCTCACTCATCTATATTCAGTAATATATCGGTGTACAGTAACATGCAAAACCACCAACACATTAAAAATGCAGGCGTTGTTGTCTCGGCTAAAATTGCATTGCTGATTTAAAATTATGACTTTTGCAGTGAAGCGACTCTTGCTTTGTTCCAGATAATGACTGATAACATTGTTTTCTTTGTACACATTATGCGTTTTCTCTGAATGATGTCTGTCAGCAGCAGCAGGTATGGATTTGATGTGTCTTGCTCTGTTTACCTGTGTCTGTGTGTCTAGAATGCCGAAAAGACAACATGAGCCAAACTGTCTCCACGAGTCATTACAGCAGACACACTCTCAGGCAGAAACACACTCATCAACATCTCCATTTCTGATTCCCTTTGTTATGCGAAGACAAAGACAGGATGTTGTTTTCAAATTTGTCTTGAGCATCTCTTTTCTTCCTTGTCGTGTGCCATGTACAAATCCACAGACCTCCCCCCTGCACAGCACCACACAGCCATTGAGTGGCTATCGACAGCTTTAAACCATCAGCTGAAAGTGTTAGTCAGCTGCATTAATGTGAAGAAGTGAAGAGGAGGGCACGAACCCTAACCCCGGCATGTCTAGCAAAGGGAAGGGAGGGTCACAAAACAAATCCGATGGGGTGTCTGAACGGTCACTCAACAAAACAGTCCTTTTCGTTTACTTTTATGTTCTTTTCTTTGATATTTTTTCATATTTCTATACTAGTGCTAAATGGATTATTAAAACTGACAATGAATATTATGATTAAATTGTTGTTATTATTCCTACTGAGGGGCAAGAGGTTCTATAGTGTGCTTGTGGGTGAAGGGTGGGGGATGGGAGGTGTTGGGATGAAGCTGCAATGATGTTCTGCAGAGAAATTGCCCAGTTGTTCAAACCTATAGACACACAAACTTCTTTTGGAATAAAAATATACAAACAGTCACACAGTGACATGTGTCTTGTTTTTCAAGAAAGTCCCCCCTGATTGGGCTACATACGGTGTTATTAAACTCAGGGCCGGCCAGAACATTCTCATCCTTAAACTAACTCACTGAATTAATAATACAAAGAGATTTTTTTTTATTTGAACCTAAGGAATCTGGCTCCTCATCACTTTGTGAGCTAATGTTATGTCGTGACCAAAAAGCAGCTGTAGGTTTTGTGATTTGGCCAGGGCCATGTTGAGGTTTTGCAACTGGAAGTTTCAAAACAGCCCCTGTAACCAGGCTCCTATTATACAATGCCAGCTGTCAGTCACAGTGGCGTCCACTCATGCCACAGTTTATCATTTGTTTTCCTCTAAATTGAAGCACAATTTTCAAATGTGACATTATGTGCTGTTTAATAAGACCAAAAACTAGTGGTTAAGATCATTAACTCCCCAGGAAAATGTTTATTTATAGATGATGTTTTAGATCAAGTTAGAAGTGAAACAACATTTTTCCTTTGACATCCATTTAAACAGAGTTCTTTTTGCAACCATCAGAGTGGCCCCCAGGGGATATTCAATATATTTTCATTTTCAATTTGGCTTCAGGAGTAACCTTTAAGACTACTGCTATTTTTTCATATATGGTCTATGGAATTGACATGACACCAGCAGCAAGAAGTGATTGAACCAGTGTAGTATTTGCTTTAAAACCCTTTTCAAGCTCTTTTGGAACAGTTTCAGGAAGACGTTTTGATTAGGCCTCAGTATATAAGCACTATTTCACTATTGTGAGTGAGATACTCACATACTCCTCCAATGATTACAAGATAAAACAGGGCTCATGAAATAATTACTGTTCAACTAAACAAATCAGTATTGAAATCTGGACATTTCTCTGATCTCTTTTTGTTCAATAAATGATCATTTCAGCGGATAAATGTGTTTATTTGTTTGTAATGGAACTGGTAAAACCAGACAATAGACATTTAAAATGCAAACGCATTACGCACCCTGCTTTATGTAAAGGGTTAACATCTGACATGGTCTGCATTAGCAGCACTAAGTCACTCCTGCTGCAGTCGTCCTTTGTAATATCTGCATCTACTCTGCCTGTTCTGGCAGAAGGAACACAATTATGATCGGTGCTTTCTGCAGTGATGCTACGTGAGACTAATTTAGGTTCACTGTGTCGATATAACCCCAATAAATTCAGACACATTTATGACGTACAATGAATGTAGATGCATTTTTATGGTAGTTTAAGTGGCCAGAGAGAGGGACATACAAGGAAACAGTGTTTAAAGCTAGTTACATGTGTATAAGAAAAGTAGACCATCACTTACACATAATAGACAGTAGGCTCTTTAGGGTCTTTCTCATTTTAAAGACAGTATGCGCTCCTCTGTTGAAATGTGCAGTGAAGTGCATTACATAGCTTCCACTAGATTGTCCATTCATTCAAATGAAACTCGGAGAAGATTACAATGGTCCACATCTGCAACCCTGCATCCCTAATTTCCATATCTTTAATTATGAAAGTCTGTTCTGCATTTCATACTGAGGAGAGTATTTGTGACAAAAAGGAAGGTAATTCTCATCTGGTTGCTGAAGATTTCACCGAATTTGATTACTAATGGCATTTCTGGTCCTTGGATAAATCGGCACGGCACACTGACATCATGCCGGGGGTATTCAGTCACTTCAGGCCAGAAACTGATTCGCTGTGCCTCCAGACCTGTCAAAAATAAGGTAATAATGTGACAGGAGGGGGTAGGAACTGAAAAATATAGTATAAATAAAATTCATACAACTTTGCCTCTGAAATGATTTAATAAAGTTACACTAAGATTTAACTTGGTGTTGTTCACGAGAATAAGAGTATAATTTGTTTGTGTTGTCTGTGCAACTAAAAATATCCGTATGGGACCATCCTTTGTTCAAACCCTAACCAAAGTGTAACATATTGGACTTTCAGCATCAGAAGATGTGACCTACTGCAAGTTCTCTTTGGGCACAACTGCAGTTCATTATAGTCAACCATACAACAGCAATGAGCTTCATGTTTTTTTACATATAAAAATGAAAAAAAATGTATAGATGTTAAGTACACTACCGTTCAAAAGTTTGGGGTCACTTAGAAATGTCCTTATTTTTGAAAGAAAAACACTGTTGATGAAGATACCATTAAACTAATCAGAAATACACTCTATACATTGTTAATGTGGTAAATGACTATTCTACCTGCAAACGTCTGGTTTTTAATGCAATATCTACATAGGTGTATAGAGGCCCATTTCCAGCAAGCATCACTCCAGTGTTCTAATAGTACAATGTGTTTGCTAATTGCGTTAGAAGGCTAATGGATGATTAGAAAACCCTTGTGCAATTATGTTAGCACAGCTGAAACAGTTTAGCTGCTTAGAGAAGCTATAAAACTGACCCTCCTTTGCGCTAGTTGAGTATCTGGAGCATCACATTTGCAGGTTCGATCTAACCTTGTCAATGTCTTTACTATATTTTCTATTCATTTTGCAACTCATTTGATAAATAAAAGTGTGGGTTTTCATGGAAAACACAAAATTGTCTGGGTGACCCTTAAACGTTTGAACGGTAGTGTATAATTAATTCGTTTTTAAAATATGGTCTCTTTAAGTTCGCAAGTGATTCGAATCCTTTAAGTGAACGAACTGAACTGAGTCATTTACTGAAACGATTCGTTCATCTCCCAGTTCAGCTGAGCTCTGCTGTGACTCGAGTCAGACAGCAGCCAGCGGCAGTGGGCGGGGCCAAAGTGATTCGTTCACTCACTACACAGTCAGAGACACATACTGACCGAATCAGTCACTCAGTGAGGGAGTCTCCGCGTGTCTCAGCTCATGAATGCAGTCAGTGTAAGGTGTTACAGTAAAAACACACAGTCTACTTCCCCGTTGTTTTAACAGACTTTCTCAGTAAACGCAAACTTAAACTTTAGGCTGGTGTGTAAACACTGTACGTTAATTAAATATCTTAATTTAATTTCACTCGGGCAACTCAGAAACGAATAGATAG
Organism: Brachirus orientalis; assembly: GCA_016785285.1. NCBI lineage: Eukaryota > Metazoa > Chordata > Actinopteri > Pleuronectiformes > Soleidae > Brachirus > Brachirus orientalis. The sequence continues at coordinate 15,815,402 of JAFBJR010000425.1, read as the reverse complement.
ATGTAGTACAGTTATTGTATGTTTCAAGTCAGTAGATTTAATGCAATTTAATTATTAAATGCAAGATTTAATTTATATTTATAAGTGCAGCACTCTGATATCTTCCATAGTTTCTGTTTGTTGAAACCTACAAAATGACAAAAACGGCGGAACGAGACAGATCCTCTCACTGCGAGGAAACTGAACGTGATCTAGTTCGTCACGTGATTCGTCCGTTGGGAGGAAATAGTTCGCGAACGAATTCGTCACGTGGTTCGCCCCCTTACTGAAAGAGTTAGCGCCACACGCCACGTACCAGTCCACCGACTGGACCTAAGGCTTGAGTGAGTCAGCGGCTTAAATATGTGTTCATCATTAACGTTTATCAAGGACATGTTTAAAATCGTGTCATTATTTAACAGAGGAGGCTGGTGTAGTTAGCGACAGTCCTAACTAAAGCCGGCGACAGTGAGTTGAATCACAACCCGTTCAGCTCCTAGTTCCTCTCATAGGGAGGAAAGTACATTAACCGGTCCTTCGGTTAACGAGTCAGCCTTCACTACGTACATACTGGTAAACTTAATGTGCGCCCTGAGTGAATCAGCTGCTGAAACTGTCAGAATCAGCCTCTGCAAACACAGAAACAATGCCGATTCTTGCCGAACAGTAGAGCACTTTAAAAGAAGCAAAACCCCTCGAAAAGATGCGTTAGTCTCCAATGTTTCTTAAGGAAATTCCGAAAATCTGAACATTTAACAGTGGAGTCTGGTGTATTTAGCGAAAGTACACCGAAAAGAACGTTTGTCGCCATCACTACACAGTGAAGTTTTCTTCCTCCAGTGATGCTGCAACCTCCAGTAAACAGTGCCCTCATGTGGGCAAATAATGGTAATGTCGACAGACACTTGAATGCACTCTCAAGCTTCATATGAATTCATTGTGTGAACCTGAACAATGTGCGTTCAGAATCCCCAGTTCACCGGCACGCATGGATAATGCTGCAGTCCATTTTAGTCATTTTTATTGGAGTGAACTAAGTGATTAAAACTTATGTTATACCTTACAGATAAGACCTAAGAACCTTTCCTTGCTCACTCAAACTGGCTTTATTTGTAATTGCACTGATTAATTCTATCCAGTAGAGGAGAGCGTGAGTGTGACCTTGGACAGCACCTAGTCCAGTGCATTGTGGGTGTTGAGGTTTTTCCAACCTAGTGTCTCACTCATGTGCGGGTTGTTTCAGATCATTCAGTCACATGTAGTACTGCTGCAGCCAACTCAGTGGTGTTCTGATGAGTTGTTTGATTACATGTCTGCCTGTCAGAGTAACTCGTGACCCGGGTTCATTTACCTGACCCGGTCACTCTCTCGTCATTGCTTCACCTGAGTCCGTCTGCTGAATCCGAGACTCTCTGTCCTGTCTTTTTCTAACACAAGGAACCTCAGCTCTGGATATCTGTCTGTGCTTGCTCTGCCTCTGTTGCAGACCCGCAGTTTGCATGATCTAAATTAAAACTAAGTGCGTTTGCATTTGTTCCAAAAAAAATATGAAGGAAAAACCTTTACACCTAAAATATTCTCTTGACAAGGAGCAAAACAGGAATAAATATTAGGCCTAATTGCACAATCTGTGGCATTTAAGGTTGTGTAGGGATTTAATTCCCTCCTTTTCAAGCCAACCTAAACAGCAGCCTCCAAAATGGCCATTTAGTTGATGAAACACCTCTCTAACACACTTAACACAAACACACAACAAAAATAAAACATAATCATCATGATGGCTGGAGTAATCACAAGGATGGTGTGTTACTCTCCCTTCATTTTATTGTTGTGCATCAAATTATTTGACACCTTTGTTTGTATCTCGTCTCTGAAACGTGACAAGATGCAAAGATGGAATGTCATCTATTTAAGATGTGTTTTGGTGGAGATATGTGCAAGCGTGTTCTTCAAATGTGTTGCTAAATGAAATGTTTTTGTGGGAAATGGTTGAAAATATTTTTTCTCGGACAGAAATGAAATGATTCTACTTTAGAAAAATTTACATACTTAAAAAAGCCTAATGCCTTCCAGGGTAAAAGTACACTGGTGTAAAAGTATTCAGAATCAACACTTTATAAAAGTGTCTGTAACAGCACACATCTTATTTCTCATGCAAAATGCTGTGCCCCACCCATCAAACTACATCATGATGACCTTTAACCTTTAACCTAAATGTGATTGGGATGATTGAGTCAACACGTCACTCTTATAATCATATTGTGATTTGCATACTCAGGTTTAAATGATAAGATTGAAGTACAAACTCAGTTACCTATTTTATTTTAGTAGCACTTAGAGCTACTAAAATCAAATACAATCATGGCTTCATATAACAAAAATGCTACACAAGAGCAAGGCTGCTTCGTAACTGTGTCTGGATCACAGCCAAAATCTAATCAATTCTTCTTTGAATCCTGAGGAGGTTTGTTAAAAATCCATCATCTACTTTTTGACTTATACTGCTCACATGCAGGTAGACAAATGTTCTCAGAAACTGCCTTGGCAGAGGTAATATGTTTTAAAACTTCATTAAAGTAGAATTGTTTTATTAAACTAAAATTGATATTGCTTGGTGTACAAAGCACGGGCAGTTAAGTTGTAAAATTTTATAGTGCATTAATGTGAATTATAAAGGCCCTCATAAGAAATAATTAGATGTGTAGGAAAAGCAAAAGTAAAGGTGAAGTAAGGAAACCCAGAGTAAAACGAATGGCCTGCAACAAAACAAAGGACAGTAAAGAACTCACACTTTGGCCTCATTGTCTTTATTCAACTTTCTTCTCCATTCACCTCAGTCGTCCTCACACAACTCACAATTCACACATCACCACTGAGGCCTAAACTCCCTGCCTTGTTCTTCTGTCACTGGGATTGTATAATCTTGTTTTATTGTTGTCAGTGTTTGGTTTTTTTGAAGTCCGTGTTTTCATTTCTTTGCCTTTTCTTCTGCTCCTCAGGGGACGTGTTGACGTTTTTATTGGCCTCGGTGAGCTCTCCTTCAGTGCATGATCTCAGCTCTCTTCCTCTTTCTCCCCTCCCCCACTCTCCCTTGTAGCCCTTGCCTTACCTGGCTGTGTGCACTGTTCAGACACACCCGACTTCTCCATATCAACCAATCGCTGCTCCCAGTGACACAAACCAAGGAAGTGTTCTTCCTGTGTTTCGTCAGAGAAAACGGGGGCAGAAGAAAGGAGAGAGTCTTACCCTTTTATTGTCAGTGAGGGGGGGGGTCCACCAGGCAGCACTGTTGGTCATGGAGGGGTAGGAGAAACACTTAAACTGTGGATTCAACAGACTTTAGTTAGATTTATGGGAGATCTTCAGGTTCAGCCACAGTGACTGAGGAGACAGAGAAAGGAGGAGGGGAAAGAAAAGTGTCAATCTGTTGAGACTTGTTTGGGAATTTGTAGTAGGGGAGGTGGGGAGAGACTGAGGCAGCAAGAGGGAAAAGCAAGCAGAGCTCAGGCTTAAACTTCAAGCTTTTCTCGGGAGTTAAATTAACAACAGCAAAGGAGGACTTTTTTGTGTTTCTGCATTTTTCTGGGGGGGAAGCTGTTTGTCATGACATCCAGATAACGTGAATAGTTGGAGTGAATTCTTAAATGTTTTGCAATCCAATGCTTTTGAGCTGAGCTGGACTGGAGAAGGGGGGGGGGGGGTACTGGATCTCCCCAGGACACCATATTCAGGTAAATTGCTTATGTACTTTTCATGGATTTCAGAGTAATTCGTCTATGGATCACTCCTGGTTTGCACACAGATTAAGGCCGTGCTTGGTTGTAGTTTACATGTTACATGCCATGCCTATGTGTCACAGGCCCTGCTTTTCTGAAAGACGTCTTTTGGTATGCTGTGCTTTGCAGGTCTGTGTTGCATTCTTAAACAACTGTAAGAGGGTGTCATCTTTTTTGCTGCCTGCTTTTCCAGCTTTTCTGTAAAGTCTTTGTACTCCTAGACTGAGATCTTACTTATCACATGGCTAGTAGCTTGGAATTAGCCATTTAAGATGTTTGACATATTAATATACCAAAACAACCTGAAAACTCATCTGGATTGTTACATAAAACTGTCCTAAGATTAGCAGCAACAACAGTAGTTTTCTAAACAATTCATTTTCAGCTCTGTGAAATGTAATGTGTTGGTTTGTTGATCCCTCTGATTTTAATTTTATCTGTAAATCCACGATTTGTTCCCTTGAAAATGACTTTGTTCATTTAATTTCCAAACTGATCAGTGTTATTGTTTTCCAGGTTCTCCACATTCTGGTACGATGGGGACCAAATAGCGCAGCTGCACCCTCTTTGACACTTCATCTAACATAAACATGTCTGACCGCAAGCTTCCACCAGGTGGAAAAATCTCCCGGGAACCAAGTCCCAGGCCAGCGATGACTGCACTGTTAGAGCGTGACAGAGACAGCAACCGAGATGAAGACAGGAGGAGGGAAACAGATGTGGGGAAAAACAGAGACAAAGCGAGATACAAAGATAGTGAACCACGGGAGAGACTCCGTGAAAGAGTCCCTGCATCCAGGATGAGAGATGGAGAAAGAGACTGGAGGGAGAGAGAAAGGAGGCAAGACGATGACAGAGGCGGAAATGGGTGGACACTGCCAAATGTAGAGGGGGACATGCAGAGAGACATGGGAAGGGGAATGAAGAAAGGCGACACATTTCCCAGAATAATAAAAGTCAGCAAAGAACGCGAGAGAAGAATGATGTCCACCACTGAGATTGACGAAGAAATGGGAGAGAGTAGGCAGAGAGAGAGGCCAAGGAGAATGGAGGTAGATGATAGGGAAAGAGAGAGGACGTGGCAGAGAGAGAGATACGGAGAGAGAGAAAGAGATGGTATCAGAAGCAGGACAAAGGAAGATGGCAAAAGAAGTGTAGGGAGACCTGGAGATGATGAAGAATTAAGAAAGAGGGAAAGATATCAGGAGTCTGATGGTAGTTTTCAAGACCGGGGGAGACAACTGGGTGATTCATGGGACAGAAGAGAAAGAGACACGGCAAGAAAAGCAGACAAGTCACAGCCTAAAATGGGAGACAGGGAGGACATGATGGCGTCCCAGCAGAAACAAAGAAACAGAGATTTCTACTCAAATAGGAAGGAGAGTGAAGCAGCACAGAGAAGAGAGGGAAGGAGGGATGCCAGAAGTGAAGGAGACAGTGATGAGAGAGAGCTGAGGAGGGAAAAAGTGAGGGACAGAGAGAGGGAGGAGTTGATATATCAACACAGCAGGAGTGAGGGGGACAATAAGGGCAGACGAGCGAGGGATAGAGATCAAAATAGGCAGAGGTACAGAGAGAGGGACAGAGAACGAGAGGAAGACACATCCAAGAGGAGGGGAGTTGAGAAAGACAGGGAGAGGTACAGAGACGGGGACAGAGAAGAGGACAGATCCAGGAGGCGAGAAAAAGATGGAGAGAGGTATAGAGAGACAGGAGACAGGAGGGTGGACAGGGAGGGGAGGAAATGGAGGGAGGGCGAGAGAGACTTGAAGGATGATAGAGGGTGGACAAATGAGAGGAGAGATGATGACAGATGCAGAGAGTATGAGCAGAGGGACAAGGAAAGGAAGGACAGAGGAGCCAATATGAGGGAGGATGATACAGCAGGCAGAAGCAGTAGATCCCCAAGCAAGACGGCTCCCAGGGTGCCCCCACGATCCCAGAGCAGTGGAGAGTGGAGCAGCGACATGGACAGTGAGACAAGATACAGAAGGGGGAGAGACAATTATGAAGAGAGGGAATCAGGGAGAGTGGGCACAACTGGGAGTGAAAGAGACGTTGGGGAGCCGAGAGATCCACCCAGAGCTGCTGAGAGAGGACAGAGGGAGCAAAAAAGAAGTGAAAGACCGGAGAGAGACAAAGGACAAATGGCAGGCAGTAAGCCAGAGCAGAGGAGGATGTGGTTAGAGCCGCAGAGGGGTAAGACTAGTGAAGAAGAATTTGCAAACCGAGACCGAGAAGCAGAAAGGCAGAAAGAGAGGAAGAGAGAAGAAGAGGGGGGTATGGTGTCACAGGCAGAGTGGGGAAGAGAGGTGCAACAAGTAAAAGAGGAACCAGATGAGAGGTACTCAGACTACAGCAGTGACAGAAAAAGACATGCTGAGAGAAATGAGTACAGGACTGACATGAAGAAGGAGACAGAGGGTGTAAGCGTAGATGGAGACGAGGTCTGGGGAGAAACCGATAAGGGAGGAGTAGAATATCTGTCTGACAGCAGTGGTGGGATGGAGAGAAACTGGCAGAGGGATGCAGAGGAAGAGAACTTGACTGATAACACAGAGGAGAGTGGCCAGGAGGAAGAGGGTGGGACAAATTATTTGGCCTGCTCTGAGAAAGGAGGAGGAAGTGACTCAGTGAAGAAGCAAGAGAGGGACAGTATGCTGTCAGTGGAGGATGGTTTTGTCACTGTGTCCAGCAGTGGAGATGAGGATGATGAAAGAGAGGAGGACGAAGATGAGGAGTTTGAGGACTGTAAGGAATTCTTGGAAGGCGGCTCCTCACCTGTTGGCTTCAAGGGCTCTGATGGAGACGAGGAAAGGGTGGAAGGATGCACAGTAGGGCAGGAAAAGGCAGATGAAGAGGAGGAACAGGGGAGGGAAAAGCAGCCAAAGTATGTCTTCTGTGTCATCGGGCAAACTTTGCCCCGGTCAAAATCTGGTGATAAGTCATTGTCACATGTTGATCAGATGGGAGGAGATGAAAGAAATTACTCAAATTTACAAACATGTCACAACTATAGCAACGACATTGCACAGCATCCTCAGGATGAGCAGCATCTAACTCTGAGAGGAAATGATGAACACCTCACCAACAATCAGGACAAGAACATCGCCACAAGCAAAGCAACTGAAGAGGACATAAGATACAGATCGTCTACAGGGCCTCAAGACACAGAGGCTGGAAAGGAAACAATGAGCAAAGTGGAGAACCCCTATGACGAAATAGGGCCGTTTATCAGCAAAGACTCACAAACTGAAAAACTCCTCATAGAGTGGAGAGAGAAAAATAAAGAAATGATAGGAAAAGAAACAACGGACCTTTTTCTAATCCCAAATAATCCTGGTTCAAATGTTTTTTCCCAGGCTGATTTTGAAAAAATTCAACCCATTCTGGATGGGATCAAAACTGGAGCAATGAGTCCAGAAGAGGTGGAGGCCATTCGAATCCGACTGAGTGGAGCATGGAGTATGTCCGAGGAGCCCAAGCGACATTCCCAAGCCCCACACCTCAAGTGGGCCAAAAATGTGGTTCGTGAGATCCTGGGACACTCAGAGGAACTGATTGAGGACGCAACAGATACAAAGCAAAGAGAAGAGCAAATGGTCAACCAGCCTGAGACGGTGGTCGGCGATGACAAACGACAAGAGGAGGTTTCTGAGCTGGAGCTGGAGGAAGGAGAGCTGCTGGAATTGGATGGATTGAGAGGTATGAGGCAGAGCCAAGCTGACATACACGCTGACCAGTTCACAACTATGCATGGTGACACAACCACACACACGCATGCTGACACACCTTTAGATTCTGAAGCAAAGGAGGATCACACTCTGGACAAAGAGACTGAGCCTTCTAGTCGTCTTCAGCTAGAAAAGACAGATATAGAGGTGCATGTAACTCAAGAGGGAGGCGATGAGGCTACACTGTCAGACACTGAAATAGAAGACAGGAGAGAGAAAGAAGTGAAGATGTTTTTATCTGTGAGCAATACACTTTACAAGCCTAACAGCTGCCCCAGTCTTAATTATAAAACTGAGTCTGACCTCCTCGCCCCCTCCAGAGAGGGTCACAGCCAGGAGGAGGATGATGACAGAATGGGTGACAGTGAAGAGGAAGGACATGAAGGGGAGTCTGAGGAGTGGGGTACTGCAGTGGAAGTGGGAAAGGTGAGAGTAGGAGAAGAAGTCGAAGTGAACAGCAGAGAGGGAGAGGAGGTGGCAGAGAAGCAAATAGGAGGAACTTTGAAGAGCACCTGCAGTTTCCGAGATTTGGGTCCCACGGCTCGAATACGGAGGAGGGGAATCCGTAAGACCACTGAAAGAAGGAATGGACAGCTTTTAGAAGAGGAAGAAGATGAAGGTGTTGGAAGGGATCGCAGAACCAGAATATTCTCTACAACAGGTAAAGGCAGAAGATACAGGATTAAAACATTGCTTGAACTTTCAAAGTGGGGAAAGTTTTATTATCCGCTGACCTTTAACCAGGTCAACATAGATTAAATACAGAGGACGTGACCCTCATGTAAACACGCTGTCTTTTCGTCGTCTGTAGTCATATCCTCTGTTTTGCCGTCAGGGAATGTCATCATTATATTGTTTGTTTCATCAGCCACAGAACCAAAAACATCACTGTCAGACATCAGCTCTTAGATGTTGGCAGTGTGCACTAATCTGAACACATCACAGAAGCTTTCGACTGGAATCTGCGTCACAATGTTTTGGTTGCAGGTAGTGGGCGGAGATAAGCAGATAAATGGAGGTGGGGAGAAGATAAGTTAAAGGGCTTGGGTAGCTTTGGGACATAACATGAGAAGCACAAGTTTTGGAAACACATTAATCTCTTCTGTTAAGTTTACTCGGTTGGCTTTATTGAATTCAGTACCCTTTTCATTTATTTATTCATTTATATGTTATTTAATTTTTTTTCATTCATTTCTTAGAGTATAGTGCCAGGGTATGAGAGGTATGCTCTTTTATAATGTTTCGACAAAAGATTACTATTTGATTACAGATGATGAGGACGACAGAAGCAAAAGCTGGGGAGAAGTGGAGCTCCGGTGAGTAGAAAAACAACGCACGCTTCACAAGACGTGACTGATTGCAATCACACATTGATTCTTCCATTGATCATTACACTACTTTTTTTTCATTTAAATTTTAAGGTTTGAAAGGTCATCTTTTTTAATTTAATACAAAGTCAAAATGATCATTTGCAATATATATTTGTATTGAAAAGTATGAAAATTGACCTTGAGAAGTGCTTGAATTCAACCTTGGATCGGGTTTATGAGCCATGTAAACTCTTTTGCCTTTGCTATGAATTCAAAGCATTTTCACTTTTACTTTGATTACTTGAATGTGCTTTCGAGAAAAATGTGGCTCTCCTTGATCCGTGTTGAATCTTAGTTGTTTTCAGAACCTGTTCATGTCTTTCATGTACTGAAATGTTGATTCACTTCCCTGGGGATTAAAAACTGCCAGGGTTTAGCTCTTGCACTGACAATGACACAGAGTAATGCTCTGGTGTCAGTAATGTCACTGAAATACTGATGTACTCAGTATAATCCTGTGTTTGCACATTCAAATAAAGATGTTCCATGTTAAAAGGAATTTGTGACACTCGTATGCACACAGGCTTCATGATGATAAAAGTTGTTGTTGTGATTCTCTCTCTTGGCAACGTAGGAACGTTTTGGACACAATTGACCGACGAAAAAGGAATTCAAGGTTTTTCAGTGAGTATCTCTTGTGTCTTAGTGAGGCCATGTCCCTGACATGAGTATACAAACAAATCTAGCAAAGCATAACTTCTACACATTTGATTCATTTTAAAACAGTTTGGTTTCAGAATGTTGGTTAGGAAGAGATGCACAGATGGCTGTGACGTCATATCTTCCCTGACTGTGGCCAGGAAGATAGTGACGACGCTGTCGAGCATTTCCTATAAATGTGTGTGATTCATCGCTTGTTGCTTACAGCCCCACTATCTGTTTTTCACATTCTCAGAAAACTTGTTGACTGTTTCATTTATGTGACAGCGGGAGAAAAAAAATGTTTGTGAGGTAAACTGTTTGCACACACCACATATAAATTATGTCTGAAACTGTCTAAAATGGCAGCAGTTTTCTGAGGCTGCGACTGATATTGCGTATTTGGGGAATAGTGTTTGTGCAAGTCACAGACAGGTTCCTGCAAGTATTCATATCTCTTTACTTGAGGGGAAAACAGCTGCTGCTGTTACTTTGCATTCCGGCAAGTATGTGTAAAAGGAATGTCTCAGGCAAACAGCTCTTCTTGTCTAACACTCTGCCTGCCTGTGTCTCTTCTTCTTATTTACTTCCTGTATTTTTCAACCTGCCTTTGCCTCCTTCCTACCTTCCTTCACCTTTCTTTATCTGTTTCACATCCTTCCTTCTCCCCAGATGCTGCCCAGCTCTACCAGCAGTACAGTGAGGCAGCACAGAACTTTGAGATCCTGCGCCAGGCTCGCTCCCATGTCCTGTCTGTGTGCGAGGACAACGTTCCCTCTCCTGCTCCATCGCCCCCTCCTGCCCGCAGACCTCTACCTCCTCTGCCTCCTGTCCCACACCCTCACTCACTGTCCCACACAGCCTCCATCACCAGTGTCAAAAGCTTGCCACTTCCTGAGCCGCCCCGGAGGCCTTCCTCTCCGCGTCTCTCCATCTCGCTCACTCAGACGTCCACACTGTGGCGGGACCTGCCTGGGGTCAGGAACAGTGGTGAACTGGAGGAGCTCACAGAGGACCAGAGGCGCCTGCAGGAGGTATCACATGGTCTTCCCGCACATACATCTAACATAACATCGCACATAACATCTAGTTATCACTCGATGGCTTAAAATTATTTTTCCCCACAATCCTCTGAATTGATGTTTAAAGGTCCAGCGTGTAAAGTTTAGGTGACATTATTTTAATGTGGCAGAAATTGAATTGTATAATCCCCTGGTTGTGTGAATAGCTGTTTTGTCATTACCCCAGAATGAGCCTTTTATATTTCTATCATGACCTGGGTCAGCTCTTTGGAGGCTGCCATGTTTTTATAGTAGCTTCCAATGTTTCAAGGCTAACTGAAAGCTACAGAGGTTTTTTTTTTTTTTTTAACACATTTGGAAGAGAAGGATGAGGTGATGGATATTTAGATGCCACATGCAGCTTCACTATTAACAGTTGCTAAATGTGACACACTGTACCTTTTATACTTGCGCCAGTAACGTTTACAGTGAAAGGAGTGCAACCCTTCACTAACTGCTTTTTTAACATTCGCTGGACAGTTTATGGAGAATCCTCCTTGGTATACAAGTGTATGATGGTTTGATAGATATTATGAATTGGTTCAATTACAAACTGAGATTGAAGCACCTGAAATGATGTGTGTGTGTTTTTATCTGCGGGAAAGGTTAGGCAATTTTGGAATTTCCCAGCCTAAAAATTTTGCTTGCGATTTGCAGGAACTTTACTGGTACAACATTCCTGTATCAGTGCAATTCAGGAGACCCCACAGTTACGACTGTCTTTGAGTTTTCCTGTTACTTTTAGGTTTATTTCCTGGAATGTTTTATGTACAAGTGTAAATTTAACAGTAAACCCAAACACAAGTTAGAATTGCATCAATTAACCTGGGTGAGGTTATTTATTAATAACAGACTGCTTTGGGCGTTGTTTCTGATCAGCAGCATCTGTCATTTTTTCATTGAGGATGGCTTTTGGGAAACGACATACATGAGTCAGCTTCTTACTGTTATTGCTTCACAACTCCGACTACTAGAAACATAAACTGCGTTGCCACATACCAGAATAACCCTCTCAATTCACTGATATTTCATTGTTTCATAGAAGTGTCATTTGGCAGTAAAAAGTGATTGTGTAATCATGACTCTCTGACTGGGTTTTTAATAGTCAGGTGTATACTGAAACAGTTTTACTTTAGTTGTGCTATGATTTCCTGTTTCTGTTAAGATTGCTTAATCTTTTTTTCCTTGCCTTTCTTGGCCTTTGTGGTTTATTTTTAGGTGAGATTTGAAGTTCTGACCTCAGAAGCCTCCTACTGCAGGAGTTTGGACATTGTTGTTGAACACTTTGTCAAGTCAAAACAGCTCGGGGCGCTGTTGACCACTCAAGACAGAAACTGGCTGTTTTCCCGGTTGGCTGACGTCCGTGCCATCAGCCACAGGTCTGAGATGTTAAACCTTTTCATTTCCCTGAGAGTGTAAAAGATACAGTGTCACAGATCTGTGTCAAACACCAGCTTTAAATGTTTCTTAATGTGTTGTCTTTCAGTTTTTTGTCAAAGCTGGAGGAGCGTATGGAATCGAATATTATACACTTCACTGTGTGTGACATCATCGCTCGACACTGCCAGCGCTTCAGAATGGTTTATGTGCCCTACCTCACCAACCAGTCCTATCAGGATGCCACCTACCAGAGACTCATGTAAGACAACCCATCAGGCTTTTGTGTTTGTTCTCCTGTTGGAAGATTGTATTTTCTGGAGGCTTGGTAATAGATCCAACAATAAGCACAAGAGGACAATATCATGTCTGCAAATAATACTTGTCAAATTTCCAGTAGTCTTTTTTTTCTTTTTGGCTTTGCATTCATTTTACATGCATTTCATTTTTCCGTCAGGAATGAGAATCCAGGGTTCAAGCAGATTGTGGAGAAATTAGAGAGAAGCCCTGTATGTCAGAGACTTCCTCTTCGCTCCTTCCTTGTCCTTCCTTTCCAGAGGATCACAAGAATTAAGCTGCTGGTCCAGGTGTGTGTGTGTGTGTGTGTGTGTGTGCGCGCGCACATGCTCTATGAGAAGTTGATGATATTGAATTATGATCAGTCCTTTTTTGTTCTAACCTTACCACTGTGACCCTCTGTGTCCAGAACATTGTGAAGAGAACTACTCCAGGTACTGCAGAGGCAACACAAGCCATCAAAGCTTTGAAGCTTCTGGAGAAGGTACAATAGGATTCCCCTTTCTGATAACAACATCGGAAATATTTCAGTCAAATATGCTTGATATTTTGGACAAATCTGAAATCATTTCTTTCATGTATCTCCCCTGTCAGCTGATTCAAGAGAGTAATGATAGCATCTCTCAGATGAAAAGCATCGAGTCCCTGGTCTCTCTTAGCGCTAAAGTGGACTTTGAGTGCAGGGTAAGTAATATTTACCATATACAGTTTTTGCAAACAGAGAAAGTTAATGATGATGATCATTGTGTGGTTTTTTTTTTTCAATGTAAAACGGCTTAAATAATCTTCTGTGTGTGTGTGTGTCACAGACTCTTCCACTGATCAGTCAGTCTCGGAGGCTGGTACGAGAAGGACCAGTCACTGAGCTGATGGATTTTTCTCTAAAAGACACAGAGAGGAATGTTTACATGCACCTGTTCAATGACTACTTGCTTCTTTCACTACAAAAAGAGTGAGTCAACAAAGATGTTCTCTCATGTTAGAAAAGTGGAATGTCACCCACTGGAATGTTTGTCCCTGGTCACTTTCCTACGTCTTGTTTTTTTCACTTCTGTTTATCCATATTTTATTGCCTCTTTAATCTATCACAGGTTTTGTTTCACTGTCTAATTTCCATTTTTGTGCTCTTATTGTCTGCTGTTTTTCAGAGGGGGGAGATTCACTGTGATCGACCACTCTCCTATATCCGAGGTGCGTGTGGAAAACTGCCGTGTCAAACTCCACTCCTTACAGAAGAACCTGTTTCGGCTGCACATGTCTCACAAATCCCTGCTGCTGAGAACTGACACACTGTGAGAGACAGAAAGAATTGCAGAAAAAGTTTATTGGTTGTGACATCACAAAGACAGAAAAAAAATTCAGTAGATAAACCAGTCTCTTTTCTTTTTACCTTCAGGAGTGATAAGCTACGTTGGATATCTGCTCTTTCGAGGCCACATCCTGAGATAGATTTTTCTGCAGCTCAAGGTAAACTCCTCTTCTAGACGTTGCATGGTACTAAAAACTCATAAAATCACAGACATGGTGAAAACAGGGAATGTTAAAATGCCTTTATCATACAGCAATCGTGAGTTTGCAGTGGGGGAAAAAACATCAGCTGTATGTTGTAGTTACGAGTCATAAATGTGGGGATTTTCTAAGGTTCTAAAATCCAGTTTTCAGTTTGGTTGAAGAAAACCAATATCAACAATCAACTGATTGTTTTTAAAAAAGAGTTACCACTTTAGAGCAATATTTAACCAATTATTTCAGCTTTTTCTTTTACAACTGTCCATCACATTGACACAGACTTGCTGGGTGTGTTGTTGAGGACTCGTGGGAATTGGGTGTTGAAAATTCTTGACAAAGCTTCAACAATGACTTTTCTTTGTCTTACTGGACATGAAGAGAAAGGGCATTTGTCTGCACACTGCTCACTGTGTAATTTCATCATCCATTATCAATGTGTCATTTTTTTTGGTGACAGAAATAGATGATATTTCTTGAGAAATACATTGTCGCAATGACGGTGACACATTGACCAAGTGTCAGCTGTGGGGAAAAAAAAATGTCAATCAGCACTTGAACTTTTTCCATTAGCAAATCCAAAGAACAGTTGCGTGATTTTTACAAAAACATTTATTTATTAAAGTGTCATTCATAAGAGAGAATCACCAAGAATCTTTAAGTACATTAACGACTTGGTGTCACAAAAGGTTACATTTTTAAGACAGTGTAGGCAGCATTCTGAGAGAGAGAAGGAGAGAGGGTTATCCCATTAGCAGTTCTCCTACAACTAGTTTGCATACATGTATCTTTGGTGGTGGTGTACATTTATTTTATTACGATAACCTTCTTGAAATGAGCATCTCATTTTTTAAAGGTTCTGACATACAGTTCACTTAACTAAAACTTAAACAAACACAAAAAATATACATTAAATAGAAAATACAAAAATGAAAGATGAACAATTCAACAAACAGAACAATAAAACTATAAAAGCATTCGGAGAGCACTGACCTCTGCCAAACAGGTTATTTTGTAATTTGCACCCAAAATGATCAGTCCTAGATTTATTTTATCTACACTGGATCCCTTGATGATGAAAACATACCCTTAGCATTTTAAATCAATATTCCTGAAATGGTGGTTTTCTGGATCTAGCTCCATAGCTGTTAAAGAGACCACAAATCTGTTGACAAGTCAGTATCTTTATTTGTTACCTTACAAATCCCCCCCTATTTTGTCCTGTTCTAGAGTGTAATATTCCTAATGTTCACAGGATCTGGATCAGTTTTTGATATATTATAGAACCTATTTTTTTTTTTTTTTTTTTTTGCCAGGCGCCCTGGCCATTTATTGTGGTTACATAAACAAATGCTGTAAATGGTCCTATCTCACAATGATAATCATCTGTTCCTTGTCTCATGACTCGCCTTTCATCAAAATTTTTCCATAACGTTTTGAGTTATTTTGCTAACAGACAATCCAATACTGGCAAAAACATAATCTCCATGGCTGAGGTTATAAACAACACCACCACTAGATGGCCCCAGAGAGGCAATTCACAGATCTTTGACAAAGTAGATACAGTTTTGTGCCTTGAAAATTAATGTTTGGTGTTGGTGATTGATAATAATAACTGTTATTCCACCACCAACAGCTCAAACAATAAACATCTGTTGAAAACAGCAGAGCGTTTCAGAGCCACAGAGAGATTGCTTTTGCTTTTCAGTCACATATGAAATGCTTGTTTTCACTTAACCTGTCTGATCAAGGAATAGTTTTCAACTCAGATTCACAGGTAACTATAATTAGTAGCTTGTGGGGGAAAAAAACCCTCTTGGTTTAGTTCCACTGTTGCACTAATTGGTGTCAGTAATGAATAGACTGTGTTTTGACACATGATGATGAGAACAATGTTACCTCCCTTACACAGCTGCACACGCGGGGTTTTTCGCTTACTCTGTCGTTTAGACATCTAGTCAGCTAAAACGGTTTGGTGGAGCAAAGCTGTGAATTATCTAGTCAATAAACTCTGTTATAAAAATGCGATTTATGTAACAAAACAGGAGAGGGGGAAGGTACAGTATCTGTGTGTGCATGCCCACATGATCATGTAAGGAGGTTGTGTCAGGCAACATAAAGTATATGAAAATACAAATAAAGTATTAACAATAAATGTAGTTAAATTAAAGTTAAATTAAAAAAATAATGTCCAGCAGTTTCTGCATTGATTGTCTTGTCTAATATTGGTAAACATACACAATCATCCGTGGAAGGCTCATGTTGGAGGTTTTTTTTTAAATCCTATTAACTGTATATAAGTATAAACATGTATCACAGTAGGTTTGACCTCTTTTTTCCTTCTGTGCAGATTTTCCACAGATGCAGTGTATAAGAGCTTTTGTGGGCCAGCAGCCTGATGAGCTGTCCTTAGAAAAAGCTGATGTCATTCTTGTGCACCAACAAAGCAGCGACCGTAAGTTCATCACACCACCATTTCCATCATTGCTCTGCATGATACGCTTCTTGACTGTGGCACAGAATAGACTTTCAAACCTTTTTGTTTTTCACAGACTGGGTTGAGGGGACAAGACTGTCAGATCGGCATCGTGGCTGGGTGCCAGAGTCCCATTTGGAAATCATAAGCAACTCTAGAGTCCGACAACGCAATCTGTCAGATGCGCTCAAGCTTACAACTGCCACGGCTGCTGTTTGAGCAGGGTGTGAGAATGAGAGTGGGACTAAAGTGCAGGATGTTCTGCTTGCCCTGTAAAGGATGCGACTCAACTTGTCTGCTTCAGATTGCTGGAAAATGGACATTCAGTGAATCAAGAGGGAATGCTGTTGGAATATATCACAGTGTAGCACTGGCCATTTCACTGAGAATAGATTTTGCTTCAGAGCAATGCATGAATTGAATGCTGAGGCCAACCTAAAAGACATGAAAAGTGTTGACTGTATTAATGGTCTGCTACACCACAATGTTGAGAGAATGATACTAAATCAATGGACATGTATTTTTATACAGGGAAAGATTATATGGAAAACTAATTACTGTGCACATTGAGCTGGACCTTATAGATGATGTCATGATACCAGTCTCATCCTACATGCGGAAGACCTGATGGAAATTGCAAAATTTTCAATAAATTAATTGAACATTGATGAGGTGTTACACAGTGAGGACATTTCAATAAAATCACTTGAAGAGAAGTGTGACCTGTGTAACCTCTTTCTGCCTGCCGCTTGTTGCTGGCCAACTCCCGGACCGTAGTCAAGGAGTACAGGGGAGACTTTAGCTGCTCCAGGGCCGAAGTGAGGGATAAACTTCGGGATTACTCCTGTGCTATTTGAACACTTCTTAAGTAAAAGTGCTGACAACTATGTGTTGCTCAAAATGGTGGTGAGTTTATTAAAAACATTGCTCACACCGAGGTACAACTTGTGTAGCTGCCCTGCTAACGTAGCCCGACCCAGTCGTCCACATTCTAAATTCAGACACGCCCATCCTGCACATGCACTTCTCAACCTCACGCTCACGCGCACACACACAGTCACTCAAACACAGTCAGGGGCTATACCTGTAACACTACCCCCACTCTGGATGATAATTAGACCCTAAATATCACTCCAGCATAATAGACATTGTGAAGGAAAACATAAGAGCATAAAACACCATCTACCATTTCCCATAAGACTGCCCGTTACCCACAGTCCATAAAGGATTACACCTGCAAATGGAATGAGTCAAGGCCCATAGGCAAAGTCCAACACAACTGTCCATCTTTCCATCAGTGCAAGAAAATGTCCATAAGCATAAAATGTGCACATGCTGAAAAGGAACAGTTAGACAAAAGCATATCAATTGGCATCCTGTGTGGTATAACTTGTGACTGAATATGAAAGAGCAAAATAGGGTAACATATGTCAAAAGCAATACATGGCAAATTTGACTCTCCCTGAGCATAATTTTGCCCACTAGTGCAAATGCTTTAGTGCTTAATAAAACTTGACGACTCATAACATAGCAGTTTTACAGCTAACAAAACAAGCATGTAACAAGTTAACAAAACTGTACCAATGTGAACACTAATTGAACTACTTTAAAACAATCAGCTCAATCTCTGTAGAACAGTATAACCGTATTTTTACAACAGTTTTTTTTTACACTTCTTCTCCAAACCTGAGTTGTAGGGACTGGTCCAGTCACCAAACCTGTCTGGCACTCTCTGGGCCCCCTGGGGCACTAGGGTTGGTGATGGAAGGTGAGTCTGCTTCCATCCCACAGAGGCTGAGTAGGACCTCCATGAAGTTGGCCGCCGCCTGGTGATGTTGGAGGTGCAAAAAAGAGACCCTGTACAGCCTCCATAGCAGTGTCTTCAGTGTCAGATGAAGCGTCTTCCACCCTGAGGGGACAAACATCAGAATCCGATGAGCGGCTGTCTAGTTGAGAATGTGGTTCCTCCACTGGTGCCCAGGTGTCTGCATCTTGGAAGACCCAGTGGTTGTCCTGCAGAGTCCTGGCGTAGAAGGGCTTAAGTTTGTCGTGATGAACTATCTTAACCCTTTTTGATCTGGTAGACCAAGCAGGCCTACGACAAAATAGGGGCCCTCATATGATGGTAGGAATTTCCGCACCTTGTTCTTCACTCTCCGGGTGCCTTTGATCAGGTACCATACTGCATCACCAACTTTGTGTTGTGTTTGACACACATTCTTATCATACTGTCTCTTGGCACGTTCGACTGACATCCCAAGGGCTTCCCGTGCCAACTGGTGAGAAAGCTCCAGTCGTTCTCTAAGCTGCGTAACATATTCTGGAGGTGTAGTTTCACTGTCTTGGTCTGGTGGCAGATCAGCAACTAGGTCAACTGGCTCGGTTATCTCCCGACCAAAAAGCATCATGTTGGGAGTCAGACCAGTAGAGCTGTGCTTGGCCGCTCGATACAGCATTACTGCGTATGGAATCATCACATCCCAGTCCCAGTGTCAACGCTCTCCAGTTGTAGCTAAGATTTTCTGCAGGGTAGTATTAAAACGCTCCACTTGGCCATCTGACTGGGGTGGAACGGTGTTGTTCTAGTCTTTTTCGATCCCCAGCAGTTCACACATGCCCTGAAAAACAGCAGACTCCGAGTTGGTGTCCTGGTCACTGTGCAGGCTCTGTGGGGCTCCGTACCTACACACCCACTCAAAAGTGATCTTTTCGCTGATGTCATTCTGTCTCATTTAAAGGCCCCATTATATCAATTGCAATTCTCTCCATAGGGGCAACAACTCGCATTATGCCCATGGCAGCTTGTGGGGTTTTCTGAGGACGAGCCTCAGCAGCACAACTAGTGCAGGTGCGGCACCACAGAGTAATAACGGGTTTTGAGGCACCGCAATGTTCTTTCGACTCCAAAATGACTGGCCACAGGCCCATCATGCAATTGCTCCATCACAGCATTGCGGTATCTGTGGGTAAAAGGTTGTGTTGTTGGTGGAACAGAACTTCCGTAAAAGCATGCCATCTTTTTTGATAGTCTCTTCCACTGTGTCCAATAAGCTTTGGTACCTGGGCTGCAAGGTGCTACATCAACCCATGGTGGCCGACCCGTCCCTCCATCCATCCATTGCCACACTGGTGCTATGTCTGGATCATTAATCTGGGCAGTCCTTAGCTGCTCTGTAGTCCAACCACTGAAAATGCTGGTGCATGGTGATTCACTCACCTTGAATATGCTGGGCTGAGGGACAACTTTGACACATGGGTAACTGCTCCCTGTGCACACTACCCCCACTGGAGGGTGCTCTGTAGTTGCCATCCAGGCAGGCTCCACAACTGTTCCGCCAGCTAGATCGCACTGTATGCCCTTATGATGACACTGGCTGTTAGGAACAAGCTCCGGTACCAAGCATGGGCACAACTCTCTGCAGGGTCTCCTTGACAGTGCGTCCGCATTTTGATGGTGTTTCCCCGGACGATGGAGAACACGGAAGTCATACTCTGCCAGTTTCTCCAGCCAGCAGGCGACTTGCCCCACCGGCTCTCTCGGCCTGGTTAACCAGTGCAAGCTACTGTGGTCCTCATCTAACACACTGGCTGGCTCTAGAACCCCAGCTACAGCTCCTCTTTTCAGTGTGACAGGCATGGCACCAGGGTTAAAGACTCGGATGGGAATGCAAGTTGGTTGTCCAACAGCTCGCTGAATGGTGGGCCTGGACTCAGTTGGGATCATGTTAAAATGGCGAAGGGGAAGTACATTTCTTCGGGCACCAAAGTCCAATAAAGCACACATTTGTAGTCCATGTATTATGATTGACACACTAACTTCTTCTTGGTTTTTAGTGCAAGTTACAACCACACCTGTACTCCGAGCAGGGGTTGCATTGGAGCCTGGGGAAGGTTGTTTGATTTGGCGTGGTGAGGGGCAGTTCTTCTGTCGGTGTCCCACCCCTGAACAGTTTCGACAAATGACACCCCCAGAATGGGTTGTATTATTTCTGTTTTTCTGGGATCGCCACTGTTGGCAGGTCTGTAGGCTTGACAGCCACCCCCACTAGTGCTGCACCTGCTGGTGTGAGGTTATGCTCATGTAGTGGGGCTGCCCTGGTTCTCCGTTCCATAGAATTTCTTTGACTGGGCTGCATAAGCTGTGTGATGGTTCTAGCTGCACATCTAGTAGTCTCATAACGATGTGCTATCTCATAGACTCTAGCCAGTGTGCGGGGTTGCTCCTCCAGTAGTCTTTGCACCACCTCAGCGTCCACCAGAGCATTTGTGAAGATCTCCAAACTGATGGCATCCTGCTCTAGCTACGTGCGGTTCGCATACACAATAGATACTTTTTCATAAATATCGTCTCTCAAACTGTGTAGAGTTTCATTTTGTCCTCTTATTCTCTGTCTCAATTCAATACCAATAGCTGCTGCATGCTCTGAGTGTGGTCCATAAGCACTTTCCACTTGCGCTGATAACTCTCAAACTGCCATTGTTTTCTCTTGCACATGTTTCGAACTTGTAGAGGAAGTCCTTCCATGAACCTTTCCCATCAAAATGGCCAGGCCGGAGTGTTGGAATTCTCTCCTTATATCCATATAATTTCGTCATCATCACTACTGTCTGAGTTGGTAAAAGCAGGCACTCTTTGAGGTGACATCCTGTGTGAAATATTTTTGTGCTGGCCCTGCACTGCTTTGCTCTCTGGGCCAGGATATGCATGGTGTGAATGGGGTCACAACGGGCTGCTTACACAGAGGTTGGTTCTGTACAAATGGGGTACTAGTCATGCCACAGTTACAGTTCGTGGTGATGAATGGGTTACAGAGGTGTCAAAATATTCACATTCATTACTCAGGTAGAAGTATAGATACTAGGGTTTAAAAAGACTTCTGTAGAAGTTGAAGTATCAACTCAAGCTTTTTACTCAAGTATAAGTATAAAAGTACTGGTTTCAAAACTACTTAAAGTATAAAAGTAAAAGTAATTTAAGGGAAAAAAAGTAATTAAGGACAAAAGCTCAGGCCGCTCCACCTCCCCAAAAACATTTTTATAAAGGTCATAATGACTATTGTTATATTAAAATGTTAATGTTTAAAAATTTGGGATGCACTACGGTACCCATTTCAGTTGCATACCCACTGAAAATGAAAGCATTTGAGTTCAATGTAAATATAAAGAACCATATATGTGTACTTTTGCGTTTCATGGAGTAAATAGATATGATGACTAGTTGCCTATAGCCTAAGTATTATAATGTTTGCAAAAGTCAAACATTAGAGGCATGTAATCAAGTCTTTATTGGAATTGCTGTTCTGTCAAATTTAACTAGAAGATGTAACTTGCTACATCAGGATCTACATCAGTTAAGCACAGATGCAACAAAGAGTTACCAATAGGCTTTGTTAAGCAACAAAAATCAAGCACAGAAGATGCAAAGAGTTACCAATAGGTTTTGTTCAGCCGCAAAAGCATCTGGTTCTCAAAGTTCTTTGAGCCAATGCATGCTTTTCTTGGCCGGACAATCAGCCCTGTAACACTAAAGCGCCTTTCACAGGCTGCTGAAGCAGGGAGTGCCATATTGAGCTTAAGTGATAGCTGGCACACAGCTGGGAAGTACCTCTACTGTGTCTCAGGGCACCCCAAGTACGCATCCAACTGCTGGGTCATTTCAGGAGGCCTGCCCTTCTTCAAGGAAGAAAAGAAGTCCTCTTTCTCAGATGAACCTGACATGATTCTCAGCCTGACAGTCCAAGTGGCTTCTGATGTAGTCAAGGCCTGTGTAAAAACAAAAGTCAGGACAATTTAGATTATATGACAGTACTGTAATTCTGAATTGGATAGTTGTGTGTGTGTGTCATTTGAAACTCAATTCACTGTCTCCATAGAAATTACTTATTTCTATTGTATTAAGGGGAAGTTGAGAAGTGAGAAACTTACCAAGTTTGATGATATGTTCGTCACTTGTCCAGCAGGTCTTAAATTTTGGAACTAGAATGGCTGCAGCTATCAGCTCTGGATCTGCAAGCATGTCTCCAAAGCGTTTTTCAAGTCCTGAAAGAAGGGCAGCAATCAAAGGCTCGCAGTACTTGGAAGTGACGTTAAGTTGCTGGAGCTTGGTCCTTAGTAGAGTTATGGTGGGGACCAACCATCCCATCTGCACACTGGTTTCATCATCAAGTGCCTTTGCAACTGGGCTCATCGTCTTTGTATATTCTGCAAGAAATGCAAGTTCCACAGGAGTAAACCTGTACAAAGAGAAGAAGAAAAATGTAGCACCTTCAATTGGAGGAACTGATAATTAATAAGAAAAAAAAATGTCATGTGAGACTTTTAGAATGTAGAGGTGTTACTACAAATCACTTTCATAGTAAGTGTTGGGACTGCATATTAGCATAGTGCATATGTGTTCTACAGCATTCAAAGTACAAAAAACTGACTTAATCTTTTGTTATGACCTCATCAACTGAAAGACAGAAATACAAACACTTACTTAGGTACAGTATATCTAGTTCACTGCAGACAGATGCTAGGGCCCCTTCGCCTTGTTCTCTTGTCATTCTCACTATTCTTTCTACAGCTGCGGAGGGAATTCCACCTAGTAGGAACAGGCCTTATGAGTTGGAGTTTGCAGTGTTTTTCAATTACTTCAGATGCAGTGGTTGATCTTGAACTTTTATTCCACAGGCTAGAGCATTTGGCAAATGTGGACCATGACACACGCTTGTACAATGGGCTGACCTCTGCTTTTGAGGCATCCACTGTGGACACTAAATTCAGGAGGTGGCAGGCACAATGATGGTAGTTGGTATTCCAAGTAGTCATCTTCGTCCAACAGGGCTCCGGTATCAACAAATTCAACATCCTCAACGCTCTCCTCCTCTTCATCAACAACTTGTCCATCATCGTCCTCTTCATCACTCTCTCCTACAGGTTCAATTCAATTTTATTTGTATAGCGCCAAATCACAACATACATTATCTCAAGGCACTGTAAATAGTAAGGCCAAAAGGATTGTTGTTCTCGTCAGTCTGCCCATAAACTCTGAAGGCTTTCAGGAAGTTTGATCCATTGTCAGTTGTAGTGCGAACGATCTTCTCTCTGATACTGAATTCTGTGTGAATATCATTTAGTGTACTAGCCAGGGCAGAAAATGTATGTGACCCCTTAAGTCGTTTACATGCCAGAGCAGCACAGGATCTCTGCATGGTTTGGGGGTTAAACCAGTGTGCAGTGACACCAATGAAACTGCGACGGCAGCTTTCAGTTTTATTTTCATTTCAGCTGAGGCCTTTGTTTACAACAGTATTTCATGTCATGACATTTGTGTTTGGCTGAAGATGTTGCACAAGGTCAATGAAGCGAGGTTGCTTGAAAATGTGTGGTGGGTGCAAGCCCTCGACAATGAATTTGAGTATCACTTTATCCACACTTGCCTGGGACACTCTTAGAGCCTCCCACAGCTTGGCTTGTTTAGAGGGTGGG
Organism: Brachirus orientalis; assembly: GCA_016785285.1. Classification (NCBI taxonomy): domain Eukaryota; kingdom Metazoa; phylum Chordata; class Actinopteri; order Pleuronectiformes; family Soleidae; genus Brachirus; species Brachirus orientalis. Next base: position 15,791,717 of record JAFBJR010000425.1, on the reverse strand, counting down.
GCCGAAGAAACTTCAGTGAATGACTTCCTTTTGAGGGCTGTTGAAGTGAGTTGTGTGTACCTCTCTAGATGAGTGGGGTTTTTCTTCTGTGGAGAAAATGAATGTACAGGTACAGCTTAAGATCCATATAATTTCTCTCATACCACAAGCTCAGACTGTCTAGCACTTCTGCTGAATTAAACATCATGCTTGAAATTTGAATGAATACAGGTTAGGGAGCAGTTTCACTGGTCTATGGATGGATAAAAGGATCCCTGGCTAGTAAGACACGTTGGCCTTATAAGACTGATATTGGTATCAGATATTTATAACAGGATTTAAAAACACTCAAAATGCTGTCTTTTCTGTTAAAAGTTTTAGAAAAGTCCTTCTTTTGCATTTTCTATTTGCAGGGTAAAAAGTGACATCAAATGGTTGCTATTGATGGAGTCTATGCACAGCAATAGCTTAGTTGCTGCACCTTGATTGGACCTTGATTAGAGGCAACCAGGTGATGCCACTATTTACAACAATGGCAGCTTTCAAGTGAGAGAATGTTCTAATTTTGTAAGAAAACCAAATACATTTTGAGTGTTTTTAAATCACATTTATGTAAATCCCCAAGGTAAATCTTATAAGGTCAACATGTCTTACCACCCAGGGATCCCTTAGCTTTACAAGGATCCAGCCTGCACCACACAGGAGCGTACGTACACATTCAGGAACATGTCTGGCCTTAGCTTTATCAACCAGCTGTAGACAATTAACTTAAAATATCTTATATAGCAATATTATGAGGTTAGATAACATTTGAATAAAAGTTGAATTTAAAATCTCACAAATGGTGAACCAAACGAACTTGCAACGTTGAATAATAGCCTCACTTTATTGCTATCAAGCAAACCCATGTTCTAGCATCTAGCTGCTAACTAGCCAAAGCAAACATTCAAAATTTATACTTCAGGTAGGTCACAACACAATATTTTGTCAATAATCTGATAAACTATATCAGATACATTTATCCAAAGCGACTTACAATCCCTGCTGCTAACATTAGGGACCTTGCCTAAGGATATTATTGTTTTGTTGAGTGATAATAAGCGAGTGATAAGAAACTTTCAGCCTGAATATGCTTTGTCAGATTAGACGGCGAGTTTTTGAAAGTCATTAGCTCGTGGTACTTGGGTTCGCAGAGCTTGCAGCGCATTCGAAAGGAACTGTTTTTGCATCCAATTATTTAAAAAAAATATATTCCCGGTACGGCCAGGGGTGTACAAGGGTTGGCTGATCTTCCTGGCTGGTGCTCGGTTGGGACATGGGTCTATCGCTCGAATCCTCTTTGTTCACTACCACAGACATCTTCTTACAGCTATCTGCTATGGCTTGCTGAAGTTTTATGTGATTTGTCATGCGCAGAACCAATAGGGTGTCAGAATGGTATATGTTTATACTTATCACCCAACCAGCGATTTGTCTGGATAGGTTTTTTCCTCCTTTTTGAACGATGACAAGCCGAAATGAAATAGTAGTAACGAGGCTATTTTAAAATGTAAGGAGTAAAAAGTACAGATAATTGCGTGAAAATTTAATGAGTAGAAGTAAAAATCGGCTGAAAAATAATTACTCCAGTAAAGTATAGATACTCAAAATTTCTACTTAAGTAAGGTAACGAAGTATTTGTACTTCGTTACTTGACACCTCTGATGGGTTATTAGACGAACGGCAGACGTTATCAGCCGAAGCGTGGTGAACATCAGTCAATTCTGTTGCCTGATATAGGGCACACTGTGCGACTGGAGACACTTATCCACAGTAACTATAGTCTTTGTGGTGGAAAACGTAAGACTCACCATCAGCCATGTTTCGTTGCTCCACCGGTACCATGAAGGGGTTAACCGGCACTGAAGACGGTGAGAAGTGAGCGCGCTGTGCTTAACATCGGTGAGGGGGTGTGTACAGTCACTTCACGTGGAGCATGGGTTAGCTCCATATCGGCTAGGAAGGGGTTGGTACTGTTAGTGTTCCTGCGGTCCGCCGCATTAACAGAATCCATATCAGTTCCGACTGCCTCATACATATCCACCAGGAAAGGGTTTCTGCTGATATCGGCGCCTTTTAATTGTCACATGTCGCGCCGTGTTTGGGCTAGCTCCGATGGTATTAGCCTTAGCTCCGATGGTATTAGCCTTAGCTCCGATAGTAGCTCCGCTCCTGAGCGTCGCCATCTCTGTACTCACTTCTACTTGTCGTCCCTTTTCTCCACTCTCCCTCGTTGCAGCAGCGTCACAAGTATCCCGGACGAGCGAACCCCTAGTGTAACCTTTCTCTGCCTGCCGCTTGTTGCTGGCCAACCCCCGGACCGTAGTCAAGGAGTACAGGGGAGACTTTAGCTGCTCCAGGGCCGAAGTGAGGGATAAACTTCGGGGTTACTTCCGTGCTATTTGAACACTTCTTAAGTAAAAGTGCTGGCAACGACGTGTTGCTCAAAACGGTGGTGAGTTTATTAAAAACATTGCTCACACAAATACCGAGGTACAACTTGTGTAGCTGCCCTGCTAACATAGCCCGACCCAGTCGTCCACGTTCTAAATTCAGACACGCCCATCCTGCACATGTACTTCTCAACCTCATGCTCGCGCGCACACATACACAGTCACTCAAACACAGTCGGGGGCTATACCTGTAACACCTGATTTCTGGCTGGGTTGTGGATTTTTGCCCCCTTTGTTTAAGGGTTATAAAAAATATCAAAAACAACAAAGTTATTGTGAGGGAAGCATGTGAGTTGAGAACCTTGCTGCTACTTAAATGGAGTGGAGGAGTTATGTCTCTGAGTCCAGTTGCCTGCATGCCTAATTTTTGTGGTTGCAGACAGAAAGGAAAACAACAAAAAAGAAGCAACAGGAAAATGATGTGACAGTCAGAAAGAGGAACAGTCCAAACTCCTCTGATTTTGAACACTCTGCTAGTTTGTTTGTTTTGTGAATGCTCTTGCATGTATTGAACTGCAAAACACTGGCCTAGTATTATTCAGCCTCTCTGATTAGCTTCAGTTTCCCCAGTGCAATTTTTGAAAGCCGTCTGATTTGTTTTATCCTGTCGCCTGAAACTGTATATGATGTCAGTCTGTCAACTAATCAGACTTTCTTTATACAGCAACTTCCATACAAATCAATGCAACTCAAGTGCTTCACATGCAGATACTTAGGTATAGGCTCATATCCACATCTAACAATTTCATAAGAAGTTATACATTTTTTTTCTAAGCAACATAAATTAATATGAAATTAATAATAATTGGTCATTTAAAAATGGCGGGACAGTATCCAAGGTAACATAAGCATGTCTAATTAAGAATGGGCTGTGGTTCGTTTTCTCCATCATAAACTCTGTTTTAATCACTGTGACAATTCGTGCTTTAGCAGCAGAACTTCACAGAGCGTGTGTATAGAACATTCAAATGGCTGACATGCCTCAGCAGGAGCTGTTTACCGGAGACAGAGAACTGCGTGTACACGGTCCTGCACGTACGCACGTAGCTCGGCTCGGGCGTGGCCGTGCTCGTGTCCTTTACGCGGCCTATTTAGTTTTCAGGGCCTGCTATTGGTCATCTGTGCCGTCACTTAGAGCGAAAACCTGATGACTGACAGTTAATCTTAACCAATAAACGCGCTATAAAACTGCCCTCAATCATCATGTTCACGTCTGATTGGTCGCAGCGGTGAAGGGCGGAGTCAGCTGCCTTTGTTGTTGTTTTCGTTGAGCGAAACAAGCAGGACCGTCGACATCTTTGGATTTGGCTGGATTCGTCTACGATATTGTCTCTTTTTTAAACTCAGTGTTTTTTCCGGGCGCTTGTTTTCAGAGCGTCCATAACTCAAGGGACCAGTGTTTTTTATTTGGATTGGTACAGTTTTTTGTGAAACGTGTTTTTGTCTTTTTTAAAGGTGAGTGAGCAGTCATGCCGTTTTGTCCTTAGCTTTAGATGTTAGCATAGCCCCTTTAGCCGATATTTTATATGCGTTACTCAAGTTTAAACAAACATGTTATTTTATTACGTTATATAAATATTCACATTGGTTTGGTTGTTTTTATCAGCGTGAGGCTTTACAGGTCTCAGTACTGCTGCTGTTGGAAAACAGTGACGTGGCCTTTCTGATGAACACAACGTGAGCTCACCAGCCTGTTGACATTGATTAAAAACCACTTTGACTGTGTTTGATCACTTTGATCGTCGGTAGTTGACTGATCGTTAGGAGGTGTCTTTTCCATAAGTGTGTGACGCTAACTTAAGTCCCTTCCCTGTAATACCGTTGTTTTCTCTGACCAGGATCACTGGTAAACCTTGGCACCGATGTGTCTAATGTGAAACGACATGAGTATTTGGAATTGTGCTGATATCTGGAGGATTTGTGAGATAAAATCCCGGATTTATATTTGCAAATGTATGGCATTTTTAATGTATTATTACAAATAATACATATATTTTGCACTTATTATATTTCAAAAGAGTCAGTTTATAATCCATTCTATCCACTAAGTTAACTCAAGTTGGACCTGCATCTAACATTTTTTTTTATCTTAGTTTTAGTAGTTTTTTTATGGTAATCAGTTTTGTGATTTTCTTTTTTTTTTTCTTTAACTAAAAATGGAAAAATACATATATTTTGTCATCTTTTTGGCCTACAACTCGAAAAATATTCAATTTTATTAATTATCAAAGTAATTGTTTATTGCCATTAAGTTGTCTCATTTGCAACAAAAGCTGGTACATTTAATTACCCCCAAAATAAAAATGTCATTATTAGAGCATTATCATCTGATCATCTACCTCAAGAAAAGATGCCTGTGTCTCATCCAGCAACAATGAGTGATTTGCTCTTCATGCCTGTCACTATCACTTGTTGGCTGAATGTACTGAATGTTGAGGTCAGCCACATCTCTCTCTCTCTTTCTCTCTCCTTTGTCTTCTTTGTAAATAATGCTATTGTCAGGAGCTTGATATTTTTCTTAGGTTGTTTGTTTTTCTGTGTTGTTTTTCAGATGAGCAGCCAGTACAAGCGGACAGTACCTCTAGAGGTGAGGAGAGCGGAGGGAGAGAGAGTTCGGGCGAAACATCCTGACAAGATACCTGTGAGTATGATGACTTTTCTGAAACGGTATTTGATAGGTTAAACTTGGATAGGGGATTATCACTGATAGTCACAATCATAAGACCTTATTTATTTGATTGTTTGTGTTTGTATTAATTTATTTGTTTGTCTTTTTCAACAGATCATTGTGGAGAGGGCCCCAAGGTCACGAGCACCTGATCTAGACAAGAAGAAATACTTAGTACCCTCAGACTTAACAGGTAACAGGTACAGTATACATACACAAACATGCAAAGACATTAATATTAGGATCCCTTAGACATTTTACAGTGTAAAAGTAAGTTCCTGTCATTGCTCTCTGGTGGAAAACCTTTGTAGTAGTGGCTCAAATCAAGCCTGGCATTTCTCTACCCCTGTTGTTCCTTAGCTTGTTAAATATAAATGTGCTTATTTACAATATTTTGATCTTGTTTGGTGATTCCTGGTTTGTGTGTGAGTGTGAGTGAGAGAGAGAGAGAGAGAGCTGGCTCAGTGCAACAGCTCATCAAAAGAATTGTCACACACAGACATTCTGTAAGGCTGCAGTAATCTAAGGCTTGTCATGGTTTTCCTGTTTTCAGTGGTGTTAAATCTCAAATGAACACAGGCTGCATTGCACATTAGATGCATTACTGCCTCCTTCTGGTGGTGGTAGCTCATTATTTGGTACTATTTGGTACTGTTCCTAATGGAAACACAGTACCAAACCAAAATATTCCATATATTCGATGGAATCATGGCTTTACAGGAAATAAAAATAAAAAAAATAGATTCACGTTTAAGAGTGGACAATGTGAAAATGATGACCCATCCCTCAGTTTGATTTGAATTTTTTTGCTTAGTAAAATACAAAGAAATTACAGAGGTGATCACAGACCATCTTATTCTCTTTCATTTGCTCTTCTTCCTTTTTTTATAGTGGGCCAGTTGTGCTTCCTCATCCGTCAGCGTGTGTCTTTGAGACCAGAGGAGGCCCTCTTCTTCTTCGTCAACAACTCCCTCCCCCCATCCAGCTTCCCCCTCTCTGCTGTATATGAGGTAACTGCACCTGTTCACTCTCATGTTCACACAAAGATTCTCCCACATTAGCAGCAGAATTATAAACAGAATTACAGGCGTTTGCAGATCACTGCCCTCTTCTGATGATTCTCCTTTAATACAAGCAGAAAATACTTTCAAGTTAGCATGAGGTTATTTAAAATCTGTTAACACAGCAATGTTGCTTCACTTTTTTGAACTCAGACGTTGCCTTCCAGTAACAGTATTTAACTTAAAAAAAAAAAAACGTAGACTAAATTTGGCACTATTTCTGAAAACACTGTAAAAATTTATTAAAATGGTGTGTGCTCAGAGTCTGTGTATTTTGCAACTGTTCAGTTCAGTTTTGGTGGCAGAAAGCTAACATATTTTAAGTTATTTCTATATTCATTATCATGTTAAATCCATAATAGACAACTTTTTGGCTGAAACTTGTCATTTTTAAACTGCTTACACAGCGTGATGGAGATAACTCGCTTTCACTGTTACTCTCTTTGATACTGGGAAGGTTTTTTTTTTTATTTGTAGAAAAATGATGACACAAAAGAACGGCCTTATTCCGTATTCCAAATAATAATGATAATAGTGGTCACCTAGTATCTAATGTGTTTTTGAAGCATCTCATGCTTGGTAGCATTATGCTGCTGCTCCATCTTTAGGACAGTGACTAAACAAGAAGAATTATACTGTTCTGTTTGGCAAATTGAGCTGTTTTTATGTGCTCACCACTGGTGTGTCTCTGTTTTCATGCTAAATGAAGACTTATTTTCTGCTTTGTTATGTTCCAGGAACACCACGATGAGGACCTGTTTCTCTACATGACCTACAGTAATGAGAGCGTGTATGGTGCCTGAAGAAGGACATAAATATGGAGAGAGAGAGAGACACACAGAGAGAATGAGAAAAGAGTGATTGTCTGAAGAATAGTGCTAAGGTTGTTCATATTGATTTACACCACTGTTATTGTCTGTGGTATTAGTTTTGATAAGCATCTACAGTACATGGGGGGATGAAAGACAGTGGGATTAATGATAGACTTATCTTTCTCAGTATTTTGGAACTGACTGGGAGTGATGCTTTTTTTTTTACACTTCAAGTTATATTGATTTCTTAATCTGGTGAAAGAAGAAAGAGGGAAGTGGAAAAGGCAGTACAAGTTAATATGAAAAAGAAGGTATTGAAATTATGTGAGTTCTCGTTATCTTTCTCCATCATCTGTATTTAATGCAAATAGTATTTTTTCCTTTTGTAAATATTTTTTTTTTGTGGAAAAATAAATATAAAAATACAAAAAGTTTTGATTTCTTTCTTTCTGTTATTACCTCCACCAAGGAGGTTGTGGTCTGTTTGGGCATGTCTGGGTGTGTTGGTTATGACCCTAAATTATGGTTTGAGCTGTGTCATTGGTACACACAATACTATCAACTGTCACTTTCGGTTTCTTATATAGTTGTATGACAAAATGATATATAATAATGCTTAAATGCAGAGTTGAGGCACATTTTCTGCGTATTATATATATTTTCTACATTGTCCTCAAAACCACCTGTGTCTATATGTGTTTTTGAGGAAGGATATAGAGGAGAAATTCTCATGGGGAAGTTGTCTGTCCACACTAATTAGAAGAGACAAGCTTGCTGGACACTTTTAGTTCCACAGACAACAACAACAAGAAGAGTAAAATCCTGACACATCAGTTTTGAAAAAGGGTAGTGTTTTATCGGCATGATGAAAAGGTTACATAACCTCATTGTCAGTTGACTGGACTGGTCTTGAAGACTTTGCAGTCAAAACGAAAGTTAGAGAATCAGAAGTGGGGAATCATGGAAATGCAGGAGGTGGCCCCAGAGAGGGACGGAGGCAAAGAAGATAACGGAGCTAAAGAACCTATGCTTGAGGTCAAAAAAACTGAAGGTACTAAGAGTTCCTTAAGGTGATGCTTGCTGTGAAAGATAAATAGACAATAATGACAATAAATAGAAAGCAGATAATTTAACATGCACCTCTTCTTTCTATAATATTTTAGGTCTCTGTCTTACTATATGAAGCACCTCTGTATATTCTAGTTTGAATATTTTTATTTTTGTTAGATGTGGTATAAATGTGGTCTAACAAATCTAATAGTTTTAGATTTGTTAGACCACATTTTTATTTTCTTTAAACAAAACACTAATATGTGATGTGTGTGTATATTTGGTTTTGTTTTTAGTCTAGAATGCACTGAAAATCTGAAAGCAAACTCCAGATGGTGGAAGGTGTCTGCCTTCTGTCTGTATTTTTGTTTTAACTTTAGGGGAAGCACAACCAGACCAGTACTGTAAACTACGCAGTCCAGCTGAGGACGTGTACACAGAGGCTGATTTTGGTGATTCTTCAGTGAAAGTTAAAGCAGGTACGTTATCGTATGATACTGCATGTGTGTAGTCTACTGCAGACCACTATCTGCAGTAGACAGTAGTAGTAAAGGTGGCTGGTAACATCATTAGTGCTGACTTTGTTGATGTATGGATAAAAAAAAAATGGCAGGGAATGGGTTCTGCACTGGTACACTCAATTTTAGGTTGAATTCAAAATTAAAAGAGAAGAGAAGGTAGAGAAATAGAAAGACAGAAAAAAGGGTGTGTGATCAATTTGACCACATTGTTGCCTGTATCATCATTCAGCTGTAGACACTGAGAAATGCTTCCAAAAAATTGGTTTCTCATTAGAAAAATAAAAACAAAGCAGAAGCAAAGCTGTAATATTACATCAGACAGATTTTTGAGGCAAAATGTTGAACATCTATTTCTTTCCAACATTAGAGTAATTAAAAACCTAACAAATGTCTTTACTGCATCATTTTAAAAACATCATTGTCATTTTCAAAAGGTCTCAATGTGACTGTATTATTTGCTGTAAAAAAAAAACAATGTAATGTGGAAATTGTTATTTCTTTACTTACTGTTATTGAAAATGTAGGGGAAATTAGTGTTTTTGAAATACATTATTATTATTATTATTATTATTATTATTATTATTATTATTATTATTATTATTATTATGATCTAAAAACTCTGTTCAGAATAGCATGCCTTTAACTGTAATAGTTATAAACACGCAGAAGAAAAAGCCACCTGAAAACAAACTGGTTTGTATTTTTGTTTTAACTTTAGGGGAAGCACAACCAGACCAGTACTGTAAACTACGCAGTCCAGCTGAGGACGTGTACACAGAGGCTGATTTTGGTGATTCTTCAGTGAAAGTTAAAGCAGGTACGTTATCGTATGATACTGCATGTGTGTAGTCTACTGCAGACCACTATCTGCAGTAGACAGTAGTAGTAAAGGTGGCTGGTAACATCATTAGTGCTGACTTTGTTGATGTATGGATAAAAAAAATGGCAGGGAATGGGTTCTGCACTGGTACACTCAATTTCAGGTTGAATTCAAAATTAAAAGAGAAGAGAAGGTAGAGAAATAGACAGAAAAAAAGGGTGTGTGATCAATTTGACCACATTGTTTTTGCCTGTATCATCATTCAGCTGTAGACACTGAGAAATGCTTCCAAAAAATTGGTTTCTCATTAGAAAAATAAAAACAAAGCAGAAGCAAAGCTGTAATATTACATCAGACAGATTTTTGAGGCAAAATGTTGAACATCTATTTCTTTCCAACATTAGAGTAATTAAAAACCAAATGTCTTTACTGCATCATTTTAAAAACATCATTGTCATTTTCAAAAGGTCTCAATGTGACTGTATTATTTGCTGTAAAAAAAAAACAATGTAATGTGGGAATTGTTATTTCTTTACTCAATTTCACAGAAAATGTAGGGGAAATTAGTGTTTTTATACATTCATAATAATAATAATAATAATAATAATAATAATAATAATAATCTAAAAACTCTGATCAGAATAACATGCCTTTAATTGAAATAGTTATAAACATGCAAAAAGAAAAGGCCACCTGAAAACAAACTGGTCTGTATTTTTGTTTCAATTTTAGGGGAAGCACAACCAGACCAGTACTCCAAAGAACACAGTCCAGCTGAGGGCATCTATGCAGAAGCTCATTTTGGTGCCTCTCCAGGTAAAACACTATAAACATGCGTGTCACCTACTGTATGGCTGAATGCAGGTCTACGTATGTCTGTTAGGAAAATAAGAGAATCTTTTTGATACACTGGATGTAATACATACTGTAGAACAGCATGTTGTTTTCCCACAGTATAACTGCTTAGTCATCCACAAAATGTCTATTTGACATTAAAAATAGTAAGAGAGTGTGTTACCACCCATATCATAAGTGTTCTGAGAAATGAAGATGATAAAAGCAGAAGGAAATCTTTCACAAAAACAAATACTAATAATAGTACATATCTATTCCCATATAAAACATGTGACTGAGTAATGTTCCTTAAACTGTAATAGTTACAGTTAAAAATGGTGTAAATTTAACACAAATTGTTATTTCTCATGTTTCCTCATCACTGTTTAGAATAAGCATTTTTTTCACAAATACATTGTTGATCCATCAAAAGCGTGGTTGCTTCAGAACATCCTGTTCTTAAATCACTTATCTGTAGACAAAAGACCGTCAGTGATGGTCATATGTTTTGTCTTGAACTAAAACACTCGGTGTCTGTAATGATCTGCTCTAAAATGACCTCAAAGATTACAGTATCTCCAGACTGACAGCATGTGCCACTGTGTTTACAGGACAAATGCTCATTTTGGAGAGAGAGAGAGAGAGAGAGAGAGAGAGATGTCTGGGGACTTGAAGGAAACAGACTTATCACTGTTCCACATAATTAAGTTGAAAGTATTTTTGTGAAGGTCATGTTGCTATGGTGACACAGGAAGGTGGGAGGAGTCTTAAAATTGCACTGCTGCAGGCAGACTTGACTTAGACAGGGAAAACGGAAACAAGCTCCTTTGAGAATCCCAGGACATTTGTCTCGATGTACATCAAATTTTGTCGCAGTTATGGTGATGATAAAAAAGGTGAAGCCAAGGAAAGCTTGTCATCCGAGTTATCGGTTAATCTGGAGGAGGAGAAAGGTACGCCACAGCTGCTTTTGTCAAAACCTGATGTTTCATATGGAAATCTCTCTCTCATATGTTTCATGTTGTCTCTCTCAGGCAAACAGACTGTGGGAAATGCCCCTCCGTACCGTGTTGGGTGTTTAGTCCTCACTGTGATCTGCCTTGTCCTGCTGCTGGTCGTCATTTTCCTCAGTATGAAATGTAAGTACCTGCAGCCATGAGTCTTAGTTCATGTCAGTGCCAAGATGCTGCTGTAAAACTGAAGTAGATCCTGTGCTGATACAAGTGTTGGGCTTTATCTGCACTTCAAGATCGTCAGGTTCATGTTGCTTTTTATTTTTACTGTAGTTCTCACAACAGCAGCCAAAAGAGAAACACAAAGTGTGGCTGATCGTGTTACTGCAGCCTGAAGACATTGTGCTGTTCTTTCCCCCCCTAACTCCTCCCACTGTGCTCTGACTCAGAGAGAGAGGAAGAAGAAAGGCCAAATCCTTCATTTGCTCCAAACTGCTGCGTAGTTTGAGTAACGTCAGGCTCAACAGTCAAACATATCATGAGCACTATGCCAGGAGGAAAAGTACTGTGCAGATAAAGATAAAACAAACAAACAAACAAAAACAACAATAATATACACTGCTGGTTAAATGATGTTTGTACAGCCGAGGCAGAAAGCATCAGTGGGTCACTTCTGGCAGGGATGTGATAGTGCTGACTTTCTTCTAGCTCTGACAAAATGGATTGAAGGTAGAAGTGGGTCACATGTAAAATAGCAAATGTGACACACTTAGTTTGGTTAGTTAGTTAGTGGCACAGTTGAAAGTGTCAGGTTTGGGACATGTGGGCCAGATCCGGGCTTCATCACTTTTGCTTATTTATGTCGTCTTTTTTTTTTATGTTTTCTTATTGACTGTATTTTGACTGTAATCTGAAACACACAGTGTGGTCGATTGTGTTACTGCTGCCTGAGGACATTGTTCTTTCCTCTAAATACTCCTCCTCCTGTGCTCTGATTTCCAGTCCAGACTGTGTGCCCAGTGAGAGAGGAGGCAGTAACAGACATCCAGGCTCCAACCTGCAGCTATGACCAATGCCGGGCTCATATCAACGATGTCCAAGGCCGTGGTGGGGGAGACTGTATGCCAGGAGGAAAAATACAAAACAAAGAAAAGAAAAGCCAATACAGACTCAAACATGTTTTAGTGATGGTTCTGTTTTTGCATGGTTACAGTTTTCAAGCAGAGAAAACCCCCTTATGTGCTTGATCCTAGAGGACACGGAACCTCTTAGTTGATTTAAAACATGTGGGAGTTTTTTTTTAAATTAATGATCTGGTGCATACAAATTGTAACAAAATTTGAGAAATAATTCAAATGAGAGCAAAGCAATGAAAACAACCAGAGGTTTCAGTCTGCTTTGGCAAATGTTTATGTTGTAAGATGTCTAAATACTAATTTACTTTCCATTTCAAAATCACTGAACTATTTCTGCACTGAATCTCTCTTTTTGCAGTTGACTGCAGGCAGTGTGCTGATGGGTGGCTGACTTTCGGGCGGTCATGTTTTTATCTGTCCACCCGCAGACTGAACTGGCAGGAGAGCCAGAGGAACTGCTCTGCAAGAGGAGGATCTTTGGCTGTCATCACCAGCCAGAAAGTTCAGGTGAAGCTGAACCACCTCCATCCCTGATGGTAACATGGATAGAATTCTCTCAGGGTTATTGTGTAAATGTGAAAGGTGCTTTGATCTGTATTGTGTAGAATTTTCTGAGTCTGAATGGGAGACTGAAGTACTGGATTGGGCTAAAACGCAAAGGGGACATATGGAGCTGGGTCAGCAACGATTCACTGCAAAAGAGGTGATCTATCTATCTATCTATCTATCTATCTATCTATCTATCTATCTATCTATCTATCTATCTATCTATCTATCTATCTATCTATCTATCTATCAAAAAATGACATTATAAATAGTGATAAATTTCTTTAGTTGTGTTCGTGTCAGTCTCAGTCAAACAGCATGCTGCATGTTGAACTTTGATATCAAATGATAGCATATTTTCAATACAAGGTGATACAGAGGAAGTTTGTTCAGTGTAGTTTCATATCTAGTCCTCTGCAAGACAGGCAACAAACAAATCACAGACAGAAACATGATCCATTCACAGCACACAGTAAACAATCCATAGTGCAAATTGCGGTAGACAGAATGTGCAACTGTCGGAAGTAGTAGATTCCGAGTACAGTGCAAATAAAGCAGAGTCAGATAGGGACAGATGGTTCGTCGTACATTTTAATGTCCATTAAAAGAGCTCATGCACAGTCCATTGCCTTTTCCTGTGCCTTGTAACTGGGTGAGTTGGTGGGTGACACCAGAGCATTTTAAGGCCGTGAGACTTTGGTGAAAGAAGCTGTTGCAGAACCTTGGTTAGCAGATGCTTCAGGATCTTCTGCCACATGGTAGAGGTTGCAACTGTATTCTAGAATATTCTGCTGTTATCATTATTGTTTATCTTTTGCAGCTACTGGGCAGAAAATCTGGCACCAGGCGATTGCGGTCTCCTGAACGCTCAAGACCCACCTGAGAAGAACTGGCTGAGGGATTCCTGCGACGCTTACAGCTACTTCGTCTGTCAGCTGCAGTTCTGATAGCAGTGCCTTTTTAACAGATACATGAGCAAACCAATTCGCGGATCGCAAAGCCTCAATAACATGTCGAATCATTTCTCTTTCCACTTCACACTTTAATCAATAGTTTTCAGCAGAGACAGAATGTGAAGCTTTTAAGATAATAGATGCTTGTATGTTAAAATGTGGGGCCATTTAAACAATATTTGTAAGTTATAGTATTCTTAGCACTGTGTAGCATAACTTGTACTCTGATCAGGGTATGCCAGTCTTACCGTATTATTCTTTATTCTGCTGTATGACTCTTGTGCAAATAGAGGCCAGTGACTTTGTTTAACAACATTTTATTTCATATAAAATTGTCATAATTTCCCTGATACACTGAATGACTACATTTGACGTTTTTTTAAGCTTAATATATATATATACAGTATTGCTGCTATGCACATGTACAGTATGTGTATATTGCTATAAAAATAACATAAAATAACTCTTTTCTATAGCATAATACTGCAGGAATAATTGCACTATCTTGAGAAACTGAGATACTTCTTCTTGCAAGTTAATTCAATGAAATTCACCACCACTTCAAAGTGGGGATTTCTTTCATAATAATCACCAGCATTCTTTCAATGTTTGATATTTGTTAAAATCCTACTGATGTCCAGGTAGCCACCAAAGTTGTTTGGTAAAAAGGTTAAAAATAGCAGGCTGTGCTGCACCCCCTCCTGTTTGTCTTCTTGATTCTGACATTCAGCGGGGCAGACCCACTTTTTAAAGATGACTAACCATTATGACCCAATTCACAATGTAATGTAAATTGTGACAGGGAGCAAAGTTTCGCATAATATAACCTTTCTTACTGTTTTACTGCTATTTCTGCAACACCTATTATTATTTTAAAGAGGTAAACCCTTCATAGTGTGGATATAAATCTTAATAAAAAGCAGCTGAAAAACTAAATCTTCAACCCTTACCCTTTCTAAAAAGTCTCAACACACTAAAATGAACGTACTTAACAAAGTTAATGGGCTCAACTGCAAGTTTCAAAACTTCTCCAATAGAACAAAATTTAGGTTCCATTAAGAGGAAAATAGATGATAAAGTATCAACAATGCGATGATGCCTTTGAGCTTCCGGTTTCAAAAAGTGATGTGCTTGTCTGTACTGTTTTCTTTCTGGAAGACTATGCCCACTTCTTATCGTGTCTGAATGACATGTAAGAAAATGTTAAAAATGATTAAAGTGACTCACTCAGGTAAGCAATCAATTAGTGTTACGAGGACTGGATTTTCTTTTCTTCCTTCCCCCAGAAAACTTTATTGATGGCTAACAGGACATGAAGAGAATTGTAACAAATAGGATAAAAAGAGTTTTTAAAAACACTTTACCTCCTTTAGCTAGTCTGTACTTTATTTGTGTTCAGAGATGTGAGATGACGGAAAGCCTCAGAAAACACACTCCAGGCTCAGGCACGATCCCTTTTTAAACATGTTTTATGTCCTGGTCCTCCTCGGGCTCCTCCTGCTCCATTTCCAAACCCAAGGCACTGTGACGAATCATCTGCCAGCCTGTCAGAGACTTCCTGGTGTTAAATCCCCCTTTGAGTTTAGGTCTGAGCTTTGGAGTTTCAGAGTTCGACCCCTTTATTGTGTCAGTCTTCTCCAAACCCTCCTTTTCCTTTTCATCTTCCTTGGAGAAGGCTTTGATGTAACGTCGCATCTTTTGCAACATGGAGTCGTTTCTGTCCTCAACCCTGCAAAGAGAAAAGTGTAAACCAGTAACGGAGACACGCTCACTGAAAACTGTCTGGACATGAAGACTCATTCAACTTTTCGGGAATCCTCAGCAGGCCACATTAAGCATTCATATTTTTTGATATGCATGAAGGAATAAAGGTTGCAGTAAAAGATTGCAGTTCAATACTACTGAATCACAGTACAGAAAGAATTGGCACCAAAGGATTGTGAAGTATTGCGCTATAATCAAATGTATATCGCCCCAGCCCTAATGAAATCACCATTGTTATGTATGTTTCTGTGATAGAGTGGGTTTTTGCATGTGCTGTGTTTTGTTTCTCTTTTGAAGCCTGTACACTCTTACCTCAGATACCAACGTTCCTTCAGGCCGTAGTCCAACCCACACACCCCGAGCCGAGGCCACAGCCAGCGTGGCAGCCTCCTCTCCAGCATCAGTGTTGTGGCGACAACCTGCACATCAGTATAACTCTTATTATGACACGGGACAGACATTACAAGGTAATTCTGTGCATCTATACAGTATGCATGTCTTTAGATGCATTATTCTTTGTGGTTCTCCAGTCCCTGTGTGTGTGTGTGTGTGTGTGTGTATGTGTGTACCTGTGTTCTCCAGAGCTCATCTCTCTCCTGTGCCACCCTCCAGTGTGTGTCACTCATCATGGCGATCAGTAGATTTAAAAGCAAGATGTAAGAGACCACAGAGAAGGCACAGTGTATGACATGAACGATGGGGGGTGTAGTGAAGGTGTGATCCACAGGCAGATCGATGAGGCCAACACTGAGCTCAAACTGGGAGAAGAGCGTGATGGGGAAGGAGCGATATGCAGGGATGGAGTCAGGCTCCTGGGTCATATACACCATCCAAAGGGCTGAGGAGGGATATTAAAGACAAAGAGACACTTTAGATGGCTGAAAATTCATGTTTCAACATTTACCACAGAAGCTGTGTGAGAATTAAAGGTTTGTTTATTCTTCCCAGAATATACTCACAGGTGGAAAAACCAATGAGCACAATGACAGTCAGCCACATAAACTTTGTCAGGTCTCCAAATATAATCTGGAGGGAAATGAGACACAGAGAGTTTGGTCACAAATAGGTGAAACTTTAAAAACCGCTATGGAAAAAGTTACTATTCCAACTGTATGTTACCTTCTGTATCATGATGACATAAGGGCCAAGCATTTCAAAGCCTCGGGCAAAGAACATGACGTTGCACCAGCCCAGCACTAAACACACTGCCATCACCACGGCTTCTCCCTGCACCTCGCTGGCTCGGAATACACACAGCAGCACCACCAAGCAGGCGTAGCTGATACTGCTCACAGCAACACAAGGCAGCAGAAAGGTTAGACAATATTTCACAACAGTATGCTTTATTTTTCATCCTCAGAAGTCTTTGCGCTCACAGGATAACGTGGAAGGGGCCTCCCAGTGCAGTCTGACCAAAGTAGCGCTTTGCTCCCACTCTCAGTATATCAGGGATCTGTTGTGAGAAGGATAAAGTCGGATGTGCATGTACAATATATTGCATCTGTGTGAAGACAGAAAATGTTTCATAAATTCACCTCCAGCAAAAGGATGGCTAAAGCTCCCAGGAGGCTGATGACTTCTCCTGCCAGACGCAGGCTGTCCTCATATGTCACATAACTCTCCTGAGACATGAGCACAGGAAATAAAGTTTTATATTAAACACAGAGTAGAATATACTACAGTTCCTAGCTTTTGTACCTCTACAATATTTTAATGATCAGAAATGGGTATTCATGATAGATGATAGGAATTAGTATTGTTAAGTTCAGATTATATTCTGGAATTTTACAAATAAAATACTTTTCATGTAAAATCTGAATCTCTAAAGTAACTAGTACCCCAAATAAAACTGTGCTACAAAAAAAAAAAAAGAAATAGTAACAGCACAAATCCCTAAAAACAATACATATCAATATATTTCAGCATTGATTAAACTTCAACATATGTATTTAATCTATTATATGTTTACAAAATAGAACTATAGAGTTATGAGCAATGTCACACATTGAGTGTTTTCTGGACCCGGATGGTTTTGTCCATGTCTGACTTTGTGTAGTTCTCTGGAGTGTCCTTCAGAGGGCGATACACACAACACAGTGTGAAGATGCCAATGTACAGCAAATAGAGAAACAGCAGCAGCCTGACACAGAAGAAATAGAGAAAAAAAAGTGTCTTATTGTATACATTTACAGTCAATAAAAGTATACATATATCATATAATCAATTAATTTATCTAGCGACTGACATCAAACTTTACCTGAAGTAATGTTTTCCATACAGATTCCACTTCAGATTGACCAACTGTCTCACAGGTGTCACCTCCAGTATCCTCCTTGCCTGGAAAACACAAATAAATGATGCAAATTTTTGTAACCAATTCGTCGAATGAATTTCTGACAAGACAGATTTAGATTTCCCCTAAATACTGTACATCTGATAGAGTTTGACGTACCTCTTTCTGCTGGCTGCCCACTATAAGCTCCAGCACGGACATATCGTCGGCCCATGAGTCAATCTCTGTCAGGTCATACAGGCTAGAGGTCAAAGGGCCCAGACTCCACTGAATGACACGTCTTTTATTAACCAGGTGCTGGAATGCCTGAGAGAGACAGAAGGAATCACAGCAGTGAGGACAGAATAGCAACATAATCTGCTTCACCTCTTCATGCTGGGTTTTCACCCACTGAGCCCTCCCACATTTCTCTCACCACAATGTTTCCCTCTTTGGCTGCCAGTTTAAAAGGTGTGAGGCCTCGGTAGTTGGGCACCATGTCGAGCGGCACTGGCTGGTCCAACTCTACATCGTGTGCCATGATCAGGTCAATGGCCTGGCATGCAATCATCTTGTTAGGCTGCAGAACCAAAATGTGAAGCACTGTGTTGCCTAGGAAGAAGACAGGAAGGAGAAGAAAAGATGGGGAGGAAGAAAAGAGGAGACAAAAAGGAATGTATTAGTATTTAAAGGAGACACATATATCCAAAATCAAATATTATGGCATTTATTCCATCTTTGCAATTTCTTTTTTTATATACAAGTATATACCTCGGTAATCCTGTACCCTGGTGCTGGCCCCCGCTTCAATCACCATGGAGATAATGTCCTCATTCCCAGCACATGCAGCAAAAGACAGGATGTGTTCACCTGATGACCAAATATGTGTATATATGTAGTATATTTTCAAAATCATCATCATACAAACATACACAATTATGTATTTATTTAAAAGGGACAGATACAGTAAAATTGTGAACTGCACAGCAATTTTCAGACATAATGTGTCAGAGTTAGCTCATTGCTAATTTCCAAAGTCAGTCCCTGGAACAAATGCAAACCATGATCACAAACTTAAAACAATCACATACTACAAAGGTTAAGTGTCACGAAGTGATCCACTCTGCCAAACCAAAGGGTCAACTTGATGACCCTTTGGTTGTGGGTGGGTGCAGGTTGTGCACACACATAAGCACATACACATACTCCAGTTTTTATTAGGCAAATGCATTGATTTTAGACAATTAACTTATACATTTTCGTTCATGATTTTGGGTTAAAGGGCGCCTGTGTGATTGATGGCTGCCTAGTCAACACAACCACGCCCTCCATTTCAGTCTCACTCATGCTAACTTACCATAGTGTATGAGTCCTCCTATCCTCTTCCTGAAGTACAAGCCAGTGACTCGTGGGGTAACCACATCACCACCTCGACTAATGAGATGATGGACCAGATTAGTGTTCTGATTCACCACAGCGATGTGGAGAGGAGTGACACCTGAGAGAGAGAGCACAGACGTACGTTCACGTCAGCTGTTTGTAATTTTACCATTTTGCTGTGTCAGTGAAGGTAACACTCAACCAAAGTGTCTTCTGCAAAAATAAAAATACTTAGTGGCCCATTTCAAAGTTAAACATAAGTATGTTTGTAGGTTTATAATCGCTTTAAAATAAAAAAAAACATTTGGTTTTCATAGCCTTAGAATAATCCTTTTATACATGCTTAAGGTAAGGCACTTCCTGTGCAGAGTGGGGGTTGTGTGAGCAGGGGAGTCTTCCATTTGTTGATCTCTGCAGTCTCACCATTAATATCACTTGAATATTACACACTGAACCGTTAGTAACCAAAAGTGTTTGCCAGTGATTTGGGTCTGTGTTTGGACAAAGAGTCTGAAAGTAAATCTTCTCCAGTATCTGTGGAGTATAAACACTGATCTTATCAGGACCAGTAGTTCTCCAAGACCAAAACCTGGTTTGAATGAGATAGAAACATCATTTCTGATGAACTGGTTAATGAGATTTGAATTGTGGTTAGGCTTAGGTTAGGGTTAGGCATTAACTGGTTATAGCTAAGGTAAGGGATATTGCTTTGTTTAACTTGTCCAAATGAATGGAAGTCAATGAGATGTCATAAAAATACCTTCATTGGTAAACACCAGAGGCAGAGAGATCCTTTATACCAACCTTGAAAAAGGTCAGAGGTCATGGGCTCATTGATGAGTTCAGGAGCTCCGTCCATCAGGGCCACAGCAGCCTCCAGGTTGTCGTTCATCACAGCAACATGAAGCGCTGTCTCCCCGAGAGCACCTGAATGAGAGGAGCACAGCTTCACGGTGCATAACTGACATAATTATGAACAGAATGATGCTTAGCTTCAGGCTTCAGCCTCACCTCTCTCAAAGATGTTAGTGGCTGAAAAGCTTAGCAGCTTCGTGATGCAACCTACGCTGTTCTTTTTAGCCGCATAGAAGAGAGGAATGTCATTTATGCTGAGGGAAGAAGGAAATAAGAGTCAGGGCATATCTTCAATTTTGACATAATGGACTATCTTGAGAAGCGGTATCTCATATGAGTATCTTACTTTTTGGTGTGGAGCAGAAAGGTCTCATCCAGCATCTCGTTCCATCCTTTCTTATTCTGAAGGCGAAATCTCAACTGACTCCACCAGTGGTTGAGCTCGCTCGGAGCAGATCTGGCCAGAGTTGGAGACATTAACCCCTGATGTTTTACTGCAAGAAAAATAAGTGGAAGAACATTCATTTTAGTCAAATAAATACGGAGAAAGAAATAATAAGAAACAGACGCATTTTCTACAATTAACCACTGTATATCTTCATGATGTTGGTATTAAACATGTACTGTATTTTGGCATATTATTCAATTGTATTGTTTTCAACATAAAATAGAATAAAACGATGAATAGAAAATAGAAAACAGGGAATTTTCTTAGTCTTACCCTTAAACAGTAAAAGTGCTGCTGTTCAAATTCTCAGTCATAACACTGTCCAAAGAGGAAGCAACACCTGTAAAATGTACCTGAAGAGAAGTGAAATCCTTTTGACATGACCATTATATATAACCCAGTCATGAGGGAGGAGACATGGAGGGATTGAGAATGAATGGGTGGAGAGGGAGGATGTGTGAACAGCAGACAGGTAAGACAGCGAGAGTGAGGCAGTAATGAGCAGGTAGACTTTCACCACAGATGAGGAATCCCACAGGGAAAGTTGTGCTTCATGGTTGAACTTGCTGCTCACCAAGGAGGTCCCTCATCATGCTGATCTGAAATTCTCAGCTTGATTTGCTCACCTCAAAACTAGTGTCAATAGTCCGGTCCTTAATTTCAGAATGTCTCTGCTATCACCAGGCCAGTCTGCATTCCTCCACCTGCTTCCACCAAAACCTGCATGGCCACTATGAAGTTTTTGCAACTACATGACAGTCAGCACATAGCCATCCTTGAACCATTTGGGAAACCTGTTTGGAGATTGCAAGCATGTATGTCTGAATACTTGTCTGAGATTTAAACCACATGACTCTGCGTGAAGCCTTGTTATTTTGTTGTTCTACAGGTCAAAATTCTCCAAGTGAATCTGGGATTATTTGTTGGAGATGATGTGTGATTTTCGAGCATGTTGGATCTTGTACATGCACACACTGAAAACTTCTTCCATTCACAATGATTTAACTTGTTGAGCACCGTTGATGTGTCAACAGGAATGATCACAAACACGGTAATGGCCACGTCACAAAGACTATAATGATCCGTCGGCACTTGACAACATCATGTCCGATGAGGACAGGCCACTTTCTTCTGAAGGACGGAAAACGAAGCTAATGGTACATTTTGTTTAATAATCCATCCTTTTTCATGCAAAAAAGTTCAAGATGCTGACACAGAATCACAGCTTTATTTTCCACGGGGTTAAACTATTTGTAAACTGCTGATTCAGTCGCCTTTTAAAATATTTCTGCTCATCCTCGTTGTAGCGTACAGGTATTTTGCTGCACAATTTATAGATCATGACTAACTGGCCGGGCAACCACAGGATAAACAGGGTTTAGGAAGACTCTATAGGAGGCCCCGGTCATGGTTACAGATGCGGCAGTCATTTAGTATTGTGGAGATAATAGTTGTTTACCAGACTGACTGCACCATCTTTAAGTAGTGTCTTACAGACCAGTGGTTTCCACTCTGTTAATGTCTTTATGAAGGAACAATAACACCGTAAAAACAAAATGTTGTGGTTTGTGTGTCCAGTGTTTCTGAACATATGTACCTGCATCTCCTTCACAACACTGTGCTAATAGGTGTTGGGACTCCACAGCAAACAATTATTACATTAATGACAGAGGACAGATGCTCTTGTTCAGAGTGACTCCACACAACAGAACTCCGTGATCGTCACTAGAACAAAAGCATTAGGTTCACTGAATGGATTGCTGTAATTTTAGAAGGAAACACCAGTGGCCAAACACCAATGGCTGCTTCATTTCAGTTTGAGTTTCAGTCAAGAAAATGTAAAAAATGTTTTCTTGTGTCATTGTTTTGGTAGGCACCCTGTGAGATAATATCTTTTATGTTCTCCAACCAGAGAACAAACACAAATGGAAAATTCCTTTCTCGTAATCATATTTCTCATATTTCACTGTAATACCACAGGCAATGTTTTGAGTAGTTCAGCATGAGTTATTTTGAATTACCAATATCCTGTTGTGTTAGATAAAGATAACTACTGTGGATTTTTAAATGTACAGACATTCTATAGTTGTACATTTTATTCCATTGCATTTCAGGGGGAAACATTTTACTTTTTACTATCTATCTTATTTGACACTTTTAAAGTTAACAATTGCTCACAGAAAATATTTCATTTAAAAGAACTACCTCTCTCTTTTCAAGTCATATTTTGCTGGAATTGAGTAGATGCTTAATTTCCTGGTAACCTCAAGAATATTTTATTGACTTTTATCTTGTACTGGTGAAGTTTATTATTATGTAAATTGTATATAATATTCTAACCCTGCAAATAGCAATCAATAAAAGTAATTATAGAAATGTTTAATATGGAAAATACACTTTAAAATATTGGAAATAAAAGGTCTTATGACCCACATTGCCTTATTTTGCAGTACTAGTCTATACAACATTATGTTTATTCATTGATGATGATGATTTAAACAGTAATATATAAGCAGCATTTTACTGTAGCTGGTTTAGGTGGAGCTGTTTTTAGCTCTTATATTTACTGTCTATAATCTAAAATTATTACAGTAACCGGTAAATTTCCTTGTACTTTCCACCATTGCAGATGTCCTGTTGCTCTAGCAGTGTCAGCAGTGACATTGGACCAGGTGAGGGTCAGTCACTTCACTGTAGCCTGATATTCAAATGTGAGAGTTTGTGTGAGCAGCCTTGTTATCAGCAAATATCTGCTCTGATATCAGCGGCACATGCGGGAAACCAGCCTCACATTTTGGACGGATGCTGATCCCAGCTGATCTAGAACTCCGATTTGACGTGAACCTGCTGATCTGTGGAACATCTGAAGTTCACTCTCTTTTTTTTACTACAGTGAAGGTGATGCTACATCATCAAGGTGAATGTATTTTTTGCAGCTGCATTAAACAAGTGTAAAACTCACATTTCTCATCTATGGTGCTTCTTAAAATAGGGAGTAAGGGAATTTTGGCATGATTTGCATTCATTAAATTAGGATCAGAGGTTTATCGCAATGCATGAAAGAATGTTGTGTGTGTTTTCTTTGTATTGTATTTCTTCTGTTGTTACTGGGGGAATGTGTAGGAATTAGTGACATCCAAATGTGAGACTGCAGATTGCAACAGCTTTCCTATGTGTGTTAGGGAACTACGGTGTCTGTTGCATAACAGAAAGGATGCATAAACTTTCACTCTCCACTCTTTGTCTTTCTGCCCTTTACTCTTTTTTGCTTTGTACATCAGGTTTTTGTAGGCTCAGACATTCTTTTTGGTCTGCGTTGTAACACACCCTCTGGCTGGTTTGTCAATTAGCTTACCTGTAGAAACATAGCTGCTCAAGATGGTGCCCTCTGTAAAGCAAGGCCCTTGCCTAAAGCACATGAAACCAAGATTGTTTGTTTTAGAAAATGATGATACACTGAATACTTAGTAGAAGTACAGCCAATTTCTACCAATAAACCCTCCTCAGTGGCAGACACTGGACCTTACCTGCATGCATTAACTGGATTTCCTGACTCTGTGTATGTTTTTATTTTTATTCATTGGCAGGTAAAACTAATTAGGAAAAATCACAGTAAACATCTGCTTTTAAATAAAAATCATATCATTTAATTTGCAGTTTTTCACAATTTTGGGATAGTAGTGGACACTCGCAGCTAATACTGTGTGTAGCCTGACACACACACAAACACAGCCTCATATACAGCACGTACAGGTTACACGCACACAGGTACGTACTTACAAAGCAGCTCACCTCCTCCCTCTGAGTGTAAATCAGATAAGATTTTGTTCGTCTTTCCCATTTCACACATTCACTATACTTCAATTACTGAGTGTCTTAACTCTATTCATTAAAGAAAAAGTGGTGAAATGTGAAATGTACATGTGCAGGTGAGTGCTGTTCAGTTCTGTCCTCATCACAGATGGACCAAGTGTTTGCAGCTGAGGTGGTAGCCTTTGGCAGTAAATGAGAGGCCCAACAGTGAGAATGAGTCATACAAACAGGGCTGGTCTCAAAGCATAGATATGTCCTTTAAACATAGGAAAACAATTACTTGTTTAGTTTTTGTATTCCACATTTCATGGCAGTGATTAGTACATACAAATCTCCGGGATTTTGGTGCTGATTTTAAACTGGTGGCTTATTTACCTTATAAAGCAAACCATAGGCTGTTTGGTAGCACACTGCTACTTTTAGTATCTGGCTTTTTAAGTGAAGAGGAAACGGTAGCACTTTACCAACAACTTAAAAAGTAGAAAAAGCCTTTGATTGTCTTCACGCAATTCTTTGTGAGGAGAAATCTCCATAAATATTTTGACAAAATATATTTTAACAACTTACTCAATAAGGGTTGGGTAAATTGGGACTTTTGAGGGAAGGGCAGAGTCAGAGGTGAGAGGTTGGACTGCAGATGGGTGTGGAGGGAAGGCAGGCCGCAGCAAAGTGAAATCTTAAGTGAAAAACAC
The DNA here is from genome assembly GCA_016785285.1 of Brachirus orientalis. NCBI lineage: Eukaryota > Metazoa > Chordata > Actinopteri > Pleuronectiformes > Soleidae > Brachirus > Brachirus orientalis. The sequence continues at coordinate 15,766,668 of JAFBJR010000425.1, read as the reverse complement.
TGAGAAACCTTTAAAATCCTTGTTCTCCATAACAACTCCCTTATCTCACTTCGACTTGGACTCCAGCCCCTGCAGTACATCTCTCTTCTTTGATTTGTCTTACGTAACAGGCAGGAAAAAGCCTGATCCTCTTTTTCAACCCCTCTAGTTGTAGTGTCAGGTTTATCAAAAATACTCAGCCGGGCTTAAAATCTGCTCAGTGGACATGAACGAACTGCATAAACCAGGCATAGGAGCAGAGGTTTGTCCATGGTCCATTGTCTGTGGGTGGATTTCACACCTCCACCTGCCCCTGTGTCAGACAGGCCCTAAGCTGCTGGGCCGCACTGACGATCTTCCTCTGGTGTCCCAGCAGGTTCACCCCAAGATGCTGGACATCACTGAAGGACAAAGCAGACAAATTGAGGGAGTTTAGATGAACAATGATACTTTATAGGACATTACTGGTGGTTCTAGTCCAAACACATTTTTGTTAATACTCATGTTATCCTTATTCTCAGGGACAAGTCCTACTTTCAGTGTGCAAGTGTCCAGCACATCTCCAGTTTCAGCCTGCATGGACAGTGGATGCTCCATGTTGCACAACAATTTTCATTCGAGTTGGTAGTATGCTCTTGATTTTGGTCAAAACTGACAATGAATAAGATGGTAGCCATGGAAACATCCTTGAGTTTGTGCAAGTCTGAACTGATGTCTAAACATGTACAACTCGTTACTCCAATAATACAGGGACAAACAAGGGCAAACTTCTGGCAAGAAATTGTAGCTTCTGGAAGTCAATGTGAGATTGAGAACGCATGGAAATGCTCAACTGACACAGACCCTTGTTTCTGTATATACTGCATGTCTGTAAGCATAACTGAGACCACAGGCATATAAGCTCATGCAGAAATGCGAAGCAGCTCTCCATGAAGGTGGAGCTTGGTGACTATGACCTGGCCTTAAAATGAGCAGTGTGGATTATTCATTTACTCTGTAGGAAAAGTGCAATATACAAAGTGAGTAACTTGACAGTTACTGTAGCAACCAACTATACTCACTCCATTGTGAGCTTGCTGACTCTGTCTAAAGTGTCCAGGTTTGCCCGATCAAACTCATCCTGATACCTCTCCATTCTCAACGCCTTCAGCCAATCACTGACTGTCGCCACTGAAGTTAAGTCTGTAGGAGTGGGGCTGAGCAACGTCTGAGAGCAGCTTCTGTAAGGTGGGGAAATGTCAAAGATGAGACCATGGAAGTCTGCAAAAACAGCAGATTGTGTATCACCTGCTGCCCCTGATTTGTTTGTTAGTTTGCCAGAAGCTGCCGCTCACCGGGTTGGCTCCACCTTCAAGGAGGCCGGGTGCCGGATGAGTCGATCCAATGAGGACAGGAGGGTATTGAAGCTTGGACGGTCCCCTCGATCTGCCTGCCAGCACTGAAGCATCAGAGAGTGGAGTGCAGGGGGGCAACTGTGGGGAGCAGGGAGACGAAACTGGTCGGCTACTGCCTTCATCACCTGTGAAGAGAATGAGAGAGAGAGAGAGAGAGAGAGACTTCAGGAGGAATTAGGGCAGGCTGTTGGTGTAATTAACAGTAAGGTCACAGAGCACTGGGTCTGTCAGAGGAAGAAAATTCTAATTCCAGCTGCCTGGCTTTTTAAATGTGCTTTTTAAATGTGTTTGTCTTCAAAGTAAAGTGATAAAAATATCTACTTAAAGGCATAATTTACATATTTTGGCTGCCAGTGGGGACACACTGAAAAACAGATTTTACCCAGTGAACAAAATGCTGAATAAGTTCTATGCATGCTTAAGTCTGTGTTATCTTAACAATATGTTTTTGCTCTGTCTTTCCAACTGGAAAGCAAAGCATGTGGACACAAAGTGTAACATAATTTGGAAGCCATGTTTTCTGTCAGGGCACACATGATGGTAATAAGTTGACAGCATGTACGTTGACTTCTTTTCCCTCAGCTCTTTTACAGGTGTGATCAGTTCGGGCCTTAATGCCTTAGTTTTCGTCATTGAGGTGTGGGAGTGTATCTGGGTGGGTAAATGTATGATTGGGTGGGTGGAGCAGCTGATGTTTTTTTGTAAAGCTCTTTGTGTTGCATTTTATCTGTATGATTGATTGATTGATTGACTGGGTACTTCATACAACCGTGCTTAAAAAAATGTAAGCTATCACTTTACGTAGTACATAGTTATATTCAATTTTTACAAGCTCCCAACACATAATTAACTAGCTGCAAGGACAGATCAGAAGAACGTATGTTATTACACTGTAGTAGTTGAACTGGACTCACTTCTTGATTGCTCATGTCCCAGTATGGGCGCTCTCCATACGACATCACTTCCCACATAAGTATGCCGAAGCTCCAGACATCACTAGCTGAGCTGAACTTTCGATGCTGAAAAGCTTCCGGTGCGGTCCACCTCACAGGAACCTTACTGCCCTGATGGAGGACAGTGACAGAAGCAGTGACGCAGTGACCAAATACAATGCAAAAGAAGAAAATGCCCCATCCAAGAACATACCAGTGAAGCAGTGTATGTAGGTATATTGTGATCCAGGCCCCTCATGAGTCGGGACAGACCAAAGTCTGACACTTTACAGACCAGGTTTGAGTTCACCAAAATGTTTCTGGCTGCCAGGTCTCGATGAACAAAGTTCCTCTCAGAGAGGTAACACATCCCTGCACCAATGCCCCTGAGCATCCCAACTAGCTGGAGGATGCTGAACTGACCCTCATTCTCCTAAATAGTTTAAGATACAGAAACGAGATTTTTTTGGTTTATAATGTAGTAAAATGTGAAGAGTCACCAGCAACGTGCAGTAGATGGAAAATGTTGACAGCATGTTGTTTTCTCACCCTAAGGAACGTGTCCAGGGGCCCATTCTCCATAAACTCAGTTATGATCCTCTCTGGGGGGCTGTGAGTGACCACACCCTCAAGCTTCAGCACATTCGGGTGGTCAAACTGTCCGAGGACGCCCGCTTCACTGAGGAACAACCCCCTCTCCCTGTCTGAAGCCCCCCAGCGAAGAGTCTTCACGGCTACCAGCACCTCCCTGCGACCCAGTGGACGGTAACGGCCTCGAGAAACCTCACCAAACTGAGCTGGTGTAGAGGAGCAGGTGACAAATGTTTACACTATGTCCAACGAAACTGCAACAACAGTTAAAAGAAAGAGTGTCAGGCCTACCTGAACCTATCACCTCCTCTATCTTGAGGTGGTTGGGATCTATCTCACGGGCAAACTCTTTGACAGCCTCACTCGGGTCTTCATAGGTGGATGGGTCCACATAATACTTAACTCCTCCTAGAAATGAAATTCTATTTCATCTTCTTCATTAAAGGCATATAAACATTTATACTTTTAATAGTTCAGTGAATGCACCGTTAAACACTCACTATACAGTAGATTACATGTAGTATTCTTAAAAAAACATGTTGGTTTCATTCAGTCAGAATTATTTGGTCAAATTACAAACCAGTTTAAACCCAAACTTAGTTAGTCATACACCCTTATTATGCCTTGTTTCTTAATCATTTAAAGCAAAACATAATTCTGCAAAAATAGATTTCTTACCTAAACCTTAATGAAAAGTTTGACTTCATTAAATATGCACATGCTCTCACCTCGGTTACTGATGTATCTCTGCAGCCTGTCACTGTATGGACTCTCTCTTCTTTTGCTGTCAAATAAATCAAAATAAATGCATGAACATGCAGAATATTATCCAGTAAAGTTTATTATTAATACATCACAGCTTCTCTGTCCTGATCTTGTGACTTACCTACGAAATACCACCACAACCACAATGGCTGCCACAACAAGAAGAAATGCTGCCCCACCCATCACTGACCCAACCAGCAGAGGGAGCCGATTGTGGATCTGGTGCGAATGTTCCTCTGAGGGAAAGAATGTGGGGAGGCTATCAACTGTAATATGTGTCATATTTACAGAAATCTAAAATTTTCTCTAAAGAAACAGTTGATCCAATTCTCAGTGTCTGACACCAATACTGGTCAAACCCACTGGATCAGATATAGGATGATGAAAAAATTCAAATCCGACAAGATCCCTAAACTCTAAATATCCAGAATATAGAACATAAAGACTGCACATGTTGGTCAAGCTGTAGTAATCACTTATCATACACCTTATTATTAAGGTAAAAATAAAAAACAGCTAAACAGCCAAGTAAATAAAATTTAAATAATGTTATAGGCTAAATATGGTTATAGGTAACATAAGCATCAACACAAATGTGTCATGAAGAGCATGGTTGTAGAAATTTTTTTCTAAAAAGACTTTTGATAATGATTTTGGTGGATATAAGTATATCAGTATTGGACAAGAAAAATTAATATTGAGCCATCGCCACTCTAAATATGGTAAATTCTAATTTGCTTGACTTGTAATTACAGTGATGCAATTTAACAGACAAGGATTTCACTAGTGTCACTCTAGTTTAGTACCCAGAGGCAGAGTGGTGAAGTAGATGGTGTTGCTGTAGGGGCCGAAGCCTCGTTCATTTCGGGCTCTGATCTGGAAGCCGTAGATGGAGCCAGGAATCAGAGAACTGATGGTCACAGTGTTGGTCTCAGTGTACACACTCACTGCACTGTCCACATCTGAAGCCTGACGGACAGGGAAGAAGGGCATTTGGTGACTCCTGCTGGACTGAGTTTCTGTATGCAGCTGCTGCATGTGTGTGTAAGAGCTGACCTTGTCATAGTATCTGAGTTGGTACTCCATGATGTCTCCATTAGGTCGATCTGGCTGAGGCCATGATAGAGTGATGGAGTCTGGGGCTCGGCTCAGCTGGTGCATCATGGAAACTGAACTGGGAACTGGGGGGGGGGGCAATACATACCATTAAATATTGTTTTTTCAAGCGACAGTGACCACATGGGGGCAGCATTACAGAGTCTATTTACAGTACATTTACTGTATATGCAGTGGGAGCAGGATGTATTTGCAGAGTCTGGTTGGAGCGAACTCTCAGAATTCCTTTAATTTATCAACATAATCTCATTAATCCAATTCAATTAAAGTTCTAATCAGTCTTTAAAAATTTGGTGGAAAATTGGTGATGAGTTGGTGATGCTCATGAGTCTCGTTCTGTCCGTCATTTGTCTTCCCATTTCTCACTTATCCCTCTCCTCCACCACAGTGACTATAACAGGACCTGACAGGATATTGTAACCTTGCGCAACCTCCTCTCCACAAAACAGGAGCAGAAAAGATGTGGAGCAAACAGAGACAGGGAAAAAAGAGAGAGAGGGTAGACAGGGAGATAAACTACACACACACACACACACACACACACACACACACACACACACACACACACACACACACACACACACACACATACACCTGCTGTATGTACACAAACGTCATCATCAGTGAAGCTCATCCTCTTTTTTTGTCTCATCCTCACCTGACTGGCTTGTAGTAAAATTGATGCTTGTGTATCGAGGTGAAAAAGGACTCAAAGCTGACACCTCATTCATGGCTTGCACCTGTCGATAAGAAGAACACACAGATGTGTCATTAAAAGCTTTTGTCTATTGTTTACACCTCAGTGTTTGAGAAATGAAGCCTGAAACATACAGCTGTGTCACTCAAGCATTGCCAGTGATATTCAACCATAATGAATAAGAAATAGTCAATAATTTAGCTGAGCTGTACTATGTTCAAAAATACATATTTGTATTTGCTGATCTGGTCCTAATAATCCAGCAGAGGACCTGTCACCTCTCCGATCCAAGATAATGTTTTGGATTGGACAAACCTTTGTCACTGATCCAGTATTGTTATTACTGCAAACCAAGTTTCATAGAGAAATAGTGGAATATTTCCTGTGCAAGATGATAACAAAGAGTGGTTTGTGCCTTTAACAGTCAGTACCTGTATGAGATAAGTGACTCGGGTCAACAGGTTGTTGAGTGTGACCTTGGTTTGTTTCAGGTTGGTCTGTGTGGGACTGAAAGTGACACCCTCCCCACACCAGGAGCATGATGCTGGGTTAGTAAAGGTGGGCGAGGGGCAGATGCGACAAACCACCCCGTACCAAACTTCACTGCGGCCACCCATGTCCAATGGAGGGCGCCACCTAATGGACACTCCACCATCGTCACTCTCATACTCCCAGGACAGTGAGATCGGAGCAGATGGAGGAGCTGAGGAGAAAACAGATAGAGAGAGTGGGAGGATTTTGACAAGCTTAATGAAAGCAGCTTACATTTTAATGGAACTATCTGATAGGAAAGAGGCTGCATGTTGGCAATGACATTTAATTAAATAAAACAAATGCATAGCATAGGGCCACATAGTTGGTGTAGTGGTTAGCACTCTTGCCCTTGCAGCAAGAAGTCACAGGTTCGCGATCCAGTTGGAACACAGGCCCCTCTGCATGGAGCTTCCCCATGTGTGTGTGTGGGTTTTCTCCACTTTCCTCCCACAGTCCAAAAGTGTACAGAATTAGGCCAATTAGACACTCTAAATTGCCCATAGGTGTGAATGTGAGAGTGGATAGTTGTTTGGCTCTATGTGGCCCTGACTGGCAACCTGTCAAGAATGTACCCCACCCTTTGGCCCATTTGAGCTGGAGTTAGACACCAGCACCCCCCACGTCCCTTGTGTGGAGGATAAAAGCAGTAGAAAATGAGTGAGTGAGTAATGCATAGAATGTCATAAATCTGTGGCATATGGCAATTTAAAGGTACATTGTGTAACATTTGAGGTTGACTGACATAAACCGAATGCATTAGTGCATTTGCATTAGTGTATAATCTTTAAACCCCTTGATCCGAGGCAAACTCCACTCAATGCCTGAAAAATGCCAAGAAGAAGGAAGGAGCTGTGAGTGAGGGGGTGGAGAAGGAGGGGTGTGGGAGTGCCACAAGGGGCGTGGGTATTTGTACGATGTGGAGGCGACACACGGCATGTGTGCTTTTAGCTTCAGTCATGGCTGTTTTGAGTGTGATGGCATTCTTTCCAATAAAAGTATCTATGAGCGACGATGACCGCAACGATCCATCGCTGTGCTGTCAATAGTGCTGGCAGGTGGTGCTGAGGCTGCAACACTCTCTACTCTGCTCTCTACTCTCCCCTCAATTTTGAATGAGCCATTGGCATAATTCAAATGCAATAACAGGTGTTTGGCCAAAGAGACAAGAGACACACCTACTGTATTCTTAACACAATGTGCGAAATTCATAAACTTTACACTACACTATCAAGACACAGTTTTTGATGCTATTATTATTATTATTATTATTATTATTATTATTATTATTATTATCACAAATAGTAGTATTGTTGTCATTATTATTATTATGCATTGTAATTTCTTATCAATAATCTCTGCTGCTGCTTGTATAAATGACACCATAGTTCTATAAACATGACATAACTGTCGGCACACATCTTTGAGTCTGGTTCTGTCAGAGATTTCTTCTTGCTTTTTTCTCTCCACTGATACCTAGTGTTTGCTCATTGTGTGAACTGTTGGTTTTCTATTCTCTCTGTAATATTGCCTTACTATGTACAGTGCCTTGAGATAATGTATGTTGTGATTTGGCGTTATACAAATAAATTGAATGAATTGAAGATGTGGTCCTAGATCAACAAAATGACATTTCTAGATACCTTGGTTGGTATTCATCTGAAAAAAGTGGTTTAGGAGTACAGTAATGCTTTAAGTTTTAGATCCTTTGGTTTTAATAACCATGGAATAAAAGTCTTATGCATAGTTTAGGTAAGGACCTTGCTTTAGCAAATCAAAATGGACAAACCAGCCAAAGAGACTGCAATGCATTTTACGTTTTGAAGCAGAACCTCACTACATAACCAAAAATTTCTTGGTTTGCATTTCTTTTTTACCCCCTAATTTCAGGTAAATATCAAAGATGCCAGTGAGGCCCCTTCAGCACTTCCAAAAGAAAAAAAAAAAAAAAAAGAAAAATCAAGCATAAACAAAACAAACCAGATAAACACACAAAGCTCACTTGTGCAGGCAGAAGAGTTGACATCATTGGCAGCCCGATAAAAGCCACTGCGACATTCACACACACTTGATCCCCTCTGGCTGGTTCTGCTGTTGGAGGGACACATCAAACATGGAGCGGAGCCCATAATGGACTTGAAGTAGCCCACAGGACAGGCTGCAGAGACACGAGGAGAAACAACAAGTTTATGCTCAGTCAAATGAAGTGATCACTCGTGAGTGAGTGGTCCAGTACTGCAGCAAGAAGGAGTCAGCATGTGTCCCTACTCACATATTGTGCATATGTAAGCACTGTGTTATGGGTCACACTGTGTCACATCTCTCTAATGCTATTTTCAATGACAACAGGATTAAAAAAAATCCAATTAAAACAAGTATCATTAAAAAAAATAAAAACAAAACAATCTGTATTTTGTCCACTACTAGTTTGTTCTGGCTCTGTTTACCACATCACAGCAGACAGAGTAAAAGCTTAACAACAAGGGATCAAGTTGAATTTGAGAAGAGATTGTAACTAGTCAGCTGTTAGGATTCCGTTTCTGAGTCACAGATTTGTTGATAAAGACATGTGAAAATGAATGTTGTGTAAAGAGGAAAAGTTCCAGAAAGAATGAAGAGAAAACACAATAAAGATGTCATTAAAAAGCACAAGAAATATCCCTCATATCCTTCATATAATTATAGTTCTACATATCTTTTAATCTCAGACAGAAAATAAGTCTTTCTCATGTGGTTGCATGGCAATAAAAACCAGAACAACATAACAGTCATTTAAAGTAAACACACAAATGTTTACTGAAGAAATGGCTCACATTAGTAAATATAAAGCAGTAAAACCATCAGTTGTCACACACATGAACACAGATAGAAAATTACCTAACTGCTACCATCAGTATTTTGGAAAATACCCGTGTTTGTTTTTTGGCGACAGAAAGATGAGAACATTATTACCACTCTCATATATGACTCACAAATGTGAAGTAACCGCAGCCAGGATGCCTAATTTAGTGGAAATGGAAACTAGATCAGCTATAAAACCCAGTCAAATCAGTCTTCCCTTCAGATTTTGTAAACATTGAAAGAAAAATATCATGTAAAGAATGGACATTTAGAAATTATTTGGGTAAATTTTATTCCCTTGGGTTTGATGGCAACTTGAGCTTCTAGATGTGAATCAAACATTTACTGTCTGAGTCATCATCACAGTTACCTTTTTTTTTTCATATTTGAGCAAGGAAGTTCACTGTTGGGAATAATAACCTAAACTCTGAGGGCTGCTTCCTCAGCTTTAAACAGCAATTTAATTTAGTCATCTGGAGCTAGTCCATGCTCAAGAAAACCTAAGCAAAAAAAAGTAAGTGAACCTTTGAAATGAATGCTATTGTTTAATGCAGTTGTATAATGTGTTTCTACTTTAAGCTGAAAAGAGACAATTTGATGATACGTCTAAGATGTCTCTTCAAAAGGATATCAACACACATATTTATCTTTGTACTCATTTTCACAAAAATTGTGAGTAGTTGAGTGGATTAGGAACAATGTGAACACAGAGAAGATGATTAACACTGACTCAACAATGAAGTGCACAAAACTAACTAACGAACTAACGAACTAACGAACTAACTAACTAACTAACTAACTAACTAACTAACTAACTAACTAACTAACTAACTAACTAACTAACTAACTAACTAACTAACTAACTAACTAACCCTTTATGTGCTGCTTCACTGCATCACGGAAATATAGTGTATGTGTTACCAAACATTTAAAAATCAGTTCAATCCATCCAGAACTGACACGCCTTCAAACAAATGCGTGCGTATATACACACGCACGTGCACACACACACACATACACATACGCACAGACGCGCACAGACACATAAAATGTCATTTGAAGCTGCAGGCTGTTGTCCTGAACTGATGTGCTTTACTGAGGACGGCAGAGCATGAAGGTCAAAGTGACACACACTTCACTTGCCGGAGCCTCAAGTTTGCGTCCTGAGCAGGAATGTGAGAAAACTGTGAGTCGTTGCCTCTGGGTGGGTCTGCTGCCATTTTCACACTGCGCGTGCATATTTAAATATAGTGTCAGTCAAAGGTTACCGTGTTCAGAATGAGGTCCCTCTGTCTGGAAGCTAAATGTGCAGCGTATGTGTCTATTCTGTGGGAGTGGGACTCTCTCACATGTTGTTCGAGGATGAGAGGAGATGTGCGGCTTTGTTCTTTGCTGTCAAGGAGGGAACACACGACTTTATTTATATAATCTTGTCAAGGATGTGTATTAAGTTTCACCTGCTGTGCATGTGTGGAATGGATGCGCGTGTGTATAGTTCAGTGCTAGATGGTGTTGAGGATAAGATAAGAAAGTAAGATGTGAAAAATGGAGAGAATACACTGGTAAAAGGCTTTTTGTGTTCTCACTTGGGCCCGAGAGCGGGCTTTCCTTTCAAACAAGTGTGAAGTGTGGAATAAAGAAGTCAGGGAACAGTAAGAGGCCAGAGAGGGAGAAGAAACTAGATGAATATGAAGATGGATGGCCCAAGACAGTTGCAAGATGAACAGAAGATATTATGTAAAGGAGTGCAAAATGATGGGTAAAACAGAGAGGGAAAGACAGAAGAAGAGCAACAACAAAGTCAGAGGGGGAAATATCCACCTTCCTCCATCTTTAATGTTGGGGCTGCACATTATCTGATGTGTTCTCTTACAGCTCTGACACAAAACATGACTTTTACTGCAAAGTCTCCTAATGCTTCTTTTACAAGCTAAGGCAACAGCTTAACCTCCTCCTTATCTTCCTCCAATCCTCATAACCCTGATTAAAGCGTCCAATAAGAGCACAAGCCGCTGCATTCCTGCTTCAGTTGGCATGAAGAGCAGATGAGTTATAGGGTGGTTTATTGATTAAAACATTAGATTATATATTTATACTGTATGCAACCAGTATTAAATTGTCCTTACACTGTAAAAAAATATTTGACAATCTTATCCTTGTGACATAACTTAAAGAGCAGGTCTGTACAGTTGTAATGAAGGATGAAACAACAGTATCAAGGATCAGCCAAAACATCAAACCCTGTTTTTATAGTATTATACATTTAATTAAAACCAAAGCTTAATTAGAAATTAACACTTCAGTACACATATGGGTGATATTAAGCACCTTATTAAGACAATGACAGATGAGAGTGGGGCACTTATACACAGTTTAAAGATTAGAAGTGTCGTTTTTTTTGCACTATAACTCTGGGAGATACAGATTAATATAATTCAGCAACTTGATTAGTCCATGGTAATGACATTTTTGAGCAATGTGAGATGAACAGATAAGAAATAGATAGTAGTAGTAGTAGCAGTTCCCTAGATATAATCATAGATAATATCACTTCTGCCAGGGGGTTGGCAAAGGTTACACTATCTACATGCAAATAAGCTGAAACTGAGATGTAAGGAAATAAATAGAAATAAACAAGTATGATTGAAAACAAAAATGAATTTCTGGAAGGAAAAGAAAATGAAGACAGCAATGGGGTGAGTAATTTGAGGTAAACATAATACTTTAGTATGTAGATCACTGACCCAATTTCTCTCTTTCTTTTCTCTCCCTCTTTCACGCACTCATTCCCTCTTTTGGCTCCTGGCACAATTTCTCTCTCCCCCTCTATCCCTCTCTCTCTCACTCTCTCCCTCCCTCCCTCTCTCTCTCTCTCTCTCTCCCTCCCTCCCTCTCTCTCTCTCACTCTCTCCCTCCCTCCCTCTCTCTCTCTCCCTCTCCCTCCCCCTCTCCCTCCCAGATGCACACATAAGCACAGATGTGACCTCACTACAGACGAGGTGAGCACACATGGTTTAAGCTGTAAATGCCCTTTTCATCTTTCACTTCAGACTGACACTGAATTGCATGTGCTCTAATATCTGTTCACTTACAGTATATTGCTTTGTGTAGATAAACAAGTTGTCCTTCATAAGCAATGCAAATGCTGCAAAGCCACACTTTGTTTAAACAGTGAAAACAATAATAAATCATTATTTCTGTAGAAGATATTCATTTTAGACAAATCTCTTTCACAGACGTTTAATAAGATTTTAACCAGCAAGGATTTTCATCATACATGAAAACAAAACTACAGTATGGACAATTTGGGTGCTTAAATAATCCTTTTTCCGACAAAATGCAAGTTATTCTCATTGTAATTGGAGGAATACTTGTATATATGTATATATATAATTTTCAGTGTGCAGAAAACCTCTCTTTATCCCGTGTAAGCTGATTTTGTCCTTCCCACCGTTCACCAATTTCAGAAAAAAAATGTATCCTGTCATCACGTCACTGATGAAAGATTCAAAAAATAATCAAATCATTTCCTCAACTGTACCTGTGAATTTGTGAGGTGAGGTAGTGGTTTCAGGTTAAAATGTTGAAATAAGATTTATATTTGTGGCGGCATGGGCTGTGCAAAAGTCTTAGGCCACCAACAGCTTTGTTGTCTTTATGTCTGTCAAATGCTCTCATTGGCATTGGAATGATGTGACTGAGTTGGTCTTATATATTAGGGAAGTGACAATAAATTTAACTCATGCAATATGTCTATGTAATGCGCAAGCATGCAGATAGATGTAAATTGACCTTTTTCACTGCAGATGTTTTTAACATGTCAGGACAAACTGGAGTTTGAATAGAGCCAGGGTCATTCTGTTGTTTAGGTGTAAGAGCAGGTCACACTGAATATTGAACACCTTAACCTGTTTTTCCTCTGTTAAATGTGTTATTTGAAATGTTTATACATTTTTTCCCATATTTTCTGAATGTGTTCCAGTGAAGTGATTGAGAAATAATTATACAGTATTGTAATTATAGCTAAAACAAAACAAAAAAAAATCTGTACTGTACACTATGAAACATTAATAAAATTTAAATATCATATGAGAAAGTCTCTCACATTTTCATTTAGTCTAGCTCCGTACATGTTCAAAAACCTCCCTCTTTCATGACTTGCTGCTTCCTAAACAGAAACTGACGTAATTCAGCTCAGATCCATTTGTCATCACTGCATGGCTGCGCCTCTGCAGTGAGGTCCAGCTACAAATCAATACTGTATAACAAACTTGGTTTTGGTATTAGCTTGACCTTTATCAATAAAGACTTGAATTCATTTGAATTTCATCAGTGAAACGAAGGCTCCCCTGGAACATTTCATGGTGGGTGAATATTATGACTGTTGATTCTAAGAGAAAAACAAATTAATACATTAATAAAAGGAAAATATTTATGCCATTTGGAGAAAAAGGACTAGACTAAAGTCAACCATCACACTTAAAACAATATCACACTTGCATTTTTACTTCATTTCCTCCCCAAATGTTCTTGTTTTCCACAATAATGTGCCTCGAGACAGTCAGTGGAAGTGTGTGTGTGTGTGTGCAGAGAGTGAGCACTCTGGGTGACAAATCAGAACAATCTGACATGTTAAAGATTACACTGTCAGAACACAGTCACATGCCACAGAAAACTACAGACGCCAGTCCAAATGAAGTCAAAGTCTGCTTGGGCCCTTCTCACTAATCCATGTCCCAAATCCTCAATAGTGGCTTAATATTTAAGAGGAATCAATCAGAGGAATGAGGCCTGTCTGAGGCTGACGTATGGCCAGGTCAGACCGGCTAACAGAACTCAAAGGTCCGTTTCATGTTTGGCTGAACAGGTGTAATTGTGTCTCATGCTCAGCCATGTTTCTGCCTGTGCTCTTCCGCCTCAACATTTCCCTGCTGCAATGCAAATGTCAAAAGATGAAAACATTTCCTGCACTTCTGTGGCAAGAAAATGAATCACTGCTATGGTTATGTGCTGCTTGTCATCTGCCATGGCTCTTCAGATTTTTCAAAAAGCTGGAAATTATCACACTGAACTCAAATATTCTTTTAGAATTGCTTGAGATCAACACCGTTATGAATTACTGAGTTATACTCTTTTTAAATCCCGTTTGCCAAAAGAGTCTGGCTTTACAGACAAAATGTTATCACACTTTAAATAAAACTTCTTTAAAAGATTTTTCAGTTCTTCTCAAGTGTTACTGAAATTTCTAATGTTTGATTTCTGCCTGGAACACAGAAAAAGGTTCATCTAAGGTCTAAGAATACTGTGAGTGAAAAACAAAGGTTAGGTTGATATTGTAAGTTAAAAGTTTTAAGACTCAACCTACTCACTCTGCTTATCATTATCACAGTTTGTGGTGTTATTAAATGTTCTTGGAGGCTTAATCCAAACTAAAACAAAATGTACAACTGATAATAATGACAAAAGTTTGGTGCTCCACTTTTAACAAGAACAAAGAACGGCTACTGTTAATAATCCTTAACGACTGCATTGCCAGTTAACCATCTGCCTCTTTTCTCTTTATTACCAGGGAGCCACTGAGAACAACAATGTAATGAGGCCAATCCGAATCATTATTCAGTGAAGTGATCAACAAAACCTAATCAAATGAAGGCTGGAACAAAAAGCTGGAGCAGCGTGGGCAGAAACCTCTTATACCATTCATAGACAGTCAGTGCAAGCTTTTGCTGCGGCAGCTAAGCAGTTTCGACGGGTGATTTGTCAGTAAATATCAATCAAAGTGCAGACAAACACAAGTGGTGGAGGGAGTACAGAAGTGAAGCAAAAGAGCGGGAACGCATTTGAGTTGACAGAATTCATTGTCTGATTAATTGTCCTGGAGATAGTTAGAATTTAAGGGGAACCCAGCAATTATGTCCAGCGAAATCCACAGTTCACTCCGGTGTTTTACTGTAGCTCTGGCTTGTTCAGTCCTCAGACACACTGAAAAGCAATATCAGCTTCAAAGTGAGATATTCACACATTCACGCAAAGATAATCATGTAACCACTTTTCCCTTCACACTCTCTGAGTTTTTTTTTTTCTTTTGCTTGCTCAGTCATTACTTGCATCCTCCAATATTTCACTCTCCTTCCATCTCTCTCGATCCCCCCCCCCCCCCCCCCGCGGTTTCTGTCACTTGTTCACAGACGAGTGGCCATTACATCGCCATGACCTAAATGTGTCACATCCCTCTCACTACAGCTCGCTCGCTCTCTTCCTCCTCCTGCTTGCTCCCTGTATCCCATCCTGTCCATCTGGAAATCTCACATTTTTTTTTTAAAAAAAATTGTTTTTTCAAAAAGTTGCACCCACTTTTAAAAGTGGAAACGCTTTTGCGAATGCTGACCATAGTAGGCTTCTATCTGTTTGACTCTGCGCTGTGTGCTCTTATATTCCTCTCCTCAGCAAACTGTCCGTTAAGCACCACTGTCTCTTTGCCTTTCCTGAAGACGTTTCTGTAAATCTCAGACAGCAGGCAATTTGTGTGAAGTTACATCAGTACAAAGGCACTACAGGAACAGAGAGACGATCCAGTCACTCTGCTTCTCAGCTCATCTTATCTCATCTCATCACATCTCATCTCCCCGACCTGCCTGCCCTTGTTTCCCTTCCATCTTTACAGAAAAAGTTGTATATCAGAGAGGCAGCAGCTCCTTCAACTATTGATCCACACGCTGCATAACTCATGAAATACCAAGAGAAAAAATGAAAAAAGCTCAAGAATGGATCCTGGAATAAAAAAAAATAAAAGTGTCATTTCATCAAGTACTCAAACTTCCTGCCATGGTAGAGAAATATATACAGTAGATTATGGTTAGATTAACACACACGAATGAATGGTTGTTTGTCTCTGTATGTTGGCCTTGTGATAGGCTGGTCCCCTGCCATCCTCACAGTATGGACGGATAAATGGATGGATGTGATGATTTCTCCTCAACTATTTTGGGCAATTCACAAATCAGATTCACTTTACAGGAAAACAAGTCTATGATGTCCTGTACATAAATGATTTAATAACATAAATAGGTAAATTGTATATGCCAAACTGAGTGGCCCTGTGCTAAAGCTAAATGCACTGTCCATCTGATCCAAGGAGAAAAATTATCAAATTAATATGAATTTCCCCAACTTATTTTTGTGTAACTTTTTATTTGTTCCATAATCTGCATTAAGTGTACATATATTTCAAAGAATGAATTATTGAACATGCACAGACGCCAACAATGAAGTGAAAGAGCCGAAACAAAAAATTCACGACTCGTTTTTTTAACAATGGGTCTGTCTATGAAAACAGTTGTTCAGCTGATTTTTGTTCATGTACTTTGTTTTTTTGTGGATAAATAACAAAAGCAAAATGCAGTAATTATCAACACGTTCAAACTGTGGTAAAAAACTGGGAACATGGAGTGTGACAGATGCAAGTGCTTATGAGGGAAGGCATCATTACATTAAAACACTAGAAAAGAAAAAAATTAATTAATTATATCAAGTTTAGTTTCCAGTGTTTAAAGATCTTAATCCACAAGAGGCATTAAAAGTCAGGATATCCCTAAAGCAGGGGTGCCCAGTTTGGGGACCGCGGGCCAAATTTGGCCAGGGCTTCTTTGTGAGCTCCTGTATGAGCTCGTCTGTCCCATCTCCTGGGAATTCTTGTCCCAACGGTTAGCTGCTTTTATATGGGGGGGGACACATGACAAACATTTACCTCAGTTCACATTGTCCAGTTCCCTACTCATTATTCAGTCTAATTTCATATTCAGTCTTAAGTAAATTTCCTCTGCTTTCACAAGTTGGACCCTCCAACTGCTTTCAAATTGCTTAAAAGGCACAGTGTTACAACGTCATGTGTTACTGCTTAATTCACATTTTTAGTTAATTTAATTTTATAAATAGTCTTAAGTACATTCCTTCTTGTTACACATGTTGGACAATATCCGACTGTTCAACTGTTTTCAGCTTGCTCCAAAGGTGCTTTTTTCCAAAGCACATTTAGTCACATAGTGTGAAAGGTTCATTTCCTGTCAAATATTGTTTCTACCTCTTAAAATAAGCCACATGGATCTGTCATCTTATGAAATTAATAACAGCACTGTAAACATAAAAAAGAAGTATAAGTGACATAACAAAAACCTGTGTTTTTGACCCACAGCCCACCCATAGAATTCATTTTTGGCCCATTACAGGGAAGAATTTGGGCATCCCTGCCCTAAAGGAATGTTGACTGATTTGTAACCTTTAACCTTTTAAACCCCTCACTTGATGAAAGTGCAATGTGACATCTTTTTATACCATTTACATAAAAATGAAGCTGAACTGCATATTGTCAGTCGTACTCAGACTCACCCAAGCAGGCAGATCCATTCAGGTTTGGCTCATAGCCTTCATCACAGACACATCCTCCAACAGGCACCATCCATTCTCCTTCAGCGTTGCAGTGCATACGAGGGGGCGTGCCTCCCTGTGCCTTACTGTGGGGGACACATGTCCCAGTCACAGGCACCAAAGCTGTTGGCTCAGCCCCAGAGGGAGTAGCAGGGTAGGACGCCAAGTAGAGGCTGGTGGCTGGACATCGACGGTAGAAGATGGACACGCCCATGAGGGAAACGCACGCTCCACTGTCGACAACAGCCAAGACAAACCTGACAGACGTGAGGGTGGAGAGCAGTTAGACATTTGGGAGTGAAGAAATTCACAACACATGAGCAACAAACTGTGCAGTACAGTGACAGCTACCCATTGCGAATGAGTGGGGCAAAGCTGAGTGTCTTAATGTTGATCCGGCTGTATCTGTTTGGTTGGTACTGATGAGGTGAATTGGGCTCCACTTTTGAGAAACTCTTGTCAGCAGCAATGGTGTCGATTTTCACCCAGCCCTCCCTGGTTTCCTTCTCTTTGCTGGACGGCTGCAGTGAGGACAGAGCGAAGTGAACAGAAGGAAGAGGAAGGAAAGATAATGAGCGGTCAGGAGAGAACAAAGTAACGTGGAGAGGATGTGTGGTTGACATGGAAGAAAGTAGTAACCAAGAACTAAATTACAGGCACTAAAATAAGTTGGTTGACAGATAAACGTGGATTGTGTTAAGTCAAAAAAACACAAGCAAGAAGGACAAGCTCAGGTTCACAGGCCTACTTTTTCCAATGAAGTGTGTGAAGTGAGGCACTTTAGTGATGAGTGTAAATGTTTACTTAGATCTGCAGATTGAGTGTCCCTGTGGGGGGATCCTGCTCAAATCCCTGCTAAGATTTTTACAGCACAGCAGTGTTGTGTGTTCATCTGTGACTCTCCACCAATTCCTCATCAGGCTTCGATTTGCATATGTAACAAGCATCTTACTTCCCAGCGGATAAATGCATTCATCTGTACAAATAATACTGCGTCCATCCTACTGTGACTGCAACAGCATACAGTATGTAGCTCCATCAAATTCAGATTCAGTAATTTAACACATACAGTACATACATAGTGTCAAAAAGATTACGGTTACCACTTCGCGGCCACATGACACTTCCCTGCAGTGAGTGTAAAATGGTCACGTTTGTTTATTTTATGTCATAGCGATGTAATTAGTGGGAGTGAAGTGTCATTTCTGGAGGCCGCAGCGGCACATTTTGGAAACGCAAACCATGTGCTTTACACCACAGTGGACTGAGGACCCCATCAGTCTTGGCAGGCACAATCATAACCAAGGTGATTATACAATTACTCCAAATCATGGGATGATGAGATATTTCTGTTGTGTTGGTGTAACATTAGCATAACAACAATTACAATTGCATTTTACTTTGTTAAATGGTTCGGTATGAAGGCTGGCTGCACACGTCTGTGAGAAAGTTTAGACCACATGGACCCTAATCACAGATTAGCTGCTGAATATTTTTAATTTCCAATATATCTGTTTATTCGGAACATCTGTCAGGATACTGCAACATTTCTATACATGATGATAATAAAGTACAAAACACACACGTACACATAGGGCGACTGTTGGAATAGCCAAGACTACAAAATGATTTACTAAACTGTGCTGGACTGTCTCAGAGACGTACAGAAATGGATGGCGTTAAACTGTTTAACTCTTAACAAAGAGAAAACTGAAGTTGTTTTATTTGGACAACCTGACCTGGTTATCATATAGTGCCATTCGTCTGCAGGGAATCTTGGTGTGATCATGGATGACACCATTAAACTGGAGAAACAGATAAGCTCAGTAGTGAAAACAGGTTTCTTCTAATTAAGGCCCCTTGCCAAGGTGAAGGCCGAGTTTCCCTTTTTAGACTTTGAGAGGTTAATTCATGCCTTCTTACACTTCGGCTGGACTGCTGCAACTCTCTCTATGTTGGTCTTGATCAGTCGTCTCTCTGACGCTTACAGGTTGTCCAAAATGCTGCTGCTCGCCTTTAGACATGGACAAAACCCAGAAAGCATATCACTCCTGTTCTGGCCTCTTTGCACTGGCTCCCTGACTATTTTATACTTCATTTTAAGATCTTATTACTTGCTTTTAAATGTCTCAATTGCCTGACAGAGCTCTTAAAGCCGTATACTCCAGGCAGAGCAGCTAAAAACAGGGGAGACAGAGCTGTTTCTTGTGGAACAGCCTTCCTTTACACATGAAAGCTGCCCAGACACTTGAGCATTTCAAAAAACTTCTCATCAGTTAGGTTAGACAACTCAGCCTCACTGTACAGTCATGGACTATTATAATTGTGTGGTCTATTGTTCTATGATTTTATCCTCTGCTAATTATTCTCCCCCTCTTCCCCATAGTCTGTTCTATGTTTCCTATTTTATTATTGTATTATTGGTTCATGTTCTCTCGGTTCTCTTGATTATATAAACATGTGCTTTTTGCTACTATGTTAAATTGTTGCGGCTGATGCCGGTTGCTTTTGTCCTTTAGCTAAACAGATTTTTAGCAACACTGGATATAACAGTCATGCTTATAAAAAAACTAGAGTGAGAGCTGGCCTGTGCTTGTTGTTGTTGTTGTTTCATAATGTGGCAGGTGGACGACGTGTTCACGACTGATACATTAAGTTGCAGCCACTCTGTCAGCTTTAAAATGAAAAGTCATTAGAACAGCTGGGTTCATGCCTGATATAATATAATATGGCCAAGTAATCACTAACTATTTTAATAATCAATGCATCAGTTTGAGTCTTAGATCTTAGTCTTAGTGAATATTTTGTGGTTTCTTCTTTGGTCGTCTATGCAAATAAATTCAATATCGTGAATGAATTCTATAATTTCTTCCTGCTGTGCCTCTCAGTTTTTGTTGCTTTCATTTCATCTTCTTCTTCTAATCATTTCCAGAAGGCTGTTGTACACTGAGAGGTGTAATGCTGACCTCCACAGTTCACCTTAACTGGTAAGGATGTATTGGACATAAAGTGATGTACAGGAATGACTAGACATATGACCACCTCCTCCAGTGTAGTTGTTCTCGTGGCTCACCTCGGCTACCAATGTCCTCTCCAGCTCTCGCTGGGAGTCGGCCTGTTTGTAGTAGAGGGTGAGCGTCTCCCTGCAGGTGGGTGACGGTGATCGCAGGCTGCCACAGTCACGCACCGAGAAGCGCAATGTGACAAACACCCGTGGAGCTGAGTGCCGGTACAGGAACGGTGTAGCTAACCAGTTGTCCTGTAAGCGGGGATTCTGGTTGACATTGCAGACCTCAAAGGTCCGTATGAGCTTCCCTCGGTCATCCAGGACACTGACCTCATCCCACTGAGAGACACACAAATGACATGGTTGTGTAAAGTCAACACTGTAAAGAGATGAAGTGATATTAGGTAGAAATTACACTTACAAACCTGTACATGGAACATGAACATGTAAACTTCTGTAGTTAGCTGTAGGGGAGTGGACTTGCTTGATTTCATTTTAAAAACATTTCACCTCTCATCCAAGAGGCTCCTTCAGAACTACAGTTACAGCCCATGACAGAAGAGGACTATGACCCGCATGTCTGTGGACCTTCACACCCTTCTGTAAAGTTATGAATCTTCCACAACAATTGTACTGTATCTTAGAATGAGTTACGATAATTTTAGTCAGAAGTCAGGGTGTTTTCTGACATGTGGGTTTTGTCTTTTCTAAGATCACACCCATCTTCATATAGGGAGCGTTTGCTTTGCTCTGATATAGCACTCACTGCTATTGAATCCACAAGGCTGTTCTACATTGCCAGGGATATAGGTCACCTCTATGTGCTCTTTTCTCCATAGATTTTCCACTGTCTAATTACGGAATCAGTGATTATAAAACCAGGACATTAAATAAACCATTTGAGCATTTCAATTAATTTAACTGTTAGACATTCTGACTGCCAGTTTGCTGCCAGTGTCAGTTGGCAGTCAGCAAGATTATTGGTCCGTGAAGTCACTGTGCTATGTCTCCTATAAAACCCCCTGTACACTTCATTTAGCAAATAAATGTGCGTTTGTGCCATTAAACAAAGCATTTAAGGTTCATTCTCTGGGGATCATGAATGTCAGTGTAAAATTATATATACTCTATATATGGTACTGGTGTTGATGGTTAAAATACGTATGTATGCAGGGACACATACTTACTGAAATATTTACACATACTTCAAAAATACTTTGAAGTTTTGTATTGTAATGTGTCAGTCAGGGCTTTCACAGCCACAGTTCAACACAATTCAGTTCACCTCCAATGTAATAGACAGCAGAAACAATTACATCATAAAATGAGCAGCCGTATTTCAAATACTTATTTATGCTCTAACATAAATGGACATGTGTTGATTCCTTGTGGGGAAAAGGGCACAGCACAGCGACAAAGCTCTGAATAAGAATCTGTCCGATGAGTCTAAATGTAAATGTGGGCACTGGGTTAGGTTTCAAAAATTATACAGTGCAGTGCCTCCAAGGAAGAAAGGGCTCTGCCTTAAACCCATGCAGCTCTGAGTGACAAGCAGGACCTTTTCTGTTGTAACACAGAGGAATTATGTATTAGGCCTCATCATCATTATTCTCCATGCAACAAAAGAAAAAGAGGACAAAAGGTCCTGACACCCTATCAGGGTGCGTTTGGCTGCGTGTGTCTGTGTTAGTGTATGTTAATGTCTTTCTGCATGCTCACATCTCTTTCTCTGTAGGATTCTGACAGTCAGAGTTAACAAAGGTCTTTGTTGCATTGCACATGAGGGAGTGCATTCTTATTTTGCCCAGTTGGAATAATGACAAGATCAGTGAGCAGATAGAAAGAGTCTGAGGAGCTGTCAGTCTAATGGATGGAAAGGACATCTCTCTCTCTCTCGCTCTCTCTCTCTCTCGCTCTCTCTCTCTCTCTCTCTCTGTCAGATATGGGAATGAGGGAAAACGGATGGATGAGACAACAGTGAGCACATGGTGGGGTGGAGGGATGCAGATGGAGATTATGGGGAGAGAAATGAGGGAATTCACCATAAAGAAGTTGATGTGACTAGT
The DNA here is from genome assembly GCA_016785285.1 of Brachirus orientalis. NCBI lineage: Eukaryota > Metazoa > Chordata > Actinopteri > Pleuronectiformes > Soleidae > Brachirus > Brachirus orientalis. The sequence continues at coordinate 15,744,325 of JAFBJR010000425.1, read as the reverse complement.
AAGAACGAATCAGGTACAAAGCAATGGCTAATTTTATTCTATATCTCTGTTGAAAAAGAAAAAACAGCTTTCAATAGTTTTCAGACCCCAAACTCTCCCTCAGGAATACAGAAAGAAAAAGCAGGGCAGATGGGGGAGGATGACGATGATGAAGCATGGGTAAGAAAGAGAAAAAAGAAATAGAAACGACTCATCATTGTGCTATAATTTGACCTAAATTGCCAGAGACGCACACTAGCTCATGTAATGGGGACAGGGTGTTGCTTTTGATTCCAACTAGTTAGCCTGCGCTCCAACTTCACTATCATATTCAAACCCACTGCCTCTATCCTGCATCACCCAGTGTCTTATCATGACATCAAGCCCGAGCCAGTGATTTGGTGCCGAGTCTGATCTGGGTTTGTCCAGTAACAGACATAGTCTCCAGCTCTGACATGTGAAGCCAGTGTGGAAATGCTCGAAACCTGTGTTGTCTGGAATGTCCATCACGGGGCAGAAAAAAGCCTGTTTGTAGGTAAATCTATTTAAGTATATGAGGCCACTTCTCATTTGATCTATTTTGACAAGCGGTTCAGGGAGCATGAGACATCATTTTCACACATGGATTGTCCACCACAGAGTCCAGACCCCATTGAGAATCTTTGGGATGTGCTGGAGAAGGCTTTGCACAGTGGTCCGACTCACCCATCATCAGTACAAGATCTTGGTGAAAAATGAATGCAACACTGGACTGAAATAAATCTTGTGACATTGCAGAAGCTTATTGAAACAATGGCACAACAAATGTGTGCCGTAATCAAAGCTAAAGGCGGTCCAATGAAATACTAGTGTGTACAAATATGACAAATATGATATGAAACAGTGCAAATATGATGGTTGATGGTCTCACTCACTAATTTCAGATCTTATTCTAGTATGGTGTCAGTTGTGTAGACTACAGCCCTTTTTCATCTGTTCAGTTTGTCCAAAGTTGTACCATGGTTACCAAAATAATGTTCAAGCACCTAATGGGTGGCGATACAGTGCAAACACTGAAATCTCTTGATTTGTCAACAGAAATTTGGGAAACGTAGAAAACACAAAACGTGCCATTTTTTAAATATACTGTGCATAATGTGCTGGCCAAAATACTAAACCCAAGGCTTCTTAAGTTCACAAACCAGTTGGTGACATCACCAGTGGTTTGTAAACATTGGTGGTGGCCTGTTAGTTTGCCCATTTCTCTTGTCCCCACAGTGAAACAAGTGGGTGTGAGTATCATGTTGTGGGGATGCTTCAGTGCGTCTGGAACTGGGAATCTTGTCAAGGTGGAAGGAATCGTGAAGAACGAGGGATATGTGAAGATTCTGAAAGAAAACCTGAAGCAGCCAGGGTCGCCACTTTGTCTTCCAACATGACAACGACCCAAAACATACGTCACTCCCGATGAAGAACTACCTCCAGAAGACCAAAGTGAACGTTGTTGACTGTCCTGCACAAAGTCCTGACTTAAATCCCATTGAAAATCTTTGGGGTGAACTGAAGATGAAGGTCCATGCCAGAAGGCCATCAAATCTGGAGGAGCTTGAGAGATTTGCCAAAGAAGAATGGGCTGGGATTCCACAGGAGACGTGTTGAAAACTACAGCAAATGACTGCAGGCTGTTATCCAGCAAAAAGGGGACACAACTGACTATTAGCATCAGGGGACTAATAATTCTGACCCTGGCAGTTTTAAAATTTTGCGGAATAATTTAATTTCTGTGTGCAACGTCAAATGATGGAAGCATCCAAAATAAAACTAGGATGTTTGAAAAAGCTGTGTTAAAAAATATTTGCTCTGTTTAACAGCATGTGGGAGATACTTAAAAAACAATGACATTTTCATAGGGGGGCTAATAATTTTGTCCTCAAGTGTACATCATGTAGAAGCGAAGGGAGTTACCGACTTACAGGGTATATTCATGTGCGCGCACACACACACACACACACGCACACACACACACACACAGAGCACACACACGCACACACACACAGAGCACACACAAGAGAAAAAAAGAGAGTAAATAAAGGGAAAGGCCACTGTAAGTAGTGGGGAGTCTTCTGGTTTGACACTGATGGGAAATAAGTAGTAAGGTAGAGACTAAGTTGGGGGATGAAAGAAAGAATTTGAGGTGGCAACTTGGTCTGGGACTATGAAGGGCAAAGAGAGGAGAAATAAAAAGAAGGAGAAAAAAGGAGAAGAGAGAGAGAAGTAAAAACAAATATGCTTGTCAGTGCCATTGCAACAAAAGAAAACAAAGACAGAAAGTGTGCACACATAAACCCCTGAAAAGAGCAAACACACATGGGTTTGCACAGCTATTCTCCTTACATAGACTTGCATTCATTTGGACAGTCTAAACAAAGTGTTTTCCATAACCCTAACCAGTTAATGCCTAACCCTAACCTTAACCTAACCACAATTCAAATCTGGTCCTCAAAAATTGATTCTGACTCATTAAGATTTTGGTCATGAGGTCTACTGGTCCTGACAAAGACTGTGTTTAAACTGGGAAAGGTCCTAAAAAGGTAACGCACACTCAAAACCTCCCTCTTTATCTCCCACTCTCTTGATCTGCCTGTGCTCATTTGCTGCCCTGGTTCACAGATTGATAACCGACCGAGGCCCTAATTAATCCAACATCACGTACAATTATGGTCCGACACGAGAGGCCAGACTGGGGTGATAATGGCAGCACATAAAGCTGAAGTTAAGTGTAAGGTGAGATAAAAGGCTTGGCGTGAGTGTGTGTCACTGCCAGATGTTAGATGGTAAAGACTGCTGCACTTTCATTTGGTCGTTTGCAGAAATCACCGTGTGGAAATGGAGTGGTATGAGGGGTTTGCTCACATGAAGCAGAACACGCACACACACATATAGATAGATAGATAGATAGATAGATAGATAGATAGATAGATAGATAGATAGATAGATAGATAGATAGATAGATAGATAGATAGATAGATAAAGAGTTAAATGAACATGTTGGCTACACATAATGTCTCAAAGTTTCTGACATAGTTTGATTGTTCCTTTTAAAAAGATGGCGATGACAATGAGGATGACAAACAAGGGTAATTATGAGCCATAGAGCTGAGCCACAATCACTCACAGATGACTGAATTTAACTGACCAAGGAGATGACCCCAGAAAAGTCACACACACACACACACATATATATATATATGGGGGTCTGGGGGGGTGAGCATTAAAGGGGAATTAAAGCTCTTTGGCAAAGTGAGACTGTTCATTCCCAGGCTGAGTGCCACCTGCTAAAAGCTCCACCAATCAACCACTCATCTGCAAAAACATGAATTGCTTTCTTCCAAATTTTCAAGCCAGTTACATGAGCTATTGTTGAGGAGATGGTGATGAGCTTATTTTACTGTACAATCAGTTTCTCTGTGTTTAATTTGCTACAAATATAGCTACTTTAAACCAATATGCATCTTTGCCAAACAATTAATCTCAAATGTAAACACACTGTATGTTAATGTAATATACGGTGGAGGATGTGTATCTGTTTTCACCTGAAACTGCATTCAATCAATCATATTTTTTGACAAAGATTTTCTATGTCATTTTCTATACATTTTTGGGTTATTTTTTACTGATACATTACATTTACCATCTCCTCTCTAGAGGGAACGTGTAATATTGTGTTTAATCCCTCAACAAGTACAAAAAATATAATGCTACTCAAATTGAAACATAACCATGTGCAACATTTGATAAACACACACGTGATAGGTCTCCTAATATCACACTGGAAGTCCTCTCTCTGCGACCTTACCCCTGTGTCTGGATAGGTGGTCCAGCCCAGCTCAGAGGTAGACTCACTCGTATCCAGCAGCATCACTGAGAGGACAGAGAGACAAAGACATTGTATAAGACAACAGCTTTTACTGAAATGAAAAAGCTGCTAAATTGGTAAAGCTGAAAAATAAAGAAAATAAAACAAGAGAAGTGACTGTGAAACTGTTTTTGCGATTATGAAATTCTACCCAAGGACAAAACAACACAGACTGTGTGACTCTATGTGAAGTAGATGAAAGTTACCACTGAAGGAGCAGGTCCATTGTTTGTCCACATTGATTTTTGTCTCCCATGCATTCAAATCATGGAGGGATCCAGCTGTGTGCATCTGTCAAACTCAATCACAGATTCTGGGTCCTGATGCATGGTGTTTAAAATTAAACTGATTGACCTGATGGGGCATCATGAATAAAGGTCAAATTTCCAAACTTTAAAAGGCCATAAGAGTTACTGTCACATTCTGTTGAAACTTCACAAGCTGATGCTTCTTGTAGCTCAGCCAAAGAGGGGAACCTTCATTACTTTGTTGGGGGTGAAATAGTCAGTGCTGGTTTCTGTTTTATTTCAAGTTTTAACAGGCATCTGCTCATTTACACTCCATAATTTGCTTTTATGTGTAAGTGCTTTTAAAAAAAAAAGCAGGCTGTCAAACACGCACACACACACGGTGAGACACAATGACTTTTATGCTAAGTGCTGACACGTTGCAGTTTCCCACTCAAAACAGAAGCCCTGCAATTTTCCATTAGTATTCAAAAACCATGGTGGCCACCATTCCCTCATTCCTTCAGTCTGCACTCACCGACTGAATACAAACCAAATGTTGTTGTGGAATCACAGAGGGGGAAACATGTCAGATTCAGGTCTGGATACTGGCACAGACAACACGAATCACCTTTAAAGGCCTGTAGATATGTGGAGCCTCCCATCTCTGTTTACAAATGAATAATTCTTCTCATCGTTGTCATACAATTTTAATGCTTTGCATTTCCATTTCATGTCACACAATCGTTCACCAGAGAAAAGGAGGCTCTTTCTTTTCCTCTCACTGACAAACAAACAAAGACCCTAACCTAAACCCAATTGTAACCCTAACCCTAAAACCAGGTCTTAACCACCCAAAAGGCCTTTAAAAATGTGAGGACCAGCCCACACACACACACACAAAATCCCTCCTCTTCTTAATGCATCAGACAAATAAAAAGTAAACAGTTTCAGGCTGTCGACATGAAACGCCACCTTTCTGTTCTCTGACTGTGCTGTAAACAGATTTTTCTCCTCATTATTACACTCACAGATGGAGACCCCTGCAAATCCGTCCTTCAATCATTCATTTCCCTCCTCTTTATTTTCTTTTTACACTCCGCCCCCACCCACCTTCGCCTGTAGTCTATCTCTTTTTGTCTTTATGTCAGTCTCAACAAATCCGCACATGTTCCGTGGAAGTCCTTCAGGACTCAGAGTGCTATGAATTGTATCAAGAATGAAATACAAATCCACTGTGACAGCTAGAGATTAAATGCAGCCACAGGCATCAGAATAAATACTTTTTAGTGCGGCGTATGTCTGGACAGCTTGGCAGAACTAGTCAGGATAAAGTCAGCTACAGGGATAAGACGAAATCCACCAAGCAAGGAAATATTTCAGAGAGAAGAAAATTTCCATTCACTGACACACATTTCCTGTGATGTGTCTTTTTTTTTTTTTTTACTTTGCAACAATCAAGATGTGCGTGGTGACGAGGAAACTGCCCCTTGATTTGTTTTCTTTAGCTCTGTCAAGAATCATTCCTCACTCACTCATCTTCTACCGCTTTAACCTCCACATGAGGGTCACAGAAGGTGGGGGGGGGGGGGTGACATATGTCGAGAGGCAGGGTACACCCTGGACAGGTCGCCAGTCCATCACAGGGCCACAACATAGAGACAAACGACCGTCCACTCTCACATTCATACCTACAGAGAAAACCCACACACACACCACAGCAACCGTGTGGCCCTTGTTCCTCACATGAAAATAATAAATCTCCATTGTTTATTTAAACTTGGCACGAAACACATGCACTCGCACGTTGTGCATGCTGACCTCATTAAGCACGATATATTATCATATATCAAAGTAGGGTGGCACACACACACTCACACACACATATATATCGAATGCAGCAAATGTGTCATTTCAAATTCAATTAACCCTCTGCTCAGGGCAGAGTCATACATAAATAACAGATAGCAAACTACTTTGACATTAATATTTATGCCTCTACTATTTAGCTTCTTGTCACGGGGCCTTGGGGACCACAGGTCCTCACATCACCGCCAGAACAAACCTGTACATGAGGATTATACAAGGGGTGTTCAAAGAGCGTTTGTCTCAATGCGTGACATAAGCACTTTTTAAAAATTCACTATGACATCTCAAGATCAGCATTGGGTGCTGAGTTGCACACGCTACTTATCCAAGGATTAGCTCGAGCTGAGGCACCAGGACTGCGTCTTGTGTGCGAGATGAGTTTGAACAAAACGGGGGGGGGGGGGGGGCATTTGCTGGCAGGTTCAGTTGGTAGTAAAAGCTGCTTTATTTAACTCCCCGACAACCACTTCATGAATCCAGAGAGCCACCGCATCTCAAGATGCTCAAAGTTTGTCCCTGACAGTTTGGAGAAGTGCTGCGTCTGCAATCTGGACCTGAGTGCTGCTTTAATGCATGATGGTCTCTCACGTCTCCCTGCTCCACTCCTTCACTCACTTTACTCAATATGTCCCCCTTGTTTTTAACCTCCATCTTGTGCCTCTCATCTGCCTCTTGCATGTGTGTATTATTCATCTAAAAAGTGACAGCAGGGCAGGCAACTCTGTATGTTAAATAAAAGGATCGTCTTTGCTCCATTATTGATGTCAGACCTGCTTTTTGTTTGGTCAAAGCTTTGGTAGGAAAAGAAGAGGCAACTTAGAAGTTATGGGAAAGGAATTAGGAGGATAATGAATGTTTTTGTGGACAGAAATGCTTCTTTCTTTCTTTCTTTCTTTCTTTCTTTCTTTCTTTCTTTCTTTCTTTCTTTCTTTCTTTCTTTCACGCTTCTCCTCTCTCTTTGTGTGTGGTGTAGGTGTTAAATGCACTTTTCGGTGGTGCCTGCATTAGTTCACAACAGTCCCTGCTCGAGTGTTCACTTCAGCTGAGTGACCCTCTTTACGCTCTCTACAATCATTTTTCTGTGCCCAACACTTTTCCCTCTCTGTGTGGCCATGCATGCACTGACACTCTCCAGTGCCAAGTGGAGTGCTGTTGTACATGTCACACCTTTTCAGAGGCAGATGTGTCCAACATTACGGCACTTTCCAGGTAACAGGAACACCAGGCACACTCACTCCCCCCCCCACAGCAAAGAATTAAAGTGTTAACATTGATGCTGACAGGAAGGGTGTGAGTGTGTGCGTAATGTGCCAAGCAGAGAGTCACTGAGCTCACAGGTAACATGTTACACACACACACATCACAAAAATTCTCACAGCGGCTGCACACATGCTGAGCAGCGGTCAGGTCAGATTTTGTCTTCTGTCCACTCATCCACCCATCTCCACCCATTCTTTATATGCTCCAGATGCTCCCACCCACAGACAGGCAGTCAAGGACATGGTCCACACCAAACCATCATTACAAACAACCACAGCGACAGAGTGATACGCTAAGAAAGAAGCAGGAGCAAGAGGAGGAGGAGCGTGGAAGGAGGGGGATTAACGCAGTTCCAGAAATAAGCATGCACATGTTACAGGGAGTCATCAAAAACTCTCCGGTGAATGAAACTGAATTAAAGTGCAGCTGCAACACACAGCACTTAAGCCACATTAGATGACAGAGCAATGTCTGCGATGTGCAGGCACCAACAGGCACAGGTAAGAGGGCCTTTGCAACTTGATGATAACACATTAACAGAAGTGATAAAGACAGAGTTCAGCATTTTGGTAAATTGGGTTGGGTTGGGTTATACGAACCAAAGAACCAGATTGTACAGCAAGTAGGACCTTGTGGCAAAGTCACAAGTGTTTATAGCACGGTCCAAATGGCCATACTTTAAACGGCCTCTTGTAAATAGTGGGGAGACACAACATTGTTTAAATATTTAGATTGCACTAAAGATCTTCCAGACACGATGTCCTGGAAGACATTATTGTTACATTTGCTGGTTCACATGACAAGTGACAGAAAACAAACATTTACAACATTTTCTTTTTTTTTTTTTTTTTTTTGCTATGATGCTCCAACCAGTACTTTAGAAACCAGCCTGGCTCCATGATCATTATAATCATAATCAATATTGAGATCAGATAAGACATGTTTTGGTTGTTATTAAGACCTAGGAAGGCTTGGGTTTGGCAAGAAGAAAAAAAAATTAAAAAAAATGTATGACACCCATATAAAAGACCCAACAATTGTGTCACAGCAGAGAAGTTAGTCCTTCCTTCTGCCTAAAATGTTCAGTAATCTGTGTAATGTGGAAACGAGGAATCAAATTTATGATGGAAGAAAAAAAAACAAAAAACAATCGCCAATGAATCAACAAATATTTTCCTCATCATCTCCACCATCAGCAGCAAGTAAGAAGAAGGAATGCAAATGTGAGAGGAGGCTAGTCTATAATCTGATTATGTAATTTCTCAGTGGTGAAGCCTTCAGCATTAAAACTATGCTCTCCCTCTTTTTGGGCAGTGACAGCACGCAAACTGCCAAATGCAATCTACATTCCAGTGTCAGTGTCATCAGTTCTCACAACATGTTCATCCCGGAGTCATATAAAGAGTCAGGGTTGGCAGCTGCCAGCAGTCTCAAACATTTCATATCACAAACGACAGATCTGTGAGGAGACGTTGCCTTATGCCTTTACAGCACTCTCAATGACGACGGAAAATAATGTTGCTTTTATTTAAATTACATGAAAAATGACCCGGCCTGGCACCTGATCACAGTTGACTGTGGTAGTGTCAAAAATGGGCATACAGCATCATCCATCCACTTCCCCCAGCAAATGCTTTTTCTCTGCAGATCAGAGCAAAGTGCAGGCCAGATGATGGAGAGCAGGAAGCTTTTCAGGGCTGTTAGTAGCATCCATCCTGCTGCACTCCCACTGTGACAAGCATGACATTAATTTATTTTCTAATCACACTTCCTCTAATTTATCACATACTAAACAAGAAATTGTTTATTACACGGATAAGGATGGTAACCTGCCTCATTAACACTCAATTACAGCCAGAAGCAAGTAACGGCAGGGAAAATTATGCAGATAACCACGGAGAATGTCAACATGGACCAAAATTTGCACCACCCTGTCTTACTTTACATGTACAGATCACCAGTGGTTATTCCGGTCCTACAGTATCAGTACAACAATACAAAAGAAGCTCCAACATCCACAGCAAAAATATCCTTTACATATCAAAGGACTCAACATTTTTAATTTCACTGAATCATACAGATGCATTAGTTAGTAAAACATCTATCTATTACACTTTCAGTGTGATATCCATCCACTTATTAAATTAAATAGGAAAGGAGGGTAAACTTTCAGCTACGCAAACTGCAATTAGTAACTTAAAATTAAATCATAATTTAAAGGACCAGATTTTGTGATTTTGCTGTAGGTTTGAAGTTGAACATTGCAACCTAATGAACATATTTTGCTAACAAACATGGTGGAGGATCAGATACACTATTCAGATTAAAAAAAAAAAAAACATGTCACTTTCTATGATAAGAAACACAAAAGTTAATTTTCAGACGATGATAAAAAATATAAGATCAACGCATATTTCACTGGTTTGTGGACATTCATAGCTGGGTGAGCATCACAGCAGCTCCGCTCAGCCGTGAAGAGCTGCAGGGGCATCAGGTGTGCCTCCCATGCGAAGGCCTCCCCTTCAGCGTAGTGTGTTAAGCCAATGCAAATATGCAACCCTCCACTCAGATCCAATCATTTACAGGCCCGTCATGTGGCTCCGCATCCACACGTCACATCAACAATGCTTGACGCGAGACTGAACAGGGAGCATGTGGGAGTGAAAATAAAACTGCCCTGAATGTCACTCACACACACACACAAACAAAGCAGCAAATGAGCTTTTATATTCTGAACTGCAAAAAGAATTAAGTCTAAAAATTATACTTCTTCGTGGTTTGTTGTGTGAAAACAGACAAGAGTGCTGGAAACAATGATTTACTTGACAGGCAATAAATGACAGACAGACACTTATAAAATATCAGTTAACAGATAGAGTAAGAACGGATTCTTTCACTGCAATGAAAGCTGAGGCAGACACCAAATCCTCCCCCTCATCACATAACTGGACACTTCCATTTATGTGGAATTATGAAGATGTGCATGCTATTGGGTTAATACTGTATTATAGAGAGATCTGTTTCAGTAGGCCAGTAAAAAAAATAAATAAAAAACAGTGAAGCCTCTCTCCTTCTTTGTCATTCTGTCTCATCTTAGTACAGACCGTCTGTTACATACACGGCTCGAATCTGTGGCATGAGGCTGACATGTAGAAGCCACATCGAGGTGACTGCCATCGGTGATGTGCACCTCACAGGAAACTAAAGCCAGTGGAGGGAGATGAGTGTCAACAGGTGCAGTACTTTCCTTTAAAAGGGGCTGGCATGCTTAATACTGAAACTCTCCTGAGTGCTGGGGACATTAGCTAGGAGCAGGAGTTATGTGTAGGCAGAAACTAAAGCATGCAAACGCCTGCAACAAGACAAGCACACAGGCACTTGCTGTATAAGGCAGTTTGAGTCACCAAATTGACTTCAGTTTTCTAACAGAGCACTTAAAGGATGGAGGAGCTGCACTTAATTATCAGCATTTCTTCAGTCTGTCTCACTTATATAATATATAAATTAGCATGAGCAAATATATTTCTCACAATAAGGATCAGTCTGATACTGGCTAAAATGTGCAGTATATGTGGATGTACGTATATATCAAATATACCATATATTTATGGATGTATATATTAGTATCAGAGAAAAGAGAAAACAATTTTGATATAATTAATAAACTTTGAAGCTCCAGTGGGGAACTTCTACTGCCCCCTGTGGACTTCAAATTAACTACCAAAACACAGCAGTGTCATACTGTACCGCTTCTGTCTCTGTCTCCCTCAGTCTCATACACACGAACACACACCGAGATTTTTGGTGTCTGTATTGCTGTTCTGTTGGTTAATGCGGTTTTATTTCTCCAACTTGGAGCTGCATGGTGCGGGAACAGCAGCAGCTGTGATTGAAAAATGCAGCAAGTTGGTCAGGCACTTGTTCAGGGAACACTTGATTTACCTTTTGGTGGTGCACGCATTTTCAGTGTCAGACAAACACAGCCAAATCATGATCACGATTTAAATAAGATTACAAAGTTTATTTTTAGCAGTACTAATTTAAGATACAATGTTTTACTACTTGCCGTTTTCAGCCATAGTGCACCTATATGCAGCCGTCTTGCTTTATTAGCGCTATGTAGCTGTTGTGCACACTGTTGTGGAATGTTGTGGGAGAACGATAAAACACAGCTAAATTAAGAAACCAGGAGAGACTTGTGCGGCACTAATAGAGTGAATAAACATTGTGTGAACTCATTTGGTAGTTGTCTGAATGGAGCAGTCATTTGTTTATATTTAAATGTTATGCATTACATCTTAAAACATAATGTAAACGCTCCACTAAACAGGCAACATGCTGGGAAGACATGTTCATCACCACTGTCAAGTGACAAGGACGTGAGTGAGGGCAAAACCAAAAGTCACAGAGAAAAATTATTATTCATTTGTCTCCCACCTTATTTCCATATTCTTTTATTACAGGAACTTGATAGGCCCCGGCCAACATGCACCTGGCACTTCCATGCCAACAAAGTCCTGCCTAATGTGCTGCCACAGTGGCTCACACGAGAATTTGCATGCACATTCACTCACTCAATCACAATGCCAGTGCAGAGGACACAAAACTAACACGCACAGAGCTGCGTGAGCAGGGGAGAGAGGTGATAATACGCTTGTGGTGCTGTGGCCCCCATCTGACCACAGTGCCACAGTTTCTCACATTGTCAAAGTAACCAGAATTCCACATTGAGCCGCAGCAGAGGTGTCCATCTTTCACTGTCAGACTCATTTCCAGCACATGATGAGAGGGATGTGCAAACTCTCCACACACAGGTCAGTACATGCAATCATGGATTTAACGTGAATACATTCAAATAAAAAGTTTAGTCCCTACCTTCCTCTGCTGAATTAGGCTGGAAAAACAGAGAGAGAGACAGAAAGATCTTCCACATTTCCACTACAGAATAACACTGACAGAAAGAGAGAGAGAGAGAGAGAGGGGGGGGGGGGAAGAGAGAGAGAGAGAGGGGGGGGAGAGGGGGAGAGGGAGAGAGCATGAAAGGAGAGAAGGAGGGAGATAGAGTAAGTGAGTGTGACAGACAGAGGCAGTGAGCGGGAGAGGGGGAGAGGGGGTGGAGTCTGTTTGCTCTTTATCTGGAAGAGAGAGAGGGAGGGGGGGTTGATCAGGGGATGGAGGATGTATAAATGGATGAGGGAAGGAGACAAATATTTACAGAGCAACACATACAGGTGAAAACAAAAGACAATAAAAACAGGTCTCAGAGGGTTGGAAACACACAACAGAGGGAAGAAGAGGAGATTTACCCCCTTTTTTATGTGTTGGAAACAATGACAGTGAGAAAGCAAGGGAGAGTCAACAAGAGGGAGGGACACAGACAGAGACAGCAAGAGGGAAAGAGAGGGTGTGCAAAAAAAAAAAAAAAAGAATAGACAAGTTTGTCTGCTCTGTGCAACAACTGTCTAGACACGTCGAACGACATCCGCTCCAGCTCTCCTCCCATGCCTCTAACAGATTTGTACAGGGCCGCCTGGCAGACTGTGGCATCCCCTCACATGTCTGGACACTGTGCTCACTTGCATTTTTTTTCCAAGCTGTGGCATTTGAGAAGCACCCAAATTCTTCCTTCCCTCCCTTTTTTCCCTTTCTGGCGTTTACTTTTTGTGGAAAATGTACAAAATGACACACATTTGTTGGACATCCATCCTTCATCCTTCATATGATGCGCTCCAACCTTCCAGTCTCTCTGACACACTCATAGCTCATCCATGTTGTTATCCAGCCACTGACTCATGCACACGCTTACATGCTAACAACCCTCTGGTGTGTGCACGCCACTTGCTGGTCAGACTGCAGCACTGCAGCTTGTTGATGGGTTTTTATGCCCCACTTCTCTGTAATGAATACAACTTTTGCAGGGAGATGTTGTCTATTGGCCTGACACAGTTAGGTGGCCCCATTTCCAGGCAGCCGGGGGCCCACTCTCCTCAGCTCCTCTCAGCTCCAAGTGACTGTGAGACAGAAGACAGAGCGAAGAGCAAAATTAACAATGGTCCTCAAGTCATTAAGCAGGAAATTAAAGCTCAAAGAGTTTTTCAACAACTTGGTTTCCATCCTACCTTGAATAAAATGTCTATTCTGTAATCATCAATAGATAATGATCTGACATTTAATCACTAAATGTTTTTAAAGTTTCTTTTGGAACAAAAATATTATCTGCAGATTAATCAATGTTTGGGGGGTTTTAAAGTCTATTTTATGGAGCTGAAACCATCCCAAAAAAAAATTAAATAAAATAAAAATCAATAAATAAATAAAAAATCTTTAAGATTAATCTCCTATTTTAGAAAGAATGTAAAACAATGTTAAAATGTTAAACAATAAACAATTTTAAAACAGACTGGCAAATGAATATACTGGCAATTAAATATTTCCTTGCACCTTGACATGAACACGCTCTGGTTTGGCTTTTGCAGCCGTGTGACACACTCCTTTAACTTATCTGCACATCTATGCATGTATCATTTTGACTGAGCAGCTAACAGAAACTGTTGTAGTGCAGAAAAGGAAATGGTGCAGCAATGGCTCCCACACAAAACACCAAACGCACGCTTTCACTCACTCTTTCACTCACTCTTTCACTTTTAGTTACATTAAATATTCATATCAACCTGTTTTGCTTTGACCTGGGGAACCAGACAGACACTGATTATGCACACAATTCAAGTCACTCGATAGACATTTTTATTTTGCTTTTAGTTACATGAACCAGTGTCATACGTATAATTACAGCAGAACAGACATTATTATAGAAAATCAGTAAAGTCACCTCTTATCAGACTCAAACACACACTCAAATGTCCTGTTGTGGTCACTTTCTTTACATTGTTTTCCCACACAAAAAGCCACAAAAGAACAAAAATATACATAGTAAAGATATGCATACTGTAGAGACCTGCAAAGCAACATCATGGCATTCACCATGGTAACAGTATTTCCAAAGTGTGTGTATTACGAAGTGTAGACAAATTGGAACTCACAAAAGTAAATTCATGTGTGGCAACGTTCTACATCCAAAGACTTTGACGTTGTCAGTGCCAACATCATGTACACAAACAAAACACTGCTGAATTTGAAAAGTGCTTGTTTATGAGTGTTCACACATCCAGGACAGTTAGAATCAAGTATACTGTGGTGGTAGTAACAGAAAATATACAACACTTCCAGACCAGTGGACACAAAGCCATGAGCATAAATGACTGAAATAGATAGAATTCATTTAGTGTTTTTATTCAGTATCACCACACACAACCAGTGTGTTATTTGTCTTATTCTGATATTTGTTGATATTTGATAATCAGTCTTGAATGTGTTCTAATACACCCCACAAATTTTCAAATAAAAAGCAATTTTCATTTGATTTAATACTGTTTATAGTTTCTAAGTAGAGGTAGAAATTTTATATTGGGCCAACATCAGCCAATTACTATTCAATTAATCGCCCAACTATTACTTATTTATATAAGTTTACACACTTTTGCTCTAAAAAAAACTTGCTGACAAATGCGGCAGTAAGTGCACATTGGAAACATACTGTATATCAGTCTACGTCTACGGCTGCCCTGATTTCTAAAGCTCTGCATTAGCCATAGTGAGAACCATACATACAGAAGCACAGTGATGTTTGAATGCGTCATTGGTTTTGCCACCTGAGTGTGGCATCGTGCTGTGAAGTAAAAAGCTGCACTTGCAACAATGCTTCTGTCATCCTGCTTGTATCCTGCAGTGAGACTATAAAATAGCGCCTGTGTTACAATTCAGCAGTGCTGGACTACACCTCGCAGTCTCATGCATGCCATGTGAGTGATGCAGATGCTACTGAATGACAGCACTGCTCACAACTTACTGCTTTTTTCAGCATAAACCCGCCTGACCTCAAACAGCACACAAGTGCAAACATCCTGTTCTTGCTGATTACATCCACATACATTATATACAATGGTTGAACGCATTTAAATATGTTATTAAAATCTACATTAAATCTACATGTGCCGACAGTGTTGAGAGGAGAGGAGCGGCGGCTGCTGCGGCTGCTGCTGCTGCTGCACCTCATCCAACTGTCTACTCCAGACAACATGGCTCCCACAGCAGGGAAGCAGACAAGGTCGAAGTCAGTCTTTTTTGTGTAGGTGTATTAAATCCTGCTTTTCAGGCTTGACCTCAATACATACCCCCCCCCCCCCCCCCCCCCCCCCCCCCCCCCGTAAACCCTGTAACCTTTTAATACTGGATCAAAATGCACGGAGCTGGCACTGGGAATGTATAAAAAAATAAGTACTATTAATTCAGTTAAGTTTGGCCCACGTTTCACACAGGACTATAGGGTATTTTGTCATTTGATTTAGCTTTTGTAAAAGTTTAAAAACAATGCATTTAATTTTAAAAAGGCCACATTAAAAAAAGAAAATCTTATGTCTGCATTAGTCCACTCAGTTGGCTTTCTCTGAACACACCCTCACTACTCGTTTATCATTAGTGAGTTTTTAAATATAACTCCTTACAATATCTATAAAATAGTATGTGCGCGGAACCTGTTTGCATGCATTGTGCTCTAAGGCTACCTCATTTTGTCTAAAGATGCTCATGGAATCTCGGTGGCAAGATCCACCATGGGAACCTTTTCTGTGGGAGATGTGGGGGCAGTTCCTTTGTTCACTGGCACACCGCCGGTCTCTTCCGGCACAGGAGAGTGGGTAGGTTTCGCTGCACTGGTAGCAAAACCCTGAGCAATATCATCAAAGGTTCTTCCTTTGGTTTCAGGCACTCGCAGGAAGGTGAAGATGAAGAACCCGATGAGGAGGACCGTGAAGATGATAAAGACGTAAGGGCCACAAAGCTCCTGAGAGAAGAGAGACAAGAAGATTTTTAAGGTATAAAGTGCGAGGTAAGCTCATGCCACCTGTGCATGAAAATTATTTAGGCGAAGCAAATGTAGCCATACCTCCAGTTTGGGGAAAGTTAGCCCCACTAGGAAATTGGCAGTCCAGTTTGAGAAACCAGAGATAGCCATGGCAGCAGGTCGGGGCCCCTGGGAGAAAAGCTCAGCCACAATGAACCAGGGAATGGGACCTGGACCCATCTCAAAACTGGCAACAAAGCCAAACACAGCCATGATAGCCAGGTAGCTTAGAGATGGGTAAGTTGTCTGTTTGGAGATATTAGTAATAATATGTTTAAAGATCACGTTAATCACATAAACATTGAGGACAACTTAGATCACAAGACATGAGACGACCAGCAGCAGACACTTACGCCTAAAGAGAGGGAGATTGTCATGACGAGGGCACAAATGGCCATTCCAGCCAGTCCAATCAGGTGTAATGTCCTTCGCCCCGCCCTTTCAACCAGGAATAGCTGGTCCAGAAAAAAAGGGTTTGGTTAAAAATTTACAAATTTATTTATTAAGTTAAAGTTATTTAGTTAAAAAAAATGCCATTTTCTTAAGCACAAACCGGAATTGAGACACTTACAGAAACAACCGTAAACACAGTATTGACTACTCCTGCTCCAATAGTAGCATAGATGGGTTGACTCACACCGGCACTATCAAATATGCCTGTGGAGTAGTAAAAGACCTGTAAGAGGAGAAAGAGGAACTGTTATTGTGAGGAGTTACGTAACAGGAAAACAATAGTTGATAACGCTTAAAATTACATAACCTTGACTCTGCATCATTAATTATTTTGCAACCATTGACAATGCTTTTACATGTTGACAATTTTAAGTTGGAAATGTTTACAATTACATCTAATGTAGTAATTTAGCATTCATTTGGAGTTTTGTGCTTGTGACAAAAAAAAACTAAAAAACATGCAAATCTTATCAAGAGGGGTCAGATATAACAATAGTCAAGACATTTAGTCGTCCTAATTACTAAACCTCATCAACAAAACACATTTTAAGTGCCACTGTCTTCCACTGACCCTCAGAGGATAAAAACTAATCTACTCCATCTAACATGATCATGAATACTCAGTTGCTGTGCATTCTGCGGACAAAGCTCTCCCTGTAAACGACAAAAACACAGGGGAACCAAACAAGACAAATCCCATAATCTCATGCGGCTTCAGTAATTTCATCAAACGGCCTTTTACTGTTGTTTTTATTGAGATACCCCTACTGGTAGAAATTACACACTGTGTATTTAAACATTCTTCACTTGTTTCATGTTGATAGATCTAATAATTATAAAATTTATTTGATATCTACTTACAGCGTTGATTCCAGACAACTGCTGAGACAACTGGAGGACAATGGCAATAAGAATAGGTTGACGGTACAATGGGGAGCGGAAAAGTTCGGGGATGGTCACTTTCTTTTCCAATGACATCTTCATCCCTTCCTCCCTCATCTCTTGCATATCTTCTTCAACATCTTCAGTGCCACGAAGGCGCTCCAGTGCTACAGCGACAAGAAAAGGATGGGGGAACAGAGGAGAAGTACGATGTACGGTGAAAATACAACATAAACTAAGTGGCTGCAAGGCTCTTGAGGCAGGTTACGTGTTCAAATTTTAAACCACAGGTTACTAAAAAACCATGAATGATTATAGATTCAATCTCATTAAATCCTGATGTCGCTACGTAGTAACTGACCTTTTCTTGCCTCGTCCTCCTGGTTCAGTACGATAAGCAGGTAGCGGGGGCTTTCAGGGCAGAAGGGCAACATGATGGTCTGCAACACGGCAGGCAGGGCGGTCAGAGCCAACAGCAGAGGCCACAAATCAGTGGAGCCCAGCAGAAACTCCAGACCTAAGATCTAAAATAAACACACAGCACATTTTTATAATGGCTATATGAAAGATAATTTATTTCTGCCACATGGAACTCTTCTTTCTATGACTTAAAGTTGGGACAAAGAGTAAAATTATACAATCAATCGGGTTAAACAACAGTTTTCTTCATTCATCAAACATTTTAAGCTCACTTTCATTTTAGGAATGTCTGTGGCAAAGAGATGGAGTAGATACTGACTATAATGAATTTAAAATATTTGGGTATAATTAGGTTTTAACAACTGACTGGTTAAATTGAACCTTTATATTTGCTGAAGATATTTTGTATTTATGGCTATGGGCAGCTCCTTGGATGCAGATAAGTACTGTCCACCTTGTGCGAGTTGTTCACTACTAAGGATAAAATTCACTGATTCTAATATTTCTTATCTTAAAGGTCCAGCGTGTACAAGTTAGGAATATTTATTAGCAGAAACTGACTACTATCCAATTGTGTAATCCCTTTAACAGGTGGCCATAGTCCATAGTCTTGTAATAAGCCTGTTATGTGTTTTTCACAAAGTCCATATACAAAGCATCAATCATTGACATAACACGTTTCATACCTGTGCCACCAGGATTCCAATAACTACACCCAGCTGGTGCAGAGTGCCAAAAGCTCCTCGGACAGCGGTAGGAGTGATCTCGCCCACGTACATGGGTGTCAGTCCTGTGCACAATCCACAGAACACGCCGATGACCAGGCGGCCGATAATGATCATCTCAAAAGATCGAGTCAAGGATGACAGTCCCATCAGAACCCCGCCGAGGACAGCCAAGACATTAGACAGCAGCATGGATTTACGTCTGATGAAGAGAGAAAGACATTGTTATAGAGAATAAAAAAAAAATAAACAGATAAAACAAAAATCATTTTTTGGAGTAGTGTGTATAAGGAAATGAGGCAGCATCACATTATTTTATGCAAATTGTGCAGATTCTATTCAGATGCAGTCTATAACCAAATATATAAATTAATATTAATAAAGAAGAGCAACAATTATTTATTGTTTCAATGTTTTGAGTGGTGGGATTCATCATTCTCTTGTCAATATACTCTTTTATTTGGTAACAGCCATTTGCTGTGTTTGAGGCTTTTGTTCTCACCTGCCAAATTTGTTGACCATGGCTCCGACAGAGAAGGACCCAATCATGCCTCCTACACTGAAGATGGCCACAGAGAAACTCCACAGCATGGTGTTGGTTCCTTGGCTGAATGGTTCGCCGTAACGTTCCATTGACACATTTTGGAAAAAGCTACGCAGTTTCTGTCAAACCATAGGAAAAGGATGGCAGGGTTAGATGATGTTTACTGTTTACTGATCAAGTAGGAGGTAGAAGCTCACGTATCCCCCATAGATTTCCATTCAAAGCAAGTTATTTTTATGGAGTCGCACCCTGGGGGCTAATCAGGAGAACTAATCTGGTTGTGTGACTAGTATATTCAAGACATTCAGACACGTACATACACACATACCTGCTCTGGTGCATTGATGACCCCAGTGTTGTAGCCAAACTGGAGTGAGCCAATGACTGCTGTTCCAACACAGAAGAGAAGGTACAAGGTAACCTTCTTTGGCTGTTGAGGGAGAAAAAAGACATGACTGAAACACTGAGTAGGTGCAGCTCATGTACAACGCTCCCCTCAGTCTGTGTGTGCTGAACATGGCCTGTTCCTGCCTCTCTACAAAGCTCTTGTTGTTTATAGTGACAATCATAATATGCACAATGAGCCTTTCTACATCTTCTCTCCTGCCCCATTTTCTGCTCGCTGCGTTAGAAACTGCAGCCTCAAAGCAGTGCTGGGACAGATATTAGATAGTACAGTATTCCAACACTGGATTGCTGCATTCGGCATCTACAGTAAGTAGCAAAATAAACACATCCCGAAAGAATAAGACTGAATCATACTGTGAGTGTTTTCCTGCTGGTTTCAGAGTTAAAGTGGGTTCAGCTCGCACGCTAATACACCTGACATTAATCCCTTGCATGGCAGGGGAGAGAAATCTGCATGTGAAACTATTAAACCAAGCAGAACTGCTAAAAGGAGTCATTGGCTTAAATAAAGTTCACAGTCTATGAGGAGGCGACACACCAAATCCCTAATTTAAGTTACAGACTGATTAACTGAAGAGCTACACCTGAGTTACAGTACATGTATTATAATGTCTACACTTTACAAGAACTATTACAAAAGGTTATTTCTTTCCAGAGTCTCATGGCATCAGGCTAATGTCCAAACAGGCTCCTTAATGAGAGGAAATCCATTTTAATCCCTCTCCTTTCAAAATCTGCCTCAGTTTCAACATTGACAGAGTCCACAAGCAAATGAGCACATAGTTTCTTGTATGACATGTTCAATGCAAAAGGCAACAAACTTGCACACAGGCAGGCAGATTGAGCTTTCCCCCGAGAATTTACCGTACATGATATCACTATCGGGAGAGATAAAAATCACTTAAATTCCTATAACACTGTACCAAGTACCTTAATAGACTGAACTTTAAAATCAAAAAGAATTTAAAAGAATCTCCCTCCCTCGAAATCAAACTGTCTGTTCTTAAACTGCTCAGCAACCTCCCTTTTTTGATTTAATGAGTTTCAACAGAGAACTTCAGGTTCCATGGTTGACGGTATCAGGCGTCATTTAAGTTACCATAACATAATTTGAGGAAAAAAATGACACAGCTCACAAGAAGGAAGGCATAACAGTGCACTAATAACAGACTGTATTTCATCTCAGACAGTAACATAGTTCTGATGAAGCTATATATGGTGTTTCTAAGACGGATATTGTCGCTTCAAAAACAAAAAAACAAAAAAAAAAGATGAACAGATCATCTTGAATCTTTTGGGTTTGAAAGGAAATGCTGCATACGTGATAAAGTGTTAAAGAGGAGGGAGGAGGAAATGCTAAAAAAAACCAAGATAAAAAATTATATATAGAATATATTTGTATATACAGAGAATGTACAAAATGGTGATCTAGAAAAACAAATAAACCTGACATCAGTTAACTTAAAAATAAAAACAAAGTCATCTTTTAATCTGTCCGGACGATCACCTCATATAACCTAATAAGGGAATAAAGGAAATGACACTCAGAGGCGTCGTGTGTGTGTGAGTGTGTGATAGTCGTAACAGACACATCTGCAGGGACATGCTGGTGTTGAGTAACATTAAGATCCTTTTGTTACGAGAGTGTTTTTAATAAGGGAGTGGGTGACTGAGTAAAGGAGGATTAGGTATATTAAGAGGCCAATCTGTGATACATGTAACTGCTTTGTCACATATTCCTTTCAGGGTTTGTTTGCTTTTTATGTGTTTGTAAATAGGTGACTTGTGAATTAAGAAGCCAAGCACATAAATGTGCAGTTCGATATGACTGTTGCATCTATTCACAAAAATTATGTAATATGATTGAAATCTCCACGACGGTTACTAAATGGACCTTGTGGTGTACTCCTGTGTGCATGGGGTAATTTTGACGGGCAGTTACTGCAGCGTTACCCTCTTGACTTGGATATTTCCTGTTTACTGAATGATTTACGAATCGTTCACACAAGTAGATGTTGTATTTCAACAGTGTTAAGATTTCATTATTTAATCATCACCCCCACTATTTGCAAGAAGGATGCTGATTGACAACTCTTATATTCCCACTTCTTTGCGTCGACATAAACCTGACCTTTGCAGTCACCCCTTTCCACATTTTTCTCTTCACTCTAGGAAATGTGAGATTTACTTAAAGATTAAGGATTAAGCAAATATGCCTAATATTACAGAAGAAGCTTATTTAGCTTTATGCAAACATTTTTACTGGGTCTTTTTAACTGTCAATGCTGATACTAAACTAACAGTGGTTTGGTGGGTTGTTACATTAACACAGTGGACGTGTAAATCTTAAGTAACAACCTTTTTTGTAAAAACAAAGTATCTTCAAGCAATGTGTTTCAAAACAAACCACAAGGATAGTTAGCAAAGGCCCCACAAGTCTTTCTTACATGACTTAATTAGTGAAGATGTTGCTCCCAAATGTAGCATCAGATTTCACCCATTTAGGTATCAAAGGGTTTGACATCTATGCTGGTATACAGCTTTATTTCTGCAATTTTTTATCTTTGAATAAATCCCCGTTTGAATAAATGAAGATGGGCAGTGTCTTCTGAATCCAAACCATCCTGCAGACTGTACCTTTTTCACTTTTCTGCAGTGTTTCTCCATCGAATGCGTGGAAACTGGTAGGGAATTTAATCTGCTTTTAATCTTCATATGCAAATCAAACACAGCGGTGTGAATATTCACTATTCACACAATATTTAATGCTAGAAATTCAGATTTTAAGGCAAAATGTGTTAACCATCACTCTCTCTCCAGCTTGTATATATACCAGCCTTCCATTTTATCTCCTCCCAATTCAGCCAACTGAAAAAAAAACTTTCAAACGCTCAAGTTCAAACATGCCACTCCACAGCTTTTCTTTTCAGTCATGCCCTGAATGCTGATCTCACATGCCCAGGTTAGTGGCTCTTGCCAGAAAGGAAAAATCCATAATTACCAGCCTTCACAACCTCCTGAGTAAAACAACACATTCCATCACGAGACGCTGGCTAGTTACAGCATTATAAGATATCTATAATACACCAGCAGGGGAGATGACATAAATCAGCAAAAACAATGCAATGTGTGCTGAAAGTCGCCGAGAATTGAAGAAACAATCATTGCTAATCACCTTGTCGTCATTGATCCGCTCCATCTTTGATGCTCGGTCGAAGATCTTCAGAGGAAAGTCTTCAGAGAGTCTAATCCAATACAAAAACACCTGAAAACAAAACAAACACGGGAAGCACTTAACCAAATTTGTACTAAACAGTCATTGCAATTTTACTTAAATATATGTTTCAAGAAAAATGATAAAGTCTTATTCCTGTAAGGGCTACAGACTTAAGCGACTTTTTTGGACTCCGGTGTCCAGAGTGACCATAACCCCCCCCCACCCCCTCTGTTTCTTTCGAGTCTCTAATTGTGAAGCCAATGATGTAACTCTCTCTCTTCAAATTCAATTACTGTCGGTCGCTTCTCTTCTTCTGTTTCGTCAGTACAGACAACAATCAAACAATCCACATGCGGCTCGTGGAGCCACAGGTGATGCTGCTGATCTATAATCTACCACGTCGACAACGTGACAACTTTTGTTAAAAAATAATGTGACATTAATTTCAGAGGCTGGAATTAACAGGTGACACGAATTCATAATGTGGAAGTGAAAAATAAAAATGTCTTTACCGGAATATGATGAGAACTGTATCCAGTAAACAGTCCTGTCCAGACCTGTCAGCTGTGACAATGTTCAGTCCTGGTTTCTTATGGTTTTACTCACGTGCTATCAGTGATAATCTTCGACTCCAGTTGAGTAGTTGAACTTTTATAGAAGAGGGACCTACAGCAAGTTTCGTCACTCGTCTGCGTAATTCGCAGGAAAGAATTTCTCATATTACTCAGTCATTTCGGGCTGACTCGCCCGGTGTCGTAATGACTGCAATAGCCGCACACATGCGTTTCCGCTCAGATGGAGGAAAAAAGACGGACGTGCTAGTGCGAGCGTACGCGTGGTAAGGAGGGGGCGGAGGACGAACGGCAGCCGGTGAAAGGAGTCTCTGTACCAGCGAATGCTACCGCTAGTGCCGTGCCGCTACGGCGTTTGCCGCTGCTGCGTTTACTGCCGCTGCGTTTGCCGCTGTTGCGTTTCCTGCCGCTGCGTTTGCCTCTACGGCGTTTGCCGCTGCTGCGTTTACTGCCGCTGCATTTGCCGCTGTTGCGTTTACCGCCGCTGCGTTTGCCGCCGCTGCGTTTGCCGCTGCTGCGTTTACTGCCGGCTGCCCCCGGGGGCGAGAGAACAAAAGGCTATGTCCGTGGAGCTCCGATACAAAGCCTGGTCACGCAGAAATCATGAGACCAGCTCAGTGGGTGGCAAACAAACGGGGAGCCCTCTCTAATTCTTCATCTGCTCTGCCTATAATCTGCAGAGTCCACCTAAAACCCAAGTTTTCCAGATAAATTACAAGTCTAAGGTCATTTTTAAATCCACTTGTTGAGGAGAGTGGATTCCTGTATACTGTATAGGTTTAAACTGAGAGAGACTATATGAGTTGAAGAATTTCATATTAAATAACTGCGTAGACTTTCTAACTTTTAGTGTTGTAACATGCGTGCATAAGGATGTGAAAGAATGTCATACTGAGACTGGGCAGAGCTCATCCCCACCACCACAAATGTTTGACCAAAAACCAATAACAGAACCAGTTCAATCTTAAAATTTCACACTTCATAACTTCTTAACTTCTTAACTGACAATGTATAACCAACTGCGTTGAAAGTGTATTATATTTTCATGAACAATGATTCTGTATAAAGCATTTCTGAATGCTGGAGCAGCAACCACTTAGCCCATCAAGGATATGACCTCTACGACCCAAAGGGCCCCGGTCAGTATTACATAACCTCAGGTGACGACACAGAACTAAATATTGAACTGTGTAATTTATCAAGTATTTGTCATGACCCTTGTCTGGAATTTAGATTCAAAGAACCTTCACAGAACAGGGAAATGAGTAACTGTATGTACCGTTCTACAGCTTATTTGAATTCCTCCAAAACCTAAAAACCTTCACTTAGATGGGGGGACATCATAACACATTATGGGACCACAGTGATGACTGCTTTCTCTGAGCCTCTGTATATATTTAAGTAAAGCACAAATTTTCTGAGGCCTGTCAGTAGATTTAAGACATCATTATAGCAGGTTAGTACAATTTTCCTTTCACTTGTTGTGACATAAAATGTCAGGTCACTGTGTGAGGCTCCTTCCCCCAATTTGTGCAAGAGACAATGGCAAATTGAGTTGGAATGACAAATATTTAATTCAATCTTGAAATAACCAACCACCCAAGAAAAACGGGAAGTGGCAAAGAAACAGGATGTGCAGATGTCCAGGTGCCTTGCAACAACAGACTTTAGAAACAACACTTCTTTGTCCCATAGTCCCATCCATAACTCCGGGCTGTTGCCAAGGAAACTCATTCTGCAGCATCTCCGCCTACGATCTGCGCCGAGTGACTAAATCAAATTATGCGACATCTGCAAAGAGCAAATGGGGCTAAAGGGTGGAGGGTGTTTTCAGGAAAGAGAGTTCAACCTGAGCCCATCAATGTGAAAATACAACTGTATATTGTCCTTATACACAGGAAAAATTAAACAATAAGCTTAATTAAATTTTTAAAAAATATATTAAAATAAATCTAATCAAGAAAAAGGGCAAGACATACACAGTCAAATAAGATAAAGTTATTTAAATATTTCTTACTTGGTTACTAAAAGGTGCTTTATGTAATACATGTATTATATTAAGTCAAAACAGAGAGTTTAATTAATTAACTAAATCTCTTCTGCAGTCCTAAAGCAAACACACTTTCACTTACAGTCTTAATTAATCAAATAGGTTTAGTATTTAGAAATATAAAACAGACAGTAGAACAGTTATGTGCGTCTATGTGCATGAACACAGTGGAATGCCAGGTAAAAATGCTGCTTCTTATTTACGTATTTTACAAAATCTGGCAACCTATGTACTTGAACCATGTTCATTCAGTGTTTTCAGTTGTGTGTTGTACATTTCTTTCCATACATGACTTTTGAAGTAAATCACTTTTAGGAATTTGTATGTTTAAATGCTCAAATGATGTAAGGACATTTGAAAATGCATCGATTCCCTGACTTATTCTTAAGGTACAGTGTAAAAAAATGTATTGTTGAACTAGCATGTTGAGCTGAATATCCTTCACTCTTCCTATTCAAGAGTAGAGGAGAATCTGTGAAGCCTTCAGTTAGCATCATCATCAAGGCTCATTCTGGGCTAAAGAAAAGCACTATTTTATACGATCAGGTGATTTAAGTATAAAAAATATTTAAACTTCCATTTCTGCCAAATGAAAATTATTTCACACACTGCACCTTTGACATTAACTTGCTCCACTTTGTTGTTTTTTTTTAAAAGGACCGCTGAATGTTTTCTTGTCATTTCATAAACCAATCAACAACTGCCAGCACGTATTTAAAAGGCATAGAAAGTTTGGTGAATGTAAGAGCTGATGAAAGTCAAAACTGTTTTTTACAGTAGTAAAAAAGTCCCAAAATATCTTTGGACAGAACTATATTTGCAAAAGGTATAACTGGAAACACCTGTGGCAAAGCCAACAAGTAGAACCAGTCCCTACTGTATCTTTGTTTGTTCTCAGAGTAACGAGAGAAGTTTAAGATCCTCCAACGTGAATTATCTCCCACTAAAAAATGATCTGCTCAAGAAGCCAAAGTGTTAATAGAAGAAAACATTCTACACGTACATACAATCTGATCATTACTATAAATCAGTGAAAGTAAAATACAACAGTACTGTGCAAATGAAGGGCTTCTTAAAATTTTAAAACAAGATAAGAACGTTTTACATCTTGCGGGGGATAATTTTATATGAATATAAGTAGAACTTTGATGAACTAAAGTCTGTGCAAACAGCGCCATCCTGTGTTTATGTATCACACTGACTCGTGTCAGCACACAACAACTGACCACATCTATGCACCCACACAATGCCAACCACAGTCCTCAGGAAGTCTCACTCGCAAACCAGAAGTGAGTGTTTCTGTATCAGTAATAAAAATCCTAACACGTTTATTTGGTCTACAACTCAACACAGAGGAAGGACACATACCCATTCAGGCATGTTAGGACATATCAGGGCACAGCTGAGCTGAAAAGTTACAGTCATGCCACAAAAACCTCAGTTGCAGATTTAAACATTTTAAATACAAGAAAATGCAGAGAGCAAATAGGGATACATGAGTTCAGAGGGTTACATCATCTCAGCCTCTTATCTTCTTGTAACCCATGCAGAGACATGCAGAGTCAAGTGGTGCCACAGTGTGGTCAAATAACAAAATAAGCCGGTAATTTCAGAAACACTGCCACCCTCTGGAAAATCTTATAGTTGCCCTCAGATTCCACAGACCTGACAGACCTATGGAATTACTTATAATTAGACTAAAACTGGGTTGAAAAAAAAATTCAACCCAGGGACATTACTGGGACTTCAGCTGGGCCGAGCCTGCTGCATTTTTTCCCCTAGAAATTACAATTTCTTTAAAAGGAAATTTAAATTGCTTTAAAGTGCCCAGCTAGAGACTGGGTTGTCTGACTGGACAGACTGGATGCTAAAAACCTGCTGTGCCTGTCACACACAGTATGACCACACTTTCTCCAGGAAACAGGCTTAGGTGTCACATTGATGTTGAGTTAGATATCAATTTCACTGTTAAGGATGAATTAAAGCCAAATTATGCTTTGGCTATGCTTCATAGATTTTAAAGTGGAAACTTACTCTACGAAGAACATTAACCTTTCTGGTATGTGAGGGCCAACATAGTTCCCTGATGTGCTTGGCAAAGGGAACCGGACCAGAGGAGTCCACCATTGTTGCAATTGGCAGTCTAATCGATTAGCTGTTACTAATTCTTACACACCAGACCTTTAATATGACATACTGTAAGTAGATTACTATCAGCTCTGTAGCACTGCCAACCCTCCACACATCTATAATAAATGACAACTGTATTCCAGTCATTTTAGCAAAAGGTCAAGAACCCCTGGACAAAAACACTGGCATATTACCATAAATGCTGTCATTTCTATCAGAAGAACTTTAATAAAAGAAGCGGTATGACGAAGGTTTTAAAGCCACTTTAAATCAAACCTTATCACTTCTGAATTATTCAAAGTAGCAAAGTAGTAGCTGTGAATACAGTGGCACACTATGGGAAACAGACAATGAGAGAGAGAAGTGAATATAGCAGTAAAAAAGATGTTCCGGACAAATTATGACACAAATCTAATAAATGTGTAATTAACAGTTATTGATCAACCTATTGATTCTCATTTTTTTAAGAAAAATCTAGTTGTAATAAAAAAAAAGATGACAGTATAGGTTTACTTTACCAATGTGATATATGCAGTGTTTAATGGATAGTCCCATTGTCAGTTGACAGATTAACTTAATTCATGGTTTCACCTTAAATACAACTGAGATTAAAAACATGTGAAGAAACATTTTAATTCTACTTACCCTAAAAACAGCTACAGTGATGACAAAATAAAGCAAAGCAACAACCAACCAGGGCTGAAAAACAAAATTAAACCACTGCTGGAAATGTAATGCAAGTCAGGCATAGAAAAATGAAAGTACTTGAACACAACTCTTTTAATTGTTTCTGTACTACATTTATTATACATCGTTGAAGAGTAAAGACTGAAAACAAACTTCAGTTTCGGTGTAGAAATTTGTGCGTTTTTACAGTTTAAGTAACATCACTCATGACAATGTTATCCTGGGATAGCTGTTTGAATATGACATTAGCTACAGAGGTGAAAGGTAAGTAACAAGTGTGTCCTGCAGTCAAAACTCCTGGTCTATTATGGTTGGTAGTGTTCAGATCCTCCCTGGGAAAGATCCATTTTCTATCTGGTCATCCCATTTAGCAACCTGCAGAAGACAAGAGGAAAATATCAGCCACATCAGTTTTCAATGGTTTTATATCAAATATTATAACATCTTAAAAATTGACATCTGAGCATGGAAGTTTATACTTGATTTACATAGCTGTGTGCCCTCTTGCACTTAGGGTTCAGGACTCGATGGTTTTTGGGGGACATTGACATTGGGCCATAACTGTGTTACAACTGATATATGGCATGTGCAAATAACTTTAAAAATCCCAAATTATTGCGTCAGGCTCAAGACACCACTTGAAGATATTCAATCAACAATTGGCCACAGAACAAATCAAAATAGAAACTAATGCATCACATTAAAAACAAAGCAAAAGAAAAACAATCAAGGGTCCAGCAATAAAAAAGTATGAGGCCTGTCTGGACTTTATTCGTCTCCACCATCCTGCTACAATACACTTCAGTGTGCACAATAAATGTAGCAAAGCCAACAAGGTTTAGAGTGTTGAGTGGGGGTTCTAATCTCAAGAAGAGAAGCGAGATGCATGACTGTTGACATACGAGCCCAAATAAAAAAGCAAGCCATTCTGTGACGCAAACACACATCTCATGCATCCAGTGTGGGACCCAGACAAAGTCAGAATGAGAATCAGAATCATAAAACCTTAATTATCTGTCATCTTTGATGTGGCTAAGTACACAGCATATGGTGCAATCTTAAAACATACCCATTTGTAAACCTAGGAAATATACTACATAGAACAAGTTAACATAAAAGTAACATATGTTTAAAGTAGCACAGTACATGTTATTGATTATTAAAGATGTTGATGACTGTGGGAATAAGAGAGTGTAAATGTTTTCTTAGCCAGGGGGATTTTATAGTGGCAGCCTGATGATGCTACAGCTTACCCAGCTTATGGGACAGAGGCTCTTGTAAACCCTCATGTACCACTGGCAGGGGGTTACATCCTGGTTTTTGGCTGTCAGAGCCTTGTTGCACCTGTGGTAGTCTGGAAAAAAATTATAAAAATAAAAAAGAAAGCTGTGACTCACAATGTTTATGTAAATAACTGATAAAAAGAAATTTGCTGCATTAGATATTATAAGGTAAAAGGTAAGTATTCTGTGTTTTTAAATGGACTGAAAAATAAAGATGTGCAGGGCTCCAGACTGTGACCAAATTGTTGCATTTTGTGACAGGGCAAGTAAATTTTATATTTACTTACGCATGTGTTACCAGTAAATTTGAAGGGTTAATTTCACGGAGCCGGCGGATGTTGTTCACAGCTGAGTCAGCGTGCTGCACAGCCGGACAGCTTGAGCACTGCACATACTACAGTACAGTACTTCAGTACTTCCTGTCCCTCTCATACTGAATTCAGCTGAACTGAAGCTTTCTGTTCAGTCATCCCACACAAATAGAAAACTTTTGTATTTCCTGCAGGAACAACGGACTGATGGAACGACGACAGAGCCGGTCCACAGCACAAATGGAGTTGGTGGAACTCAACCCAAGTGGCGTATCACTCTCAATGTTGCGATGGAGATGACACGTGATGAATACTCATTCAGTGAAATTCCAGGGTAATTCCATGAGCTTCAAATTCTGCTGTAGATGTCCACAACATGCACGGAACACAAAATTTGCAGATAATGCTGGCACTTATTTGCTAATATTGTGCTGTAATGACATTGATGGTACTGTCTGAATACTTATGCTTATGTTGCTTCTTCAAGAAGTGCACAATAAAATGTGACAGAGATTTTAAAGCAGCACAGTGTATGTGCTCCGAGTGATAAAAGGTAGTCTGAAGCCCTGACCTGGCATTTGTCATCATCTGGACGTTTGTGGCTAAAACAATACATAATAGTGTGTTACAAGGAAAAACACAAGTTACAGGTCAATATTAAGCTCTGATTAACAGAAGTGTTCAACTATTAATAATATTGTCATGACTGAAGCATAAACCTGCAGCTAACGTCATGATTTCTGTTATACTACGTTTGAACAAAACAATTGATAAAATATATACAAAAACTGAATTATCAACCACAGCCTTGCTGGCATGTGACAATTTAATATTCGCATCACATATACATTAATAATGCAACATGTTTCAGTTTGTAGGTAAATATAATAAAGTACAATAAGTGAATACGTGTGTATTTACTCTTATTGCACTCACCCAAATAATTCTGGTAACAGTTGCGGGTCTGGTTGGTGTTCGGGAATCGGGCGTCAAATGGAGCAGTCTTATAGTTATTCAGTTTCTCTTCAATAGTTTCAGACATTTTGATTTCGGGGTCAGGCACACGTCTACACGAGTCTGGAAAAGGGCACGAACGTTATTAATAAAAGGGCTGCAAAGGAAAAGGACAAACGTGTAAAGAGGCCAGCCTAACCTCAACACAAGGCCTGGCGTTAGCTGACTAAGCTAATAACACCACAGCGTTTCAAATTTAACCAAAGCTCGAACGTAATGCTTCTCATTTGTAATTCGTTCGCCGAGATAACTGTAAAAAAGTTCCGATAGAAACACATTAAAACGCGTTACAGACACATCATTAGCTTTAAGTACAAGTTAGATTAGCTGCTGCTTGCTATGGTGCTAATATGTTGACAGTTGGTTGGTGGCCTACATGTCTTGAAAAAGCATTATTCTCCCTTACGTTTAGGTCGATTTAAAAACCAGAAATTCTGGAATTTAAGGTAAAGTGTCATAAACACAAAATTAACAGCACATATCTCTGTGACAGAGAGCTAACCTTGAGGGGATTGTAGCCGTGTCCTCTTCGAAGATGTCCTTCTTGTTCGACGCGCAAAGGATCTTGGGATGTCGCGTCCTTTTTTGTCTTGCTTTGTGGTGTGGTTCTGTGCACTGAAGACGCTTAGTGCGCGTCTTACTGCCCCCATCAGGATAAACTTTAACTGACACACCTTGGGAATAATTCTCATTGGCTGATAGGAAAAAAATATTACAAAATCTAAATTTGACAGTCTGCTGTAAAAACAGTGCTTGGAATTATTATTATTATTATTTTTATTAATTAAATTACATTATAAATTTAAATATTTCATCAAAGTGTATATTTGATGTCTTTATATTGTTAAAAGTCTGTGTTTTTGAAGTGCCAATTTTTTGTGTCCATTTATAATTGGATCCCTTTTTGTATCCACTTCTTCAATACACAAAAGAAGTGTGTATTCAGCAAAAACAATACAATAAGTCTGATTTGATTTACTTACACTATTGTATATTCTACTGTAAGTAGTACAGTAGTACTTTATATTCTACAATGCAACATACTGTATGTGCTCTGGCTTGCCTCGGGTATTTCATTTCTAGTGCAGTCAAAAATCAGTCCTCAAAGTCAAAGTGCAAGTTTGAGTAATAATCTGTTCTCTCTTTCAGTGTGAAGACAAATTCTATGAAATAACAGAGAAGACTTTGAAGTGAAGCAAACCTGCCGGTGGGTTTTGACATATTCACTCTAATGTGTGCTTTAGAGGACCAGGCCACCAAAGTGGGAGACAGGTACTCTCTCCCGTCTTCTTCCACCATAATTTTCCTGTTGAAGACCAGGTCAAAGATCACAGGTGTCTGTGTCGCTCCCCCTTGTTTCCTGTCTCACTGTGTGCATTTCCTCTATCCTCTTTGCAGCAAAACATCACGTTAGGACACTTTCTTTGCATTAAGTGACACACTGTGATTTTAAAACCGAGACATAGTACATGGTTTAAATGGCTATATTCCTGGTGCATAGACTGAAAGAATTAAACATAAAGCAAAAATGATGGTGACAATTTATCCACACCTGCCAAAAAGAGATATGGCGAGTAACTTTCCCAACAAGGTACCACTTATGCCTAAATTCTCCTTTCTCGTGCTTTCTACCAATCTGTCCCTCTCCACATCTCTCTCTCTCCCTGTGTGTCTCTCTTACTCTCTCAGTCAGGATATAGGTGTTGTCCAGTGCAAAGGAAGGAAATTCTGTCACTTAGAACAATGGGCCTGTTTCTCTATCTATAGACCCAGAGCTGCAGAGAACCAGGCCACGAAGGGCAGCATAATTGGTCCACTTTAAAAGAGAAGAACAAGAAGAAAAGGGCACTTTATTAAAGAAAAATGGAGAAGTAGAAACAGAGATGTGCATATAGATGTGTGATGGGTTTAGGTCATCAGAAAATGGGATTTCGAGGAGAAGGAAACATATAAGGGTATTGGATTACTTTGAGCTGCATATTAGGATTAAAGCGGTGAAGGACAATCATAACACGCAATAGAAAGATCAGAAGTACCTGTGGGTAAGTACTTTTAGACCCCTAAAAGCACTTTTATTACTTTTGTGCACTGTGTGATTTAATGTTTTTCATCACAACATCAAGGACAGAATGCTTATTAAAAATGTGACATTCTGTGTCTCGAATGACAACAATAGATTTAAGGTGCGGACACGCATGCCAATATATGATCAGATATCTTAAAAAAAGTTTTTAGACTAGGTTAAAAAAGAGAGGTAGTTTACTGAAAGACTACAATGACTACTTTTAGATTTGTACATTTACCACATTAAAGAGGAAAAAAGCAAGTGTGATCCTGAAGGTTTGGAGATAATTTCCGTAGAAGTAAAACTGAGAAAGGGACAGGCGGTGACCTTTGCAGTGGGTTTTTCCCTGTCACTGCGACAGCTGGACTTGAGTCCAACTAAACATGCTTCCTGTTAGAGAATGGGGAATACACACCAGGATTTTCAGGGGCTGGTGGGAGGTGGGGAGGTTTATTTCTTGTTTGCTTTCACCATGTTGACAACCTGCTGCAGGTATCCTGTTATTATTTTTGATGATGACATCATCCTATTGTTATATTGTTCAATCCTGGCAATGCTGCAACACATTCCTCACTAACGTTGGGAGAGAAATTGAGGGCGACATGTCATCTATAGTGTGTTGACATACAGCAAATAAATGAATTGAAAAGCCACATTTCTCCTTAATTTCTTTGTGTGTCAGATGGAGGGGTCTGGCAGTCCTCGCTTCAGAAAGCTCCATTTCCCAGTGGGTCTGTGGATCAACTCACCCAGGAAACACTTTGCGAAGCTTGGTGGTCGCTGGCCGAGTGCTCTTTCTGTCAAGTCAGTCTGAAGTTGCCAAATTTTCATTCCTGTTTTGCTTCCATGTCACACATATTCAGCCCCAGGCTAAGCAACTCTGATGCTAGTTACTGTTTGCTTGTCTGATAGGTATTGTTGAACAGTTTATGTTCTGATGCCATCTTATCTTACTTCCACTGTCATTTGTATCCTTTCAACCTCATAACCTTTCCCTGTTTTATTTTAGTCATTGTTTGTCAACCATAATTCACAGCTGACTGCTCGCTTCCTTTCTCCTTCCTCTCTCCTCCATCTGTCTTCCCCTCCTCTGTTGTTACCAGGTCGACCACCAGCTCTGACGCAGCCTCTCTCCACGAGGCCCCCTCTGCTCCTTCCTCTTCTCTTTCTAACTCCACCCACTCGCTGGCTTCCCCTAACCCATCCCCGTCTCCCTCTCCAGCCTTCCTCAGGCCCCGGCCTGCTGGTCCCCAGTCTCGCACAAAGCGCCTTTCCCATCTCTTTCTGCGGGGGCGCTCTAACAGTGATCGGGACAGGGCTGTGGGTGAGAGGGAGAGAGAAGTTTGGGCACATTCAGCTGCCCCCTCCTCCCACCATTACTTGCCCCCTGCCTCTTCCTCAGCCCCAGGTCTAATCAAGATCTATGGAGATGCCTTGTCCAGTGGGGCCAACTATCGCTCTCTGCTGGCCAACATCCACTCCACAGCCAGGCAGCTCATCGCCCAGGTCATAACTCGCTACACAGAGAGAGAGAGAGAGGAAACAGATGACGCAGGTATGACAGGGGAAAATCTCTTTTCATCTGGACCTCTGATGTCATCCATTACTTGGAATTGTTTGCTGATAAATTTTTTTTGGGCAATTGAAAATGACTTACTGTAATCATAAACAGCAGTGTTACAGAAAAATAATGATTCCTTCCCTCTTCCTCACTTCCTCCATTACCTTCTAGTTGTCCAAAAACACAGCCCTGAGGACTTCCTATTGTGTGATGTCATTGGAAAGCCCATCCAGCAGCCAGATGGAGCTTTCAAATGGGAGACAGAGTGCAGGAGAAGTGTTGCCCCATGGGAATGTCCCTTGCTGTTAGTGGACATGTGGCGGCCTAAGGATGGATTTGAGCGGCGCTTTGAAATTCAAAGGAGGGAAGACTATGAGAGAGAAGAAAAAGAGAGAGAGAAGGAACGAGAGCGGGAGGGAGAGAATTACCAAGGTATGTGTAAAACTCAGCACACAGGTATGTGACTGTGGGTCAAACTGACCAATGACCTAACTGACTGTCTGGGCTACTGGGCTACAGGTGTGCGCTGGCGGCGGAGCAGGATGTCATCGGGTGGACCAGAGGAGAGCGAGCGTGGTCACCGCGGAAGGAACACAGAGCTCAGGAGGAGCATCAGTGACATGAACCTGAGTCTGCGGCGTCGCCAAGGCAACCATGTCAGCAATGAGCCACGCGGCTCTGGCAGCCAGTCTAATAACAATGGTGAAGTACAGGACAGGAAGAACATTGTGAGCATGATCAGCCCACAGCCAGCAGAGGTAAAGGTGAAGATGTGGTGAAGAAGAAGTGAATAGTGCTTTTATTTCCCTTAATCATCATGTCTCAACCTGCCACCTCAGAATAGAGCATCAAAGGTTCAAGCAAAGGTCGGGTGGACCAACCAGCCAACGGAAGATACGAAAGATTACTCCACCTGCGACCTGGAAGTGATGTCACAAAGTTTGATTCTTCCGCCCACAGACCGGCCATACTTCCTGCTGCTGCAGGGTTATGATCAGAGCAAGGTACGACATGCTGACAGATGATATCACACACACAAATGCACCAAAACAACACCCACACACATACGCTGTGTAAACATATGAACACGGTGACACATAAATACACATGGATGTAATCTTACAGGCAAGTTGAAAAGCAGTAATTCCCAAAGAGTGGACTTCAGCGGGCCACATGGTTGGAAGACAGGGTTGGCACAAGCGCCTTTCTGCATGGACTTTGTATGTTCTCCCCATGTGTGCATGGGTTTTCTCTGGGTTCTCCAGTTTCCTCCCACAGTCCAAAAACATTCAGATTTTGGGGATTAGGCCAATTGGACATTCAAAATTACCCATAGGTGTGAATGTGAAAGTGGATGGTTGTTTGTCTCTGTGTGGGCCTGTGATGGACTGGCGACCTGTCCAGCGTGTACCCTGCCTTTTGCACCATGTCAGCTGGGAATAGGCACCAGCTCCCCCATGAACCTCATCTGGAAGGGAAAGCGGTAAAAGATGAGTGAGTGAGTGAGTGAGTGTGGGCCGCAGCCCCCTTGTGGATAATAAAGGTACTGGAGGTTGATCGAAAAAGGTAATTAAAAATAAATGTTTTCTATTTTCAGTAGGAATAGCTCAGTACCACTTTTTCCATGATGCTAATGTTGCAGCCCTGAGTATCTATCAGTACCCGTACCAGTCCAATACAGTATTTAGACTAAATTACACAATTTTTTTAAGCTGTTTTTTCAATTTTATCTTAAAATATGTCCACATACATCACATAATCACTGCAGCTTGGCAAACGTGTATTCCTTACTTACATCCCGGTTACATGACACATGGTGGTGCACATCTCTCTTTACAGCCTATGCTTATTGAACCATTTATGTGATATTTAATGTTTGGGAATGGTATTGGATTTTATGCTTTTCCTTTCACAATATCCAATAATTTTGAGCAATAATGGAACGATAACGATACCTAATATTGCAAAGACTCATCCCTAATTTTCAGTTTTCAATTATTTTAACAGTTAGTTAGTCATTTACCTGACTTTTTTATGTATAGTCAGTAGACATGGTATCACCAGCACTCGTAATAAGTGGGGGATCATGTGATTAGGTTTGGTGATCCACAAAAAATTTTCAGACTCTCAAAAACTTCATTCTTAAGTTTGGGAATTGCTGTTTGTGAGGATTTATGAGGAGGTCCATGTGTGCACACACTGTATACATGACATCATACCTGCATGTCTGTAATCACCACATACCATCGGGGTTTCTATTGTTCTCCAAGCCTCTCCCATTCAGCATCCAGTAAAAAAACGCATCAGAGCAGCACAATGCCTCAACCATTTCTCCATCCAAGGCACAGACCCCTCTGTGTGCAGCACTCCATCCCGCACAATGACCTCACACAGGTTTCCATTGTAGCAAACTGTGACACACTTCATACCTTATCAGCTTCTGTTGAACCTAACATCTGTTAGAAGATTGATGTAAACCATAACATGGTAAAGATAACAGACCTCCCTGACTTTCTGCTACTCTCCACTGGGTGTTTTGTTTAGGATTTTGTTTTGTACATCATGGCGGGACATATGCATGTGTTTGGAAGAAAGCCCACAATGAGAGAGAGGGAGAAGGACAGAGAAAGGGAGAGGAAGGGGAAGAGGCCGCTGAAGGTGGACACATTCCTCTCTGCTCCTGATCTTTTGGCTAGACATTTACTAGTGAGGAGAGATGCAGCTGTTCCTGAGACGCCCACTGGACAAGGTAACAGCAATGTCTCAGAGGTCCTTGGTACATCCAGTAGGATGGTGGTAGATATATTATATTTCCATGTACTGTGTACGATAAATGTTGAGGATAATTATTGCAATGTTTGATGTATTTTAACCCGAACTAATCTCATTTATCTTAGCTTTAATGCGGCCCTTCAGGGGAGGAGCGGTGACACACAATGGAGTGGCCCTTTATCGAGAGACTGTCCTAAAGCCTGGGGATGTGATTGGTCTTGGGAACCATTTCCTTTTCCTGTACCGTGACCCCCGTGTCACCCCAGCTCCACCACTGGCTCTCACTCTGCCATGGCAGGCTGATGCCTCCACCACCTGCTGCCCCTCAGGGCTGGTGGACAGACAGGAAGCTCTGAGGCAATACCTGGGGTCAACTGAAGCAGTTTTAAAATTCCATCCCCGTCATGCGGACACCTTGTTACAGGTAAGACAAGCAGAAAAATATACACTTGTGTAGTATTTAGTACAATGACCATTTTTGTCTGTCTCTTTTCTCATATAGGAGATTATCTCCAAAAATTCATCTCCGGACTCTGGTGGTGGGCCTTTGGCTCCTGCTTATCTCCTGTCAATCATGATAGATCACACCTCCAAACACCTTGACCCTGCTCTTACACCACAATTGTTACTCAAGTCAGCCAATCTAATCAAAGAAATAGTCTGGGTAAGACATATACATTAAAAATTGATATGTGAGGATCCTTCATGGATAACCAAGCATGATAAATCCAGCCATGAGCCTTTGTTGTACATCGATTTCTTTACTGTAAGAAATGTTCATTTTTAGGCCTTTATTTAAATTTATCTTTAAACAAAAGACGACAGCCTTTTCTCTGACCGTTATTTACAATTTAGACACAGCAACGCTTCAAGCAAAGTAATGATTCCAACATGTTTTAATGCCAATACCTAAAATCTACATACTGGACCTTTAAAGACACAATCTTGTCATGCTAACATTTTCAGGAAAAAACAATGTGTGGTGTAAATGTAATATAGTATTGGGTCATGGGCAGATTCTGACTTGATAGAGGTGCCACATTAAATGATATCAGTCAATACAATAGTAGTTGATATGGGAAATATTTACTACCTGGTAAATCTGAGGGTGATACTGTAAATATCCCAAATTTCACTAAACCAAAAGCTAAAACTGCAATCCTGCTGATGGTAATACATGAAATGTCAGGTGATCACCACAGTCATCACACCTAATTCTGTGGGAACAACAAATGTCAATCAGTGCCAAATTTGAGTACATATCTCTGGACCACAGTCCTGGACCAACAGAAAATGTTAGACATCCAAAATATGATGATAATATGGCTGGAAAACAAAAGTTCAGAATAAAAATATTTGAGATCCTGTATGTTATGATATGATAAAATATCCCAGAGGTGCAAGACTAGACAAGAACAAGTGAAGCGTGAGTAGTGTTGGGATAGTATTGCACAGCCATGACCACACTTAAACAAGCTTGGCAGGAAAACATCAGGTAGACAGATTGAGATTGCCACATTCAGTCAGACAGAAAAACCAGCAGACAGACATATGCCCTTCATTGTGGCCTGTTAGGTTGTGGACATGAGTGAGGATGAGCTGATGTCACTTCCCTCCTGCTGGAAAATGTGCTGTAATTGTCCTGGCTGCAGGGTGAGACAGTTCTCCCTCTCCTCCACCCCCACAATGAGCTGAAATGTCTCTCCTCTCTTCTGTCTCCAACTCTCTTTACAGGATAACATTAAGGAATTTGGGGATAAGCATCCCACGCAAAAGTAAGAGCATTTTTGTTCTACGTCATGTTTCCTCTGTTTAGAGATCTCCTGCTGAGTGATTCATGATACATTTGTACTTCTGCTGTTATGTCTTTGGTGGATTTTTGTGGTGTGATGAAAGTATTGTATGAAAGGAATGTTGAAAAATGGCTCAAACTTTGTTGGGTAATAATGACTCAATCTATTTTTACTTGTAGAATCATAATTTCTCTTTTACAACCATGACAAAACAAAGACAAGGAAATGTTCACAATCATTTCACTGTTAATAAAATGTTGACACTGTAATAATGTTATGTCAAGTTCGACAGAGCAAGAGGCTGAGATAAGCACGCCGAATGTTCAGAAGCTGTCATCTGACCTTCGGCCCCTGATGTTCTGGATGTCAAATGCGACGGAGCTTCTTAATTTCTTCCAGGTCAAAGTTGAAACCATGGAGAGAGAGTGGGAGTTTGAAGGTGAGAGTGCTTTAAAAGCAATAAAAACTCCCATGGGGTAATAATCTTTTGTGACACAAAGTCTTTAATTTGTATGATTATTTTGATGGTTGTTTTAAAAGCCCCCGGGGACCCAGTTTTGACAGCTGACATGGATACCTGCTCAGAAGCTCTGGCACAGCTGGATGATGTAATTATGCACACCTTCCAGCAGTGTGTGTATCATCTCACCAAGGTACCGAAAAAACAAGACCAAAACACAAATACATGCTAACTTTTATACAGGATATTACATTCTAATTTCCACTATATATTGTTTTTACAATTAGCATCCAAATATCATCACACTGGAATGATACTGTGACGGTGACTAAACATTGGAAAACCACTAACCATTAAATTTCACAGAGAGACAGCCAAATGTCTTTCTTAAGACTAAATACTTATTTTTGTTGTTTACCAAACTCTTTCTGGAGCTGTCTAACCACCACCCACAATTTATTTAAATTTTTTCCAGCTGTGAGCAGCTCCTTCCTATCCTTTATGTTTTGCATTGTGGGAGAATAATGTGCTTTGACAGCACACTCAAAAACCAACTGTTTTCAGAATGCACACTGTCTCATCTTGGTATGCAACAGTACTTCACTAGTCACTTTTCCAGGGTAAACATACTGCACACTGAAAACCTGATGAATAGATAGACTGGTAAGGTGATTTATATTAATTTATTTTTTATTAATTTATATTGTTGATGTTCACCAAATTGGTCACGTTGACATACTAACAGCACACAAATGATGGTTGAGGATTAGAATTGTATGAAAATCAGTTAAAAAGAGTATTTTCTATGTAACAGTTACTTGGCAATCACAATGACCGTAATTAAGAATTTTTAATATTCAGCACAAGTGTTGACTTTCCCATGAATGTTTAAAAAACTCACCAAAATCACCAAACACTGCTGTGACAATACTTCCTGCCTTCCGCTTGCTGAAGTGTGGGTGTACTGACAAAGTCTCAGTAAGTCACACTAAGTGAACTGGCTTGGTACACAATACTTAGGTCTCATTAACCTAACTAGTACAAACATACCAAACAAGGCAGCAGTAGATGAGCAGCTAAAAAAACAGATTTTCTCTTTGGACTTTGGTGTGGATGAGTGAGCAGTTTTCAAACTTTAGTTTCCAGTCAGAAAAGGCAGTCTAATGGTGAGAAGAAGCAGCAAAATGTATTTTTGGATGGATTTAAGCAAAAAACTATTTATTATTATTCAACAAATAATAATGTTTTTTTAACGTAAATATGGTAAATATAATAAATAAATAACTAATGTTTCTGTCCTTTCTGCCCACAAAGACCCTGTACTCACTACTTCCAGCTCTCCTGGACACCAATCCATTCTCCAGTGAGGAGAAAGAGAAGGAGAAAGATGGAGCCGGGGCAACAGAGGGAGAAGAAAAAAGAGGAGAGGAAGGAGAGGTGGACGATGTGTCTGCCCTCCCGCCAAAGGTTGCTGGGCTGGTGGATGTGTATCGCTGTTCCCTCATGCTTTCACGGGAAGCGTGTCTATCCCCACCTCTCACCTCCCAAACCTTTGGCTACCTCTTCTTTTTCACCAACACCTCCCTGCTCAATACTTTGTTGGAGAGAGGTAAGAGGGCACAGCTTAGCCTCCCTATGACACATTTGTAGTCATATTGTTGTAATAATATAATAATCTGTTAAATCTTTAATACCATCATACAGTGATAATAAAGGTCTTATCTAAATAAATGAATGTATAGTGTCAAAACCATCTTATGGTTTATTTACATTTTATTATTTTAATATTTTTATTGTTTTAAAAAAGAGTATTGTTTTTCGAGTTGCATAGTATCATTTTGTAAGCATATGCTGTAAAAAAAAAGGATGTAGTCTTCCAGTTCCAAAACAAACTCCTGTTTTGAAACCTTGAGTTTCATGATTTGACCATGACTTTGCAAACAGAAATTCACATTACCGACAAAAAGGCTTCTGTTGGACAATATCAGCTGTCAATCACGCTGGTGTCTACTCATATTTGCAATGTTCTTTTCATCTATTTTCCTCTACATGGGAACATAATTTATAAAACTGACATCATATTGACCATTAACTTCTCAGGAAAATGTTTACTGAGAGTATAAATAAGTGAGAATTAAACGATCATTCTCCAACAAACTTCCATTCAAAGTGCTTTCTGTAACCAGTGCAGTCGCCCCCTGGTGGTCTATACTTCCTGGGCTTTACTTTTCAAACTGGAGGACTATGTCCATTCTTATATACTGTCTAATGTATAAAAGTCCTCACATCTTAATGTGAACTGAAGCTGAGGTTGTAGCTACATGAACCTCTTAGATAACAAAATATTCCAATGCAAACCCATAAAAATACATTTTAAGGTATTATTTATTTATTTTTTTGTTCTTTTTTTTTAGATGGATTGTTCTCCTGGTCCAGAGCTGTCCAGATTAGAACAAACTTGGACCTGGTTCTGGACTGGCTACAAGGGGCGGGCTTGGGAGACATTGCCTCAGAGTTTATGAAGAAACTGTCTGTCACTGTCAACTTCCTGTGTATTCCCAAAACCCGACTGATTCAGGTGACACAGCAGCATGGGCACTCTGCCTCATTCCTGCCTCGTGCTCGAAGAATATCAGCTAACATGCTCCGTTTACCTCTTGCCTTCCAGTCATCCTGGACTAGTCTACAGGAAGACCATGCCTTGTTAAGCCCCGCCCAGCTGCACCATCTTCTCACCCATTACAAGCTGGGACCAACCAGAGCTCCACCAGCATCCTGGGCTCCTCCACCAGGCACAGAGCTAAGTGGAGGTAAAACTACTAACAGATACTGTATATTTAAAGCTGCAGTTGGTAACCTCTGGTGATTTTTGTTGGTGTTGATGTAATTACTCTGCCCTTATTTGGTCGTCACATAAACAGTAATGATGTAACATTATTTGTATGCTATGTGCTCCCTCTGGACAGTCACTGTAAAGCAATACTATCAGCCCTGACTGAGGGAGCATTTGTATGTGTATAGCAGCAGCACAGGTGTTTTTTTTTAGCAGCAGAATTCACTTCTGAAACTTTTTGTGGGCACTTCTTTGTGTTTTAGTCGCACTCCAACCTGTTTGCTGCTATCACACGTTACTAGCTCAATGTTGCCTCCGTCTGTCTTGACATAAAACAAATCACTTCCTGTATGCAGCACGAAAATACCGCATGGTATCACACAAGCTAAACACAGTTTAAACTGAGAAACACAGAGAGAGTCATATGGAGCTGATAGACTTAATCAGTATTCTGTGTTCTCATTTGACACTGATTGGAGTTGACTAGACATTTTTTTTATATTTAAAAGTTACACAGTGCAATTTTTACTACCATAGAAGTAACAAAATGATCAAAACACCCTGCTGAATCAACCCATCTCTTATCTCATCCAGACATCTTTGAGAGCTTCCTGGACCATCCTCCACTAATCCTGCCAAATGAGACTCCACGCCTTGACCTCTCTCAGCCAATCCCAAGCCCCGAGCTCCAAAAGGAAGTGACACGTCTCCGCACCTTCTTGTGGGGACTTGACCAGGATGAGCTCCCTGCCAATCAGAGGACTCGGCTTTGAAGCAGCCTATACTTGTCTCCTTATGGGTGTCTCATAGAAGTCAAAATAACAACACTAAATAAGACAAACTGCATAAAATCCAAACTGGACATTTGTTCTACATTTTGGTGCCTTGGTTTTTGGCTCTGGTTTTCGGATGACATTTCACTACATATCAGTGCATATACTCAGCTATTTTCAGTTTAAAACAAATGTATTGACTTTGGTATGTCTTTATAGAATTTATTTTAAAGCAGGGAGTAAAACCCTATATCTGCTGGGCAATGTATTAAGATTTACATGACCGACTTAATTTTGCTTCCATGTATGCTTTAAAAGTACTTGTTTTGTAATTTTAATTAAACATTGAACTCCAAGTCTAGTTTCTATATAATCTTTGACAAGTTTGTTGCTTGGCAATCATCTCAGCATCAACACCAAAGAAACAGTCCACAAGGTGGCGTTGCAGGACTCATTCCTCTCTGACATTAAATGATGAGTGTGCAGGTAGAATTGCTTGAGTAAGGAGCCGATCAGACAACTTACATTGTCATGTATTCCAAAGACACATTCTCATTTCCTGTAATAATGGGAGCATTTTATGCAGGGTCGTGACTCAAGCAAGCGAACAAGACTATGGCGACCACACACAAAGGTTACCTTTACCTAGGTAGGCTGTTGTAAAGGTCAAAGCTGGTGACTTAAGAGCAGAGGAGACTTAAATTTCCCTTTGGCTGGTGTGACACACTAAAGTGGTTTGTCGGGTGGGGTATCCCATTTCACAAATGTGGTTTAATGCCCTGACTTTTTCAAAACAAATACAGCTCATTAAGAATAAATGCTCAACTGGTTGTCATGAGCTGACAGCAGACCAGTGATATCATTACTAGAAGTGAGTCACAGTTTAACTTGTACTGTCACAGCTTTGTTATATTCACTCAATTTCGCCGTCTAGCCAGGCAGACATCTTTGGAAAACAGTTCACCGCTTTCTTTGTTTTGAGAGTCCAGTACTATGGCGTCTCAGCAAAACACGCAAGTTATCATGCTCCTCCACTGGCATCCGGCCAAATGGCTTCCTTTCTTCCGGTCAGCTTCTCAGATGAATATCCTTTACGGTAAAAAGCTAAAAGAAAAAGAAAAACAAATCCATCCCGTGAGAGACCCCGAGTTACATCATCACTGTTGCCTCCAGTTCTATCTCCCCAATTTCTTACTGAGCTGACATCAAAAAACACGCCATTGAGAAAGACCAGTTATAGAATATGAATCATGAGAAGAGGCTCCCTGTGGGTTCATTTATCAATTAAGTGATTGT
The DNA here is from genome assembly GCA_016785285.1 of Brachirus orientalis. Taxonomy (NCBI): domain Eukaryota; kingdom Metazoa; phylum Chordata; class Actinopteri; order Pleuronectiformes; family Soleidae; genus Brachirus; species Brachirus orientalis. The sequence continues at coordinate 15,699,887 of JAFBJR010000425.1, read as the reverse complement.
TATCACTCTCATTTAGAATTCAATGCGGCGTATGAGTGAGAGTGAGACTGTGTTTGTGTGCTAATTTCAACTTTCCCGTAACGCCATACAGATGTAGTGCGTAGCAGTATAATTAAACACAGATGGGCCTCAGTCTGGTTATAGGTCCATGCTGATCATTACAGTAGTCTGTGATACAATATGGTGACCAATGTCTGAGCACTATTAAGTAACATGTAAGCTTTAGTAAGCATGAGTGACACACACATGGTTTTCTGTGATCCCGATCACTGACACAGACACATACACTTTCACCCAGTGTTGTGCAGTCACACGCACACGCACACTAACCCTTCTTTCTGTCACAAGTGCTAAACAGCCTTCTGTACCCAGGTGCAGAGTCCCACACCTGTTGTAGCGGCTCTCTGTAATTAGCTGAACACAATTATCACTGGTGAACATGGGGGAGGTGAGGGGTGGCGGTAGGGTGAGGACAATGGGGCAGTTATTCTCTCCCTGTCATCTCTGTCTCTCTCTCCCTGCTGTCGAGTAATGAAAGATTCTTCCCTTCTTCAAAGAGACGGAGTTTCCTACAAAACAGCTGAGTCAGAGGTGAAAAGAAAGGGGGATGAAAAGAAAAGGAGAACAGTAGGGAGGCAAGCACAGTAATGCAATGCTGCTGGTGTGAGGCCCAGTGGACCACAGTGATTGTGTTCACTGTTGCTACACACAGGAGTCATTTTCTGGTTCCAGAAAACGGGCCCATGCTCTCAGCTACAACCTGGCATGGCCCCAGTATCTATTTGTGATCTGGTAACACTTTACCTGAGCCCTACGTCATTGCAAAGCCTGCAGTATAAGGAGGTTTTTCAAGACATACGTAAGGGAATAGGAGAGAATTCAATGACTGTAGGGCCACTGATGGAGGCTGTGAGACATGTTTTATCGGGAAATCCTACGGGAAAGTGTGAGGGTTTAAGACCAAAGTAGTCATCATAAAGATATTGCTGATATACCAGTGGGGGCCAATAGTAGTTTTATGACTGTGTCTCAAAACACACAATAGCTCATTTTGGTTTCTCAGACTGAAAATATATTATTACCGGGCTGTATGAGACATCAAAGTCATCGAAGAGCCAGGGAATCAGCTCTATACTCAAAGTGAAAAAGTGCATGGCTGGACTGTGTAAAACCCAGGAAGGAAACAAGGGAGCAAGGTAATCTCTGTTAGGTCACAGACAGGCAAAAATGGCAGACTGGGGGAGTAGGAATCTTGCGTGAGGTTTGACACAAGTGAAGAGAAGGTCAGGGGTGCTGAGACTGAAATCAGTCATACACAAACAGACGACAGACTGTGGCTGAGGTTGGAGATGGGGAGACTCGTGGATGGAATGGACAGCAGAGCCTCAGTGAGGTGACTAAAAGGCCAAGAGAAAAACTTTGGTCTTCCTCAAGGGACAGATCCGTTTTCCCCTGGTTACGTCATCCAAATGTGAAATGCATACATAAACACACAAACTTTTCTCTCTCTTTTTCTGGTGAACACATGCATGCCCCCACACACAAATGCACACAGCAAATGCACGGATATAAAGAACCCCTGTGAGGTCAGATCCTCTGGTCTAAGGGTGTCCACTGTTAGTGAACTCACCAGCTAAGCCTCACAGTCTCATTGGCAGCTACAACCACCACCACCAACCGCTGTACCCTGCCTTACCCTGCCCTGCCCCGACTGCCTCTCCTCTGGCGGCTGTCTGTCCCAGCCTGCTGCTGCCTCTGCTGTTGCCTATCCAGGGCAACTGTATGTTTATGTGTGTGCCTCTCTCCTCCTTGTAAAAAATGTTCTCATCCACCTTGTCTCTCCTTTTCTTTACTGTCCTCCTGTCCATTCCCTTACCTCCTTGTCTTTCTCACCTTCTTGCTCTCGCTCAGTATGTTTCTCTCGGGCCAGGGGGCCTGTGGGCCTGTGGGTAGGGGCCTTATTCCATCAGCCTTGGGCTTCTGTTAGAACCTTGTTCCATTTTGCGTCATGGTGTTGACTGAGTAGACCCCACACTTAACTCCCATAGAGCTATGGGGTTGGGCGGCAGGGCGGCCAGTCCAGGCTAACGCTGCCCCGTGTTCAGCGTGGTAATCTGATGGCCGTGTTTATTTTATGTAGCTCTCCTTTGATGGAGCAGAAAAAGTCTTTGGGCTTTTTGTTTCAGCACTTTCTCTGCCAGGTCAGAGGTGCTCACCGTGGTTACGCTCAGGAAGAATAATATTTGCCCTTATATTCGCTCCAAACAGGCTTTTTTCCATATTAGTGTCAGGGATACTCTCTGAGTTTCTGCCTTTCTCTGATTTGGCACATTGGAGGTGAAGGGTGGCGGCGGACAGCACCTCAAAGGTAATGCTCCATGAAGAATAAAGGGGGGTGTCCCACAAGTTGTCCCACAGGTTGTGCCACAAACCTGTTCCTTTGTCCTGAGTGAACCCCCCACCTCTACTAATGACAGTCTGAGAGACAACCCTGCAGCTATATACAGTATATAACTCCTATTAGTGGAGGGAAACACACACATAAACACATGAAAAACATCTCCCTCCTGCTCGGCTGCCCCAGGCTCCACCTCAGTTGTCAGTTTTCCAAACGTCCCAGGGATTCTTTTTAATGGAGTTACCAAGAAGAAAGTTACCTCTCCTTCTTGTCTGCATGTGCCTTTTCATTGCCTGACTTCAAAATGTACACACCCACCTTTTTCCTGCCTTGTGTCAGCTGTTTCAGATGGGTCGAAAAGCCAGAAAACCACACTGAGGTTGTTTGCACATCTAAAAGTCCAGATCAAAGTTTGAAACAAGGTTCATGTTTTAGTTATATTGCATCGTTTGATCCAGTTAGTTCTGGTTTCACTGCAATTTTGGGAGTGCACTGAAGAACTGCCCATACATACCTATGCTCTGTCATCATCACCTACATGTGCTTATATTTCTCATTGATTGGCTTATATATGGGCACAGGCACACTCTCTTTAATCCTGCCTCTGCTTTCTTGGTGTTTAGTTTAGCTTATTAGATTTATTTGTATCAGGGACAGTGTGCAAAATACATTAGTCTGAGTAGGAGAAGAGATGCTTTGAACAAGATCTACATGCTAATTTCCATCTGAAGTCCCCGTGTTGGTGTGATAATTCATATTTTCCATAAAGGTGTTTTCACACTGCAAATAAACGGAACCATTGCACAGTATAATCCAGTCAAAGAACACATTCACATTACCATGCTGAAGTGACTCCTATCAATTTTCTTCAGATCTGATTTTTTTCAGGGCTGTGTGGACACAGAAATCTGATATTGATTGTAATTTTCTTAGATATGCTGGGAATTTATCATACATGGCCATGCAGCATGAGTTAGAATGACATATTGAAATGTATGCTACTTTTTTCCCATAGTTCAAAACTAAACAGCAATGGAGGAGAGTGCACACATGCTGGATTTTCCAGGAGAGAGTCATTTACACAGTGCAACACACACACACACACACACACACACACACACACATATATATATATAAACAAATCTAATCTAATCTGAATTGCTTCAGAAATTATTTGTAATTGGACATAATGACTGGTAATTTCAGTGTAGTCCAAGACCATCTCATTTAGTCAGGCCAAGTTTTGGTCCTTTGGGCCAGGTGAGAGGTAACTCTAATGCCTAATATCTGGGTTCATCCAATTTATGTATGAAGGCACCATGAGTTGTAATGTGAGGTTTTAAACAAGAATACAAATGGGAGGTCATTTAGTTCAAATTCCACTGATCCGATTCTGGCTCCACTTTGTTCTGTAGGACCACACCATGAAGTAAAAACAAAGTTTCATGTGATGCCCTTCATCACAATGTTCTCCACTTACTGTGTCTCTATGAAGCTTCACATTGTTGATCTGACCCCAGTAAAGTGCTCTGATCTGATATGGGTGGCGACTTACACGACTTGCTTTGCCGTGTAAGAATGCTTTCTGCTTTGAAGATTAATTAGTACATGGCTTTTGAGAGAGGACGCCTAGATTGTGGCAGGGAATATTGTTTATCTATCTCAATTTTGTTATTGTATTGGCCAGAGTCTGTGCTGTCATATTACAGGAATGAATCATTGTCATACAAGATAAGACACCCCGGGGAGTTTTATGGATAATGTTTCGTTTCCTTTCAGGTCGTTCATTATTTATGATCTGAATATAGAAATGACTGTTTCTTGGCAAGATAGGAACAAAAAGCACTCATGCAAACATTCACACTCTAGCAGGCATAAGCAGAAACCAGATCACTAGGCTCATCTGGCCTCTGTATCTCTTATCTTTCTGTTGCAGATGAATACAAAACCATGCTCAGAAAGGATTGTTTATACTTCCTTCCCTCTTCCATATATCCTATTATCCCATTTCTGTTCTAACACATTAGACATGTTTTTGACCTCCCCTGTGACTGTGAGGTATGTGCTTACTCACAGAAGATTGCGCTTTAACTCTGATGTAATCCAAGAGAAATTGGGAAACAAGAAGGGGGGCTACTCTGGTGGCAGGTAATCCTATCCCTCCTGGTGCAATTAAGCAGCTCAAAACAATTCTGGCCGGCCAGAAAATCACCATCAGCTGCCAGACATCATCAATGAGGGCTCATTAGCAGACACTGAGGTTAAATGATCTAACTATTTAGTAGGTCACTACCAAGGCCAAGCTAATCTGGATCAGGGTTTGGCAATGTTGTGTTCACTGCTCAGGCTTGAAAACCTCCACAGATGGCACAGTGTGGGAGACTGAAAAGCCAGGTCAGTGATTCATAAATAGTTGCTGTCAGTCCAACTAAAGGATTCGCAGAAATCTGCCAGCAAGGTGTGTTTGTGAGGCCCCTCCTCTTTGCACTCACTCACTGGCCCCATTCAGGCCTGGTATTAACATCTGTGCTAAGTGATCTGATCACAAGCAGTCAACCTTAACTAGGACTGTTTACACCTGCCATTAAAATGCATCCTAGATGTACCTCCCGTGGCTCCAGTTGCATGGCCTATATTCCAAAAACTGACATTTTGATATTTTTAATGAGTAACAGATTGTATGGATGTGTCTGCTGTCAGTATTTGTGTGCGTGTGCAATTCCATGTGGGCCCATGGGTGACAGAGAGAGAGAGAAATAAGAGACAAGAGGAGCTGGAGTGAATCAAAGCATCACTTACGCTGCTGTAACATGAAAGACTTATCCTTTAGGAAAAAAGAAATCATATGGCAACAGTTTACAGTTCTGTGAGGAGTTTCCATGTTCTCCCTGTGTGCGCGTGATTTTCCCCAAGTACTCCCACAGTCCAAAAATATGCAGATTAGGTTAACAGAACACTCTAAATTGCTTGTAGGTGTGAATGTGAGAGTGGTTTTTAATCTCTGTATGTTGGACTGATGACCTGTCCAGGGTGTACCCAGGGTGTGGCAGGCCACTATCTTTCTTCCTGTCCCAAAGTTGTCCTCACACTTGCTCTAAACCCTGTGGATGGGTGATGGTCTGTTTTATGTCTTTGCAGTTGCTATCTTTGTTCAGTCATTCTCTTCCATTGCATCACTTTGTTTTTTTTTTCATTCCACCTTTATCACAGGACATTAGCTCTTCTCTGCCTGACCCTCTCACCTACAGTATCTCTCGCTATTCAGTCACTCCACTCCAACCCTTCCTTTTCCTTTTTTTCATGTGTCACTTCTTCATCCTCGTCATTACTCTCAGCATCCTAGGATAGTCATTGTCAGTGATGGTTGTCTTTGTGTTAAACCTGGACCTACGTCTGTCCAGGCATCCTGTTCCATCCCACTTGTTGTCGTCATCCCTTTCATTTCTCCCCAGTGATTGTCCATGTGCCTGTTTTTTCTGGCTTTTAGTCCAGGCTGATTTAGGGAATTTCCTTCTTATCGTTCACTGGGCCATTCCTTGCATTCCTGGCATGCTTCCTGGCACTACCGGGGGTCCAGCCAGATGTGAGGGCGTCTGTAATGCAAGGCAGACGCTGAGGCCAATGACACCATACATTCATACACTGGTGACCCCTCTGATGATGATGATGGACAATGTGACTGATGAAAGAGGAGCCAAGGAGAAAAGGGAGGAGAAGACATAAAAAGCAAAGGGGTGGGGGGATGGGGGTAATGGCAATTTATGTGAACTCAGTGCCAAAAATAGAACATTCTGGATAGTTTTCATTTTTAAGGCCTTGACTCACAGACTGTTATTGATAGAAGTTGAAATGTAAGACATTTAAATATCTCCCGAAAGAGCAGTTTGTGGCTAATTAGGAACAGCAGGGGGTCGCAGAGCACATAAACATTGGGAACAAGAATAAAGAGATTAGAATAACTTCCATGTCATTCCTCTTAGTCAAAGCCTTCCAGTGAGAAAGGTGGCAGTGTCACTGTGCATTAAACAAAGCTTTAGTAAGTTCCCACAATGAAGGTCAAGAAAACTAAAACTGAGAAGACACTGAGGTTTTGTCAGGTTGTGCAGATACAGAAGTAAATGATAGCCATCATCCTCAGACCTGGAGATAATGATAATGGTGGTTAGGAAGAATGCAAACACATTACATCCATATCTTCCACTCACTATTCCAGAGATAAGATGTCCAAGAAGTATAAAGGATATAGATAAATCAGTTTATATAAACATTTACAGTAAATGTTTTCTTTCTGCAACAGAGTGCACAAGAGCAAACTGCATTGCCACAACAACAACAACTGCAGAAACTTCAGTCCAAAAAAGCAAAGACAGTGTATCTTTTGTGCCATGTTTGCAGCCATTTAAGTCAAAGTCACTTCAAACCAATGCTGACATTTCAGTGAACTTGAGGTCCACCTCCCCTCCCTCTGTGGTCAGCCTGCATGTGGAGAGAAGTCTTTTTGAGTTTCAAACATTTTCTAATGTACTCTGCATCCAGACATTTGCACTCAACTCCTCGATCCATGTCAGTACACTAGTTCAAAACATAAACAGTGACAACATGCGGATATGAAATTTCCTTTCCTGTGTTTGCTCTTAGTTATGATGAAATTTACACACTCCTTGGCTGACGCAAAGGAAATGGTTGATAGATCGGCAGTAGAATCAATACAGCTGGCCGTGCACTGTGTTATAGGTTGTGTTATCTGCTATCATTGTTGTGGGAGGTTGATTTATGATTGTCACTGTGAAATGAGCGTTAATTTAATGAATAGCCAGGAATGAAGGGGCCTGAAGTGCGTCAGCATTCAAAGAAACAGCCAGGCCTTGTCAGGTTAAAGGGGGTAGTAGGTTATAAATTGCTTTAAATACTGGGGGTAAACTGCCTTTCAGACGTAAGCATATGTGTGTTTGTGCAAGCCAGTTAGTGTGTATGTGTCTATCCATCTGCAAAAGGGCATCCTCCCACCACTGCATGTGACTGAGGTCACATCACGTTGACAAAGTCACTCTGTAGGGCAAACTGCGACGTCACAGAAGTCCTCTTCCTTTTGTCTTCCCGCTCCCTTCACTCGTTCCCGTCCTTTCTCCATTCCCCACTGCCCCTAACACACACATACCCTCCATCCACACACCCCCTCCCTGTTTCCCCTGGGTGTTTGTCAGCAGCTCCCAGCTTCCGTAGAATAACATGACAACGGTCTCAGTTTGTGGCTGACGCAGATGCACAGCAAGTAGTGGTCAGTTCTGATACAGCACGCATCACAAACACACAGATGTAGTAACTCACCGCAAAGAAATGCTGCAATGCAGACAAAGAGACAGACAATACACAAGTAATGTTTCCAGGGTGACTATACTGCAAGCTGAAGAATGCACCAAAAATAGAAACTTCACTTTCACTCTCCTCTTTCTATTCTATTCTTTTTTTTTTGCCAGCAAAGCAGAGACACTGCAGCCAGGTGATAAAAGTGGTTTACATCATGCTTGATTACACATGCTTTGATTGTTTAAAGCTTGTACTGTTTATATTTCACTGATCCTTCTGCACACAAAACAGCACGAAAAAACACAGAAGATACACGGACGTGAAGTGGAAGCGAGTGAGTGCATATGGGAAAAAATAAGAGAGAAAGAGAGCTGAGGGGAAGCACGTTGAAAGGAGAATGAGATGAGAAGTAAAGAGAGGGATGCAGACAGGACACGCAATGACAGAGGAGGAAAGAATGTTTAGGGCGACTGAGAATGGCAGAGAGAGGAGCAGGAGGGAGCTGTGAGACAGGCCTGGGCTCTCCACTGTATTAACACCAGTCTGAGATGGAGAGAGCAAGCAGGGGAGATGGAAAGAGTGTTTGCACAGTAAAAAGTTCCTTTTGCGTGGGTAGCTTACTTCCCGCTGTACTCCCCCGTGCAACACCCTCCCTTTCTTCCTCTTCTTCTTCTCACACTCTGTCTGTGACCTATTGCTTCAACAAGTTCATTCAGAGATTTCCTCACTGGCAGACGCAAAACTGCTTGGACGCAGTGAGAGTGAGAGAGGAACGCGAGCAGGTGAGCAACACAGAGTGAGAGAGGGAGAAGGTTTCGGCTGACTCTCAGTGTTACACGTGTATAGACACACACACACACACACACACACATTACGCTGTGTTTTGTCGCAAACCAATGACCTTGGTTTCCAAACAAAATAACCCTCGTAAATGTGTGTTTAATAAGGAGCTGATTCAAACATTTTGCTCCCCTAGTTTGTGCTGGGGGAGGCTCGTGCTCTCCCTTTCATCCCTGGATCCTGCCCTTTGCACGGCTCTGTGAGCCGAGCCAGAGTTGAGGAAACCTGCAATAATGATGCTGGTTAATGTCCTCCTTTTAATGGTCTAATAAAAAAAGGCAAAGCAACAGATGCACAACAGCCACATCTGTCTGAAGTGGGCCGCTTGCATGGAAAAGGAAGAAGGCAATTGACACGCACAATTTGTCATTTATGTCCATGGGGAGTTTTCTCAACTGGTAGAGGGGAAATGGGGGAAGAAGGAGGGGTCGAATGTCATATATCAATTTAAAAAGGACAAAAGCACATTAGTAGTGATCTCTGACAGTGAGAAAGGAAAAGTCAGAAACGTCACTTTATTGTCCAATGACTGCAGCCGCCTCCTGTGAAACTACCCCCCCAACTATTAACACACTTGCTCTCTGACGTAGGTTGAAGTATAGGGGTGGTGGGGTAACCGAGGGAGGGCAAGGGATTAAATGATGATCGTGGTGAGTAGAGAGTTAGGGTAAGGTTACCATGGCAACCCCCCAGATAGCATACCCAAACTCGGAAACAACGGGAAGAGACAGAGACAGGGATGACAGAGCAGAGTGGATACTGTGAAGGAGGTCATGGGGAAACTTAAAAGTGTTATGGGAGAGTAAATATTAACAGTAATAGGTCGGACCTTTGGTTTTCCCATCGAGCGTAATCTCCATGTTTGTTTACTTGGGCCCTGCTGGAATTCCCTGAAGGAAATGAGGGTGCAACATAAAAAGATGGATTTATTACTACTCCTTCGCCCTTAATCCCTTTTACCATCGTGACAGTGTTGCGTCACGAGCAACATTCTAACTGTTTACATATTACACTCTGAGGTAAGCAGAACATGAGACTTAACCCTAAAATCCACAAGACTGTGTTATCATCCACCTGGACATGGAAATTAACCCACAGTAATAAACATTTATGGGAAAACCAACATTATCAGAATATACTGATTTGGTATTTGCTCTTTTAATCAGAACACCACCCCAGTCACGCTTAAGTAAACGGTGAACAAAAATCCCCAACTTTAAAAAAATCTGTTCTTGCTCAAGCTCTCCTTTGTCAGTTAAATAAACTACAAAGAATAGTACACTAATATTTTTCAAGTGACTTTGGCAAATGGTGCATGAATTGAGCAATTGTGAGAATTAATGACCCAACACAAGGTGAGCAAGGAGTGTGAGGCATTTGAATGATTCGGAGCCTACGTAATAATGTGTGAATACATGCCATGGCGCACAGGAAAGCTAGTGTAAAGCATGAGTGACTTGAGTGAAGCTTGTGTGAGTAAAGTTTGTCTGGCAGTGAGGCTGGCTGGCAGGCCGTGTCACAGGTTCCCCTTCCTCTCTGGTGTCTTTGAGGTTGTAGTCTGAGTGTCTCACTCTGTTTCTCCTCCTATGGTGGTTTACACAGATTGGTGATGTAATGGGAAGCATATGAAGGCCACACACAAACACACACAGACAGACGCATACACAAACACCGATGCTCATGCACATTATACAGACACCGCACTTATACCACCACATACCCATAATTACACACATATACTGTATGCACACCCATTTACACAAACCCTGGATTCCCCCTTTTCCAACAGGCATGCGCCAATATGTGCTCTCTGTCACACACACACAGAAAAATATAAGTCTAAACAAAGATATGTAACCATTGTTACTAGATGCTGTTGCACACGAGAATCCATGCAAAAGTTCTTACACACTTGAAGCTGCAGTGTGTAGGCAACATTATTTTTTGTGCTGTGTTCATCATCTGAAACCTCTGTCAAGCAATACTATCAGATATGAATGAGGGAGCCTTAGTTTGTGTTCACCAGCAGTGCAGGGGTGGGTGGAAGCAAGAAGCATTTATCACTTTCACTTCAAGGGTGCCTCTTTGTGCTTTTAGCAAAACACTGTCCTGTTTGCAGCCGTCTCATTTTACTAGTGCAATGTTACCGTTGCCTCGGTCTGTCCTGACACAAAATGAATAACTTCCTGTGTGCAGCACGGGAATGTCACCAGGCAACATGAGATTGAAACACCCCTATGCTGAGAAACACATAGAGTTATGAGGAAGCTTAATCAGCATTGTGTAAACTTGTTTGACAATGGTTTGATTGTATCTAACATTTGTTTTGATTTAAAAGCGAAGCACAACAGCATTAAAGAGCTGTGCACCTACCCAGTGTCAAAGTGTGTGAGTTATCAGCTCTTCAGAACCACCCAGGAGACCCCCATCATGAGAGGCAGCCCAGAGAGGGAATGAGGGAGAGTGACTAACTTCACTCTTTCTTTTCTTCTCTCCCCAGCTGTGTCTTCAAACAACCCTTTGATGTGGGAAATTAAAAAGAGCGAGTGTGTCAATATCTCCCTATGTCCAACCGCAATCATTTATTTCTTCTCCTTCTTCTCCTGCCCTCCCTGCTTTTCTTCTCCACTGTTGACCCGAGAAAACAGAGCATGACCCTTTTTTTTTTCTTTTCTTTTTTTTTTTTTTACCACAACAACTCTGCCACCCACTTGCTGCCACCAGGCCCTCATCATTTGGAGGGTGTTTGTTTGTCTGTGTAGGCCCACCACTGGACTGGCAACTCTGTGTGTATATGTGTATGAGTGTGCGAGTGTGCGCATACAAGGCCCACCACTAATTATTTTCTAACCACACCATGAGTGTACGTCTGTGAATGAGGGTCTCCTAATCTCACACCCAGACTCGAAAAGGCTTTCTTCCTTTCCTCGGGTGTGCGCATGTATGTGTGTGTGCTTGTGTGCATGTGTGCATGTGTGTGTGTGACGCTTATGATAATGGTTTTGTGTACAATATGATGCACTAACTGTCTCTCTGGAATGACTGCGAACTCATTCTTACCCTTTGCAACAGGAGCCCATGCTTCAGTGCACCTGACGTCCTTCCAGGCAGCCATGTTTTAGTTTGTGTGTGTGCCTGGTATTCCTTATGTTGTGGGGTCCTAAATCTGTCTACACAGTCACATTATGGGGACTTGTCTGACCAATACCAAGTTCCTATAAAATAAATTACTACATTTTAAGGTGAAGACATGTTTAGTTAGTTAGACTGAGGTTAGGGTTAGTTTAAGGTTTGGGTCAGGGTTAGGGGAGTTAAGGTTGGAGTAAGTTTCTAGGAAATGAATGCAAGTAAATGCAATGTCCACTGAAGTCATGGAAACCAGTGTGTGTGTGTATATATATCTTGTAATTGTGGATTTGTGAGGACCAAAAAATCATATAAATCATACAGAGGACATTTTGGTCCCCACATCTTTAAAGGACTTTTTCAGGGTTAAGACCTGGTTTTAGGGTTAGGGTTAGGGTTAGAATTGCGTTGAGGTTAGAGTTAGACATTTAGTTGTGATGGTTAAGGTTAGGGTAATGGGCTAGGGAATGTCTATGAGGGTATGGTAGGGTACACTATGAATGAAGCGCAAATGTGTGCGTGTATATATATATATATACATTCATTTTTGTTACCTCTTTAGAACATTTTCTGGTATAAACACCTTGTCATCACCAGTGTTTCTCAAGGAAACCAAAACCTGGTCCTAATTAGACAGAGCCTCATTCTGAAACTCTAGTTAAAGTTATGATTAAGATTTGAACTGTGGTTAGGTTAGGATTAAGGTTAGGCATTATCTTGTTATGGTTAAGGTTAGGGATAAGGCTTAGATTATAGGGTGCGCAAATGAATAGAAGTCAACATAGTGTCCCAAGAAGAATAGCTGTGCAAACCTGCATGTGTGTCAGAGAGAGACAGAGATGCTACATGAATCATGTGTTTGTTTCTTTAGACGTTTTATTTGTGCTATACAATTCATATAAGTTTCATTTGAGTTAACATACTGTGCAGTTTTGCATTTATGTCTTTATAGTATAAATGAAATCAATAGATTAACTTGTGTGTGTGTGTGTGTGTGTTTCTGTGACAGAAAGGTTTTGTTGGTGTTCATGTTTCTCTGTGACACAACGTGCATGTAAGTCAAGAAGGTTGAGCTCATTACCTGTATAGTTCATGTACTTCATTCTCTGATACATTTGAAATTGCTGTGTAACCTTAATACATAAGCTCATGAGTGCTATTAGAGTAACATAAATCTGGGGGGGGGTCTATTTGACAACAAACAAAGAATCAGACTTCTTGCTTATGAATGTTTGTGTGTGTGTGTGTGTGTGTGTTGACCCCATCACCTTCCTCACACCCCAGTACTCCTTGAATGTGAGTCTATATTAATGTGCTTTGGTGTGTACAGTGTGTGTGTTGTGTTGTATGTGTTTGTGTGTGAGCATGTGTGTGTGTGTGTGTGTGTCGGCACACTGTTTCTATGCAACACTCTCTGAGGCCCCTTCTGGCCTGGACAACACCTCTCTCCTGCTCCTATCCGTCTCTCACTCTTTCCTTCACCCTGGAGAGGGAGAGAAGGAGTGAAAAAAGGAGAGAGAGAGAGAGAGAGAGAGAGAGAGAGAGAGAGAGAGAGAGAGA
>JAFBJR010000425.1:15671726-15686636 GCA_016785285.1 Brachirus orientalis | reverse complement strand
GGGGGGGGGGGGGGGGGGGGGGGGGGGGGGGGGGGGGGGGGGGGGGGGGTGCAGTGGAAATAACAGGCTGCTGTCTCAGGAGGGGCTCTGAAAAAAAAAGGAGCAAGGGGTGAGAAAAGGAGGGAGAAAAATATGAGAGGCAGAAAAAGGTGTTTGCTGCGTGTATTAGTCCCTACAGTGAGAGAGCCCTGACATAAATTAAATAACAGGAGCTGACACACACTCTCAACACACACAGAACACAATAAGACACCAGCAAGGGGGGGAAAAAACAGGACAGGTAAAGCTAGAGCTCTGAAAGATACATGGTTACAGGAGATATTCTGATACACGTGAAAACAATGGGCTGCAGTGATAGAGAGAGAGAGAGACACACACAGAGAGAGAGAGGGAAGAGGGGGAAAGATTTGGAGATGAAGCGATAAAAAGAGGTAGATTGGCGCAGGTAGCGGGATGCGACGGAGGAAGTGCTGGAGATAGGGACAGGAGGACAGGACGGGAGAAAGTGATAGAGGGAAGGAAAGAAAAAAAAACAACGGAACGTTTTTTTTTTTTTTTTTTTTGAGTTTCGTAAAGGGAGACGGGCAGCAGGGAGGGGAGGAGGAAAGAGAGAGCGTGTCTGTGTTTTTATGAATGAAGTGAGTCACTGCCGATGTGTCATAGGCCCGACGTCTTTATAAAGGAAGTTTTAAACAAGCCTAAACACTTCACTGCGCGCAAAAATTGGACTTACAACACTCGCATCCCTCTCTCTGCACTTCTGTTGCCTCTCTCTGCCTCGCTCTATCTCTCCTACCCTCTCTGTTCACACTAAATGTCTCTCTGCCTTATTCAGCACTCCATAAATACTCTCAGAGGCTCATCCCAAACTTTGCTCCAGACTGAAAAGTTTTTCTTTTACCTGTGTCTTCCTGACTTGTGAGTGAGTGAGTGCTCCAGTCATCACTCTGCTCCCTCATTCATTCTGTCCTGACAACTTTCCTCCTTCACTCTGACTGAGGAGTGCGAAGACGACACCAGGGCACGTGACAGTTTCCGGAGTTCACTTTATTTATTAATTTTATATTTATTTATTTATCTATCCACGTTCTTCTCGGACCCGAACCAATATGAAATGTAAGTCAGTTGCTGTGTGGATTTTTTTTTTTTATTTGTAGGCTATGTGTGATTGATGTTCTAATTATCTTAAAAAGACTTGTCCTTTATTCATAATATAATTCATTAATAATATTTAAAATTAATACATGTTGCTTGTTAAAGTGACTCAACAAAAACTAAATCACTTATTTACTTATGAATAGATGACTAAATAAATAGATATTGACTAGGTGTCTTGATTGATTATGCTGTTAAAGCTTTATCTCCTAAGCTGTTAAAGTAACACTAGGTCAGGGAGCTGAGATGCTCCTGCATGTTATTTTGGCTGTGATTCTTGTGGTTCACCTGTAATTACCAAGCATTCATCATTTCAACAGCACTGTGGTTCCCTTTTAATACTTTACCTTGTATTTGAACTTGAAAGGAGAAGAATGAATGAGCTTACTGTTTGAGTTGACTTGGCAAGGTCTGTTAAATTATACCACCAACTCAGGTACCTATCCAGTTGCAGGTGTGACAATCAGCAGCATTCATTGCATTGCTGATGGTAGAGGGAGTGATGGTGATATTCAGTGTCAAAGCCTCGGCTTTTAATGATTTAATTATTTGCATTCAGCCTGTAAAAACATGACTGTGACACTGAAGCTCCTCACGACTCCTCTGCCAAGTCTGGAGCTATTGTTTGTATTATGGTGCAATAAGTTCCCCTGGAACTGACAGCCGTGGCCTGAGGTCATTATCATTATGGCGAGATGACAGCGCCTCTCCACTAATTGCTTCCGTTTTGTTCTACTCCTACAGTGCTGCTCAACTCCTCCTCATCGCTCCTCTTCTCGCTGCTATTGGCCCAGCTGCCAGTGTTCACCTCTGCCTCTCCAGTACCACAGCGGCGGACCACTGAGCTGGATAAACTGTCCAATCAGACCAAACATCTGATGAAGCTCACCCAAGAACTGTTGGTAAGTGAGGATGATGCTATCATGATGATGACCAATCTCAGCCACTGATTGGAGCAGGGGATAATTAAGTCTTGGCCCTATGGTAATTGCACTGTTAGTGTGAGGGTGGAAGAGGATGCTGGTCATTGCACCAAAGCCTGTGACAGATCCTTCCCTAATTGGATTTGGTGCTAATGGTATTTTGCAGTTTAGGTAAACCCACTCTTTTAACTTTGCATCATATACTGTCGTGGAAACCTTGCTTCACTCTGCTATACTGTTGCTCAGTGACTTCAGACTGACTTAAGCAGCTTTCAGTAATGAGAGACTGACTGAATCCGTCTGCATGCTTAGATCAGGGCAGCAAAAGCCCTGGGGGAGATTTGACTGAGTGATCTCACTTTTAATCCACACTGGACTCCAACGGGAGGGCAGGGCTGACTCAGCACCTTCCTGCTCTGTCTGGTCACCTGACAGGCAGCAGAAACACAACCAGACCAGCATCTCTACCCTGACCAGTCAACATGCGATCCAAATCTAGTGACAGTGATGGTCGATTAAAAGATGAAATCAGTTTAATATTGCCAAAGAATAGAAATTCTGAATTGCATGTCAATGCCATATAACTAACTGAGGCTGCACTGCCAAGAATATCATCTGCAACATGACAGCAGAGTTTATGACATGCCTGTTTACATAGAAACATGTTTATGTTCTGCGGCCAGACTGTGGAAGTGTGGATAGAGTTGAAAAAGTTTTTTTTTCTTTTTCTTTTTTTTTCTATGAAATATGAATCACTTGCACGTTCCGTGCCGACAATTCTGGACCAAAATATTATTTTGTTTACAGACAAGTGGGTAGGAAAATCAAATTTGAGGACTCAACCAAGATTTGTCTCCAGCTGGTGATTGCAGTTCAATGCTGTGTTTAAACAGGTGAAAAAAGGAGCTGGATCTTATCACTGGATCTCTGGTTACAGATGACTGATCTAGATTCTATTTTTGCATTATGCAAAATCTTTACGCTCTTTTGTTCAAAGGATATAATTATAAATAGCCCTGTACTCTCTCTAGTTTTGGCCAGAAGATACTGTTCAGAGAGTGTGTGTGTTTATATACAGTATGTGTGTTAAAACAATGTCACGGACAATGCACAGTAGTAGTGCAACCTGGGGTGCACATACAGTACTGTATGATGAACCAACATTATCAATAGTGTTAAGGGACAATATTAGACAGAGTTTAGTCCCATGGAAGATTTGTTTTTGATTTTTTTCCCTCATTGTGTGGAATTCCACTAAAGCGAGGACAAATTTAAGAAAAATAAATAAAACGGCAATCCATGGAAAGTCCCTGCAAAAAAAGCAATGAAACTGAAAAGACAAGTGCATGTGAGTACACACATAAGTCTATATAAGCTTTCTGGCACATATGTGTATCTGTATTTGCGTGTGTTTGCACGCATACTGTACGGGCACAAATGTGTCTGCATACATTTGTGTGTATGCATTTTTGTGGCCGAGTCTGTGTGCATGCAGGGTTCTGTAAATAGCCATGGTTGTGTAGGTGCAGTGTTTAGTGTTTTGCTTTTGGTCACCACAGCAAAGTGACTTGATAAAAATCAAAAAAAAAAAAAAAAAAAAAAAAAAAAGATTTATCACATTCCAGTATTTGCATTCAGGAAGAAAAAAGCTGGATGCTAAGTTCTGTCAGGTGAGGTCATAATCTGCGATGGAGAGAAAGAGAGAGAGAGAGAGAGAGAGAGAGAGAGAGAAAATGAGGATAAGAGAGAGAATTAAAGGCTGAGAAAGATGGAGCAAAAACCACAAGAGATGAAGAGATCAGAGAGCCAGCTAGATGACAAGCCAGTGCTGTATGTGTGTGCACACATGCACATGTGCACGTGAAGTTGCATGTGCTTGTGCACCTGGTATGACACAGAGGGAGAGACAGAGGTGAGTGGGGTTGAGAGAGGGAAGCAAAAGGATGGAAGAGGACAAAAGAAAACAGAGACAAAACATTTGACCACAAACATAAGTGAGCTATTACGAAAGGTTGATGGAGAGACATGAGAGACAAAGCAGCACATTCATCGCTAAAAACACATCAGCACAAACATCTGGCAGCAAAGAGTAGAGCAAGGAAAACAGCATAACAGGTCAAGGAAGCATTAAGCAAACACAACCTGTTTACACAAATTATTTCTCAGCACTCAGCATAACAACATTGTCCTGGTGTTGTTTTGTTACTATGCTGATTGGAAATGACGCACAGCGATCAGTCATCTCTGTTTATCTCACTCATTAGTGAAGGGGGCAACATCTTTAATAATAAATAGTACTACCAATGAGCCCAGCCACCTCTGTATAACAGCAGAATTCCATTGATCTGGACATAGG
This sequence comes from Brachirus orientalis, assembly GCA_016785285.1. Lineage (NCBI taxonomy): Eukaryota > Metazoa > Chordata > Actinopteri > Pleuronectiformes > Soleidae > Brachirus > Brachirus orientalis. The sequence goes on along the minus strand of JAFBJR010000425.1, from coordinate 15,682,202 downwards.
TTGTTTATCACCCCCTACTGGCCATGGTGGGAGCTACATCCACTCTTTGGACACAGTTTACAGCACAACTCAAGCTGGGCAGCAGCACTGCGTCATTCATTCTTTTTATAGCTGTGACCCTGGAGTTTCCCTACTGTTCTGTGTTGTCTGTCCCACTTGGAGCTTTCTTAGTCACTGCATATGTTGTTATCCTCACTCTCTGTAGAAAACATCCTGTGGGTTTAGGTCATTTGCTCTTATTGTTGACATTTGGGGAGACTGAATGTGGGTAAACTCACACTGACCCGATCAACCACACTCCACTCAGTGAGAGCTACTGTCTCTAAGCACAGAAAACAGTCATCCAGTGGAGGTGCTAGACTAATACTTTCCTCGTGCTGCCGTGACTTGTCTCAGGATGAGTGAAATTGCACCATTGCAAATAACTAATGAGCTGCTCTGTGTCTCGTTTTCTCTTTCAGAGGGAGCATGCGTTTGACTCAGACGTGGAGCCCCACAGGTTCAGGTCTCTGCCAGAAATGAGCAACAGATCAGCCAATGACCTCAACAATCTTGAGGTAATCCTCTGATAGTGTCTGTGTGCGTAGCACATGTATATATGTGAGCATGTGCTTGCGTGTGTGTGAAGGAAGAGTTTGCTGGTCTGTTTCTCTCTCAACCGTTACATCTTGCCACACCCATATTAAGTCTCTAAAGTATGTCTGTGTTGTTTCCAGCTGAAGCCCACACTGTCTCAGCTGCATGCTGACCTGAAGCTGTACGAACACCACTTTGAGTGGCTGAACAAAGTTTCAAAGAAGCACCATCATCCTGCAGTGCCCAAGCTGGTGGACATGATCAGGGAAATGAAATCACTCATAACTCTGCTGCACCGTCAGGTAAAGATCTCAGTTACCTTTCTTTATCCTCACTTGTCTTTAGTGTTTAACTGTGTCCAACTGGCAAACAGTAGGGACATCATCCAAAAAAATCTTAACCATAAGTTGTGAAGCCTCAAGTTCTGCCATGTTGAGGTGTCACAACCAGAAATTCTCACACATCACCTGCACCTACTGGACGATACCAGCTGTCAGTCATTTTCCGCTAAATTGGAACATAATTTACAAAAATGACATAATGGGTTATTGAAGATCTGAATCTTGCAGAAGTCGGCTCATTTTCCCATACACAAAGTTGTTTTTGCAACCAGCAAGATGCCTACTGGTGGCTAGTCTCAATGGCTACTACATTTAAAATAGCCTGCAAAAATTAATAATTTTTGTATTTGTCTGCCTGTCCACAGATGCTGAAAGTGGACGCACCAAGGCTGTCCCCAGCGACCCCTTCTCTCCCTCCTCACCTCCCCTATCAGTTTGATGTCCTGCAGTCCAGCCATGAGCTTCTCCAACACTTCAAGCTCTTCTGTGATTGGGCCTACAGAGCATTCATCAGCCTCAAATCCAAAGTCACTGCAGTACAATGATGACCCACAGACTATGTGGCTGCAGGGCTGTGAGTATACATGGACTCTCGCCTCAGCCAAAGGACCATGTCAGAGTGCACTGTAGTTGATAGCATCCCTTAAGAGGCCAAAACATCAACCAGTGACATGTGTGTTGAAGAATGTGTCTTTCTCTCAGAGCCAATAAGGATGTGCGATACTGCAGCCAGATACAACCATCAAGATTCCCTGTTAAAGCAAACAGCCAGTTTAACTATGATGATGATGTAATAATCACCTAAAACTTTCTCCTGCTTGTTCGTGACCATGTTATTTATGTATTTATTTATTTATTGACTGTTAGTAATTTATTTAATTTTATTTATTTGATATTGTCATTTGTCAGACTCATCTTTTGTTTCAACTTCTGTTTCAACGTGAATTTACTTTCCCACGTCTTTGTAATCTTTCTTTTATGTTGTGTGTCTCTCACTGATCCTTAAAAAAAAAAAAAAAATAACAACAAAGAAAACAAACAAAAACACAGTAGCACTTCCTGAACCTATAGCTCTAATAATTACTGTTGTTCAAACTAACTTTACTTTTGCATTTGTGTACTTCTTCATCCAATAATTGTTCCAGTAGATGTAGCATATGTTTTGGATAGCCAAGGTTTTCACCCACTTACAGTGCCCTTAAAATAAACATTTTTAGAAGATGCCATTTTCATCCTCTAAATATGTTAACTGTGTCACATATCAACATTATCACCTGGTGGCCAATGAAATTGTTTTAATTTTTAAATGTCAGGATGGTAGTCAAAGAGAATATATATATATATATTTTTTTTTACCACAGGTGGAGTTTCTATTTTTGATGATGCCTGTTTTTTGTGTCCTGCATGAGGGGGCATATTTAACAATGTGGTAAACTTGTATGAATGTGCCCTGTTGCTGAGCACTGATGGACCTGATTAGATTCTTTGCACAAACTTGTTAGGATTAGCCTCTTGGATGAGTGAGATGGCTGATTTTGATCCAGTGTTTTGGGGTAGAAAAGTTTGTTTGTTTGTTTTTTATTATTTTTAGACACCCAAAGCCTTAAAATACTATGTATTGTGACACTGTTCTGTACAGGTGTACATACATTTACAAGAATGTAAATTGTTGTATACAGTACTTTGTGTATTATGTTGTTTTCTAAAATATGTAGATTACTTTACTGATTTTATTACCATAATTTTTGTTCATTCCTACTCTAGTATTTGTTACAGTATTGACTATTTATTTAAATAACTTGGTGGAACTATTTATTTTGTGCTGCAGCGGAGCAAGACTCCCATCTTTTTGTACTTTTATACTGTTTTTATTCCTATTTACTTTTATTATATTACCATCATGTTTAAATTATTGTTGTAACATCAAGTTGCCTCTTCCACACACTGATTGGCCTCAATGTGAAATATGTGCCTTGGTGAAATAAATGTTAAAGAATGTGCACACTAGATCAGAGCAGTCATTCCCAGAGACTGGTTCATTTGGACATGAATATGGGTAGACTTTTTGCTTTGTCATCATATTAAATTAGACTTTTACGTAAGCTATAATTATTGGTGAGCTACACTGTGTTTTAAAACTGCAGTGTGTAATGTTTGAATATAAAAAACATTCAAACCTTTGTCAAATGAGTTCACACAATGCTGATTAAGCCTATAATCGTTACACAACTCTCGCTGTGTTTCTCAGTATAGCTCTGTTTATAGCTTGTGACGCCCAGCAATATTCTTATGCTGCACAAAAGAAGTGATTAGGATTTAGGCAACAGCAACATTGTGCTAGTAAAGAGAAACAATTGCAAACAGGTTGGAGTATGACTGACAACACTAATAAGCCTCAGGAAAAGTGAATTCTACTACTCAAAAAACCTGGTCATTCAGCAGTTTGACAGAATATTGATGCACCCTCAGTCAGGTCTGATCTTCAGGAGTCAGCTGTACGCAGCTACTTTTGCTTGAGTTAGGTTGAAGACATTTCACCTCTCACCCAAAAGGCCTCTTTAGTTCTGACCTTTCAGTACATGTATAGATATTTGTACAAATTAAACGCCCAAACTGAAGAAGCATCTTGGGTGATATGTGAAATGTCTTCAACTTAATTTAAGCAAAAGAACTTCACAGGCAAGCCTGATAGTTTTGCTTGACAGTGCTTGCGTTCAGATGGACAAAAGATTCCAATTTTACATTGTTTCTGTTCATGAACACCAAAGAGAGGCAGAATAACAAAAGTCACCTAAATTTACATACTGTATCTTTAATGATACATGTACAACAGTTAGTCCCAACCAGTAGGAAGCAAGTAATTGGATTGTATGGAAGGCATTCTAGTCAATTATATCGACTGACTCTCTCTCACTCTCTCTGCACAACTGATGGAAAGATAGAAATATACACAGGACATGAGTCCAAATTGTGTAGCATGCAGGACATGCGTCGTCTCTTTGATATGCAAACCTGATTCGCAAACTGTGTCAAGTGGAGGCTTTAAGGCAAAATCACTGATACTACATTACCCAGAAGTCTGTGCGCCGGAATCATACAGTAAATGAAAAATATTCAAAGAGAATAAAGCTTTATACATTATTTTTGAAGACCCTTAAGTGTTTTTACATCAGTGAAAAGTACTTTCTTAAACATTTGTGAATCACAAAAAGGTTTTAAATGCGGTTTAAAAACGTCAATCTCCCTGTTAGAGGTGCTGACCAATGGTAAAGCCCCTTCTATTGTCGCAAGCAGCCAATCAGCGTCTCTGTTCTTGGGAGGTGGCGTCGGGTGGAGAGCTGCTGTTAGTTTGAGCTGTGTTGTTTATTGTTAAGGTTGTGTGGATTAGCACTGCGGTACCCGGTTCATTCTCATAATAGCAACAGTATATCTTACTGATGAGTTAAAGATGCGAGGTGAGTACTGCTGCCGCCTGTTTTTACATGTACGTTCTCATCGGATTATTTTATGAAGCTATTCCGCATTGACGGATAGCTCCAGCTCTCTCTGTGTGTTGATAGTAAGCACTGCACTGCGGGGACGCTCAGAAATGGTCGGACAGCCGGAGGACAGGCAGCAAGAAGGGGTGGGGGGTTGCTGCTTGACAGGAGGGTGAGAGGAATGGGAGGAATTAAAGGGAGCATGCTTCCCATTTTGAGTTACCTAGGTGAAATACGAGGGATGTAGCAATGTGAAAATCTAATAATACAGTATTGCACTATTGTGATAGTATACACGATATGATGTTTATTGTGGTAACTAGCTTTGAAGTCTACCCATGCATGATGAGTTAGATAAACTCTGACCCTGTTCAGACCTGGTGTTTCCATTTTGCCCAAGTGATCCGATCACAAACAGATTACAGTCCTACAGCTCCCAATACAGGTCTGATCACCAAAGTTTGAAGATGCATGATGCCACATTCCTGAGCATAAACTCATACAATCTGTCTGTGGATATGGATTAGAGACTGTCATCCAATGACACAAATCAGCGCTCATACAGTAATGATACATTATTAACACAATGCATTTGCTTTTTTAGAGTGCTTATAATCTCATTTCATGTTACAGCAGTGCAAGTAGTGCTTTGATTCACTCCGATTCTCTCTTACTCACTGTCACATCTTCTCTCTTACTCTCTGTCACTAGCGGTGACAGACACACAGTACACACAAACACTTTGCTATTAGGCACATTTGTACAGGGCAATTTATTAAAAACACAGTTTTGTTCTTGTAAAAAGACATGTTTCAGGGTGTATTTGAATACAGGGTGTGAGAACCCAAATCAGATTTTGTGTTCACAGGAAACACATAGAAAATACATTTTAATGCCATTTTAATTGAGCACTATCCACATGCGATCACATCACTGAGAATAAATGTTAATATTCAGTCTGTGACCTCTGATTGCTTGATGCTTTGTGTGTAACTTAAAAAACTGTCTCTTTTTTGACAGCCGGTAGTATTGTTTGACTATCATTCTCCAGCATGTTTACTATCCTTGTCCACATCAGAAAATAACTGTAAATAACTGAAATAACTGAAAATAATTGACATTTCTTGAGCACTTTTATGCTTCCTTTTAAGTCTTTTGCATCTTTTCAAATTTTGCCAAGCATCCACAAATTCTAAAGCAATTTCTCTCTTTTATATACAGTACATACTCTTTTCTTCATCATCACTAAACAGTGGCCACCATTTTCACAAGTTTAGATCTTTAGAGGAAATGAGCAAAATGCAAAATATGATGTGTACGCATAGGAAAATGGTCTCTGTGGTCCTCATTCCCTTCAATCTGCTCCACTGCTACTGAAACAAAACTACTGCTCTGCCCCATTTTTCATTATCCTCATAGGTCATGATCGAGACACTTGTTCTCCCAACATTGTCTAATTAACAATACATTCTAACCTATTTATTTCAATTTCCCTTTATGTCAGACCTCTGCTGAGCCATCTACTTGTGCGGACAGCTGGTGTTTCCAGTGGATGATGGGAAAGGAATATATGATACACACTGAAGAAACTAAGGGAAAAACCATGACATTGCTTCATAACCGATCTGCACCAATTTCTTAGGAGTACCCTCATTTGCCATCAGCTTGCCCTGCTAATGGCTAACTCCGTGGCCTTAGTAGTTCAAGCTGAACTCTTGCCACCTCAGTCCACTGCCTCGCTCTCTCCTTTCCCATCCCTGCTCAGCTCAGGAGAAGATGGTGAGGACGATAGGGAGAGAGCAGACCTTGTGCAAGAAGACAAAGCAGTAGTAGATGGCGGAGAGGAGGTGGTTCTGGACATGGTGACATCATCTGCATCAGGCCAAGTCCAGCAGCCCAAGCAGTCGGACCATCCGTTCCAGTGTCTGGACTGTGGCAAGAGCTTCAGGTGGTCATCCAGGCTGACTCACCACCTGCGGAGCCACAATAATGAGAGGCCCTACCGTTGCAACCTCTGCCCCAAGGCCTTCAAGGGTTCCTCTGCTCTACTCTATCACCAACGGTATACTGTAACATAATATTAGGGTATTTCTCTAATGAAAACATTTTTCATCTATACTCATCAAATTGGGTTCCGACATTTTAAATGGAGAAAGCTGCATGGAATTACACGGAATTAACATGCACCTACACTTTGTTTCACTATTAAGCAGCTATCAATGTACAATAACAGTAGCTTTGCACAAATCTTCTCAATAGTCAACAATGAAAGACCAAATGGTATCTAGGTACCAGTGTAGCCATTAATTAAATATTAAGGCCAGTGATCAACAACTGTAAGTGTTGCACAGGATTGATTTTACAGTTAACAATGTAATGGATCACAACAATAGAAAAATACCTCTAAGAGAAGTGAATGGGAGAGGAGTTGAATGTTGGCAGGGCAGAAGTGTAAACTGGCATACCTTTAACAGCTGGGAACAGTATGTTGTCAAAACAAATATCTGAGGGAAAGACTGGATCTGCCTCAGCCCTACTAATAAGTTGTTCAGTCAGTTTAAAGTTGGATTATCACAAAAGGAGAGGTAGCATATTACTGTCTTAAGTCCATAATAACTTTGATAAATGCAGCTACACTTGTGCCAGTGTATAAAAGTATCAAAAGTGGCATTCATTTCTTGAATGTATTATATGTCACACATTTATAATTGTACATCATTGTCATGTCTATCTAAATATGTACTTTTTTTGCAGGTCTCACTCAGGGGAGAAACCTTATAAATGTCAGGACTGTGGCAAAGCCTTCAAACGTTCATCTCTGCTCCAGGTGAAATCTCAAACTAATTTTGGATAAAAGTAAATACAAGCTTAAATTATAAAAGGGAGCTTATGTGTACCTGTTTATCTCCAGGTACATCAGAGTGTCCACACTGGAGTGCGTACCTTCTTGTGCCCCTATTGCCCCCTGACCTTTAAATGGAGTTCCCACTACCAGTATCACCTGCGCCAGCACACCGGGGAATGCCCGTATCCCTGTGACACTTGCCCCAAGGCCTTCAAGAACTCAAGTAGTCTGCGGCGACACAAGAATGTCCATCTTGGTCTCAAGCCTTACACCTGCTCAGTGTGTAGCAAATCCTTCACTCAGTCCACAAACCTAAGGCAGCACATGAGGATTCATACAGGTGAAAGGCCATATATCTGTGGTGAGTGTGGACGCAGCTTCACACACTCCTCAAACCTGGCCCTACACAAGAACTCTCACTCTAACCACAACTCAGGAGGGAAGGAGGGAAAGAGGGGAGAGGACACGAGGAAGGCAAATGTGGAGGTGGTGGTAGGGGCAGAACAAATGACATCATCCATGTTGACGGACATGGTAGGGTTTGTAAGCCAAGAAACAACAGACGGAGTGGGGGTGGGGATGGAAGAAGTGTTCCTGTCAACCACCCCGTCCGGACACAATCCTGGCCTACTCCCGCAGCTCACCCTCACCCCATCTAGCGAGGACGTGTGTGCATCCAGGGCCATTGGGACGGAGGTTCACCTGAGCACGGACACCGGGGCCAGTGTTCTGCTTTACAGCTGTGGCAGCTGCAGCCACACCTTTGGCACACAAACAGACCTGGAGGAGCACCAGTCCATCCACATGGCTCCTGAGGAGCACAGGGCCAGTGGGGAGGCAGGGCCTGGGACAGGGATGGAGGTTGGGGATGGGCTTGTGGGAGCTGGACACCTGCTTGCTGACTTTGAGGAGGTGGTAGAGACGACTACGGTGGTTGAAAATGGACACACTACAGAGGTGCTCCTTGGACTGACAGAGGTTGCAGATAACAGCAATGCAGTAAGTGAGGGAGCTGAATGTAACAATAAAACCATCACACATTTGATTAAATGGGGAAAAAAAATTGGAGTGAATCACAAATGAAGTTTTATGTAGTTGGGTTTCAGACCTCTGTATCACATTTCATGCTCTCATTTGTTAAATGGTTTAAGTAAGGGTCCGGTGGTGGGGTCCTCTCATTGATGGTTGTTGACATGGCCAAACAATCATACTTTCAGCATGATTGTTTCAGGCCAGTGGGATATGCACAGCTTTGCATATCCCACTGGCCCTAATAAACAGGTTTTAAATTGAACAAACAGCCAATAAAGTTGATCGATCAAAGTGGGTATTTGTGGGATTTGTGATATGGGATAGAACTCACCTACCGCACACAATATATCATTGGATACCCACACTACTCAATTTTTTTTTAAAATGCAAACATTTGGCTCCAGATATGGGTGACATCCACACTACCTCATTGAAAAGCTATGTTTAGCTTGTTGTCAATCTAATGATCTTTGCTCTAACTTTGTTCAAATGAACACATACAGTATGGATGTAGTCTCATATGCATGTTACCCATTCAAACAATGACTATATAAAGTGATGACTGAAAATATGCTTTTGTTTATTGTATATGCTATGTATATATGTGACAACCTTTGGTTTGTCTTCAGAATGTGGGCACCACACAGGCCCAGTTTGACCTACTGCAGCGCTTCACTGAGGTGACTCAGAGCTCTGAGGCCGTTCAGCCAGAGGCTGGAACCACATGGACAGGGCTGTCGTGCGGCTACTGCAATAAGACCTTTAAGACCAGTGGAGGCCTCAACAGACATGTGTCACTGGTGAAAATTACTTTTGTAATTTCTCTAACACTATCACTTTCAATGTTGTCCTCCTTCTTTCACAATAACCATACTATTGTCTGTGCGCCCCCTTTTTTGTTGATCTAGATGCACTCTCTTTCATCACAGTCCCGCTCACAGTTCAGCTGCTCCGCCTGTGATCGCTCCTTTCCCCTTCTCTCCTCACTCCTCACCCACCAGCACTCCCATACTCCTGAGCAGCGTCTGCTGGCTGAGGCAGAAGCTGAGATAGTGTGTCCTCCATCGCTCTCCCTGTCTCTCCCTTTGCCCTCCTCTCCCAGCCAGGCTGATAAGCACCAGGAGGGCCCAAGGGAGATCCATGTCAACATCATCACTGTTGATGAAGAGCATGAGGATCAGCCAACAAAACCGGCCAAAGCCCTCAAAAAAACAGGAGCCACCAAGAATGCTACTGCTGGAGGTAACAGAAAAACTATATCACATTTGTTTCAGAATGTATTTTCTACCTTTACTGCTACCACTTTTAATTTAATGCCAGTCATGCTGTATTCAGAATCAATGTGGTTGTAGTAACACACATGGCAACAAGGGAATGTGAACTTTTATTGTCCACAATATATGTACTTAAGCACACAAGTGGTGGTTTTTACTGTGATAATTATTACAATGGTTTTTACAAGTATGACACAGTTTCCCACACTGTCACACAGAGAGGCCATACCGCTGTTCAGAGTGTGGAAAAGCCTTCAAAGGTTCATCAGGCCTAAAGTACCACATGAGGGATCACACTGGGGAAAGGCCCTACCGCTGCACTGAGTGTGGAAAGAGCTTCAAAAGGTCGTCACTACTTTCCATCCATCAAAGGGTAAGGCTCATTCTTATGTTGTTATACATTCTCACTCAAGCTGAAGTTCCAAGTGAGAGATCTACGATTTAGGAGCTGAATTTGATTATTTAGTCATTGTGGATCTCCATATTTCTCTAGTTTACTGGGGTTTGGCTCTCCAGTAAAGTACATCCCTGCACATGAATGCAGTCTACAAAAGAAAAATCCAAACAGAGATAAAAGAAAACTCTGCAATTACGGCACTCTTGAGGCTATATTTTAATGTTCCTTGTGCTAGCTGCCACTCTTTGGCTGCTTTTAGTTCATAAGGGAAAGACATAAAATAATCAGTTCTTCAGTTTCAAAGCATTCTTTATGGAGTGTCTAAGCAGCAGGTCATTTGCTACTTGGTATTATATGATTGCTTAAATCTAATTATTTTTTTATGCAGTACTTCTTTAAGTAGGACACTACTGTAATACCAAAAGCTACTCTAATACCAAAAATTTAGAATAATATGTGATAGGCTGGTGACCTGTCCAGGGTGTATTTTGTCCAATGCCAGCTGAAATTGGCTCCAGTCCCCACCCTGAGC
>JAFBJR010000425.1:15576066-15671717 GCA_016785285.1 Brachirus orientalis | reverse complement strand
TGTATATATATAAAAAATAATATAAAATAAAATAAAATATATTCACTTTTTTTCTACGCTTTACCAGGTACATACAGGTGTGCGGGCATTTCAGTGCCCTCACTGTCCCCTCACTTTCAAATGGAGCTCTCACTACCAGTACCATTTGAGGCAGCACACAGGTGAGAGACCATATGTGTGTAAGGAGTGTGGCAAGTCCTTCAAGAATACCAGCTGCCTTCGCCGACACAGTCAGATGCACTCAGGACTGAGGCCTCATATCTGCTCCATCTGCTCAAAGTCTTTCTCCCAAACATCAAACCTCAAACAGGTCAGTGTAGTCTGTAAATATTTCACAGCAAACTCACGTTGATTCTTAACCATTTGTATTAATTCGTTTTGTATTATCTTAATAATGGTTTTCTCTGTTTTTCTTTTTTTTCTATTTCCTTGTTATTTCTGTGAGAGCAGCATGAACGCACCCATTCTGGTGAGAGACCCTTTCAGTGCACGCAGTGCAATAAAAGCTTTACACACTCCTCCAACCTTCAGCTACACCTTCGCACACACTCCTCACACAAGGATTTCAAATGCCCATACTGCTCGAAGGAGTTTGTCATGCACTCTTACTTACAGAGGCACATCCGTACCCATGGCAGTGGTGTTCCACTGACCTGCCCTGGTGATCGAGTTAAAGACGGTGTCCCTGTGAAAGCCAGTGTTGGAGGAGTAACAACCACCACAACCCTGCTCAACCCCATTACCCTGGAAACCTCAGGAAACAATGGCAGCTTGATTGTGTCCCGGCCAGCACTTAATATTCCCCCCAACACCTCCCAGAACTACTTTATGATTCAGACAGCAAGCGGCCTGCAGCTTATTCCTCTGTCATCCCCTACACCAGTCCCTCCACCTCCTCCACCACCACCACCACCTCCATCCCAGCCCCAGAACTTCTTCCTCTTGCAGTGCCCCTCCAATAACGGCAGCCAGTCCAGCTTAATTCTTGTTCCCACAACAAACAACCCTCCACCAGCTCTGGAGCCTCAGACATTGCCTGTACTCCAGACTGTCCAAGCACTTCATACCGTCCTAAACCAAACACAGACTCAGATACCCCAGTTTCCAGCTGTGTCACAGCAACGACAGCAAACCAGGAACATAATCTCCAACAACAATAACAATGCAAGCACGCCTGTTGCCACACCCCTATCATTTAACTCACTACTGACTAAGCCCATATTAGGGAAAAGTACACGGACAGCACGGAGCAGACGGGGACGCAAACCAAAAACTACACTTCAGACATCTGCAACAGCTTCTGTTAGTGAAACTACAGGTGGATTATTGTCAGAAACAAACTGTTGTGTGTCACAAAGTGTCACAGAGAGCACTGCTGCTAACACTACTACAGGGTCATCACTTTCATCTGTAGCCACAGTTTCCTTGTCAACATCTTGCACTACTATCCCAACATTTTCATCTTCCACCTCTGTAGTCCCGACAGTGGACACCTCAGGGTCTGCATCAGCTGTTACCGTGGTTACACCAGCAACCACAGTAGCCATGGCACCTGTTTCTTCTCAAACTCCTGCTACACCAGAAGGTAAACCTCATACTACTGTTGGTCAATTGAGGACAAGGGAGACCATTACAGGGAAAGAGTTTGTGTTATGTTTTGAAAACGAAGAAAAGGCAAAGGAGGGAATAAATAATGAAGAGGGTGGCGAGTCATATGTTTTACAGTTTGAAGGGGATGCATCAGCTGAGGCAGTTGATGGGGTAGAGGGAAAGTCACTTGTGCTTCAGTTTAAGACAAATGGGCAAGGTGAAGGAGAAACGGGCAGGAATAAGGAAGCGATGATGTCATTTTTGCACAATTGGGGTGGAGAAAAGCAGTGTGAGAGTTATGCAAGGCAGGAGAGCAGTCAGGGAGAATCTTATGTCCTTCATTTCCAAACGGAGGCACAGGACAGTGGGCCATCCAGTACAAACTTCAGCCAAGGACAAAACAACAGCCTGCAGCTTTCCTGCACATCAACCCAAGGATTGGTGCCACTGGATGGACAGGAAGTGGTGTTTGAACTGGGGGGTGAGACCAAAATTGAGCAGGAAAATGAGGAGGGAATGCAGATGATAGCCCTGATAGAAGGTGAAGGGGGTATGATGAGAGAAGCCAGGGCAGGTTGCAGTGCTTCAAGTGGTGGTGTTAGTGAGGGTGGAGGGGCCATGGAAAATATATTTCAGCTGGAAAATGGAGAGGAAATTGTCATAATTGAGGTCAGCACTAGTACCTTAAGAGAAGGGAGAATGGAGCAAGGAGGGGATGGAGGCATCTCTCAAAATAGTGAGGTAAAATGTGAGACTGTAGCTGCAGAGGCAAATAAAAAATCTGTAAAGGAAGACCACCCTGCAGCCTGTACCGAGGTACAGCCATCCTCTGAAGACACAACAAGAAATTGACCTTTATCTAATTCTGAAGACATGCACCTCTTTGACTTAAACCAGTGTGCATCTGTGTGTGTGTGTGTGTGTGTGAGAGAGAGAGAGAGAAAGAAAAAGTGAACGAAGCTCAGCCTGTTAGCACTTTCAGTGTGAGTTCTCCGAGAACAGAGAGAACCTGAAATTAGATGAGGATTGTGTTGTAATGCCATGGTGCCACATCCTAGAAATGTTATACATTCAGCTCGGCTGTACATGGCCCTTAGTATATTCCTAAATATTATTAAATCTAATATTAGTTTTAATGATGCTATCTTTGTAAGTTTGTTTATGAAGTAAATAAGTTTGTGAATATGTGTTGTAAATGGCCTTTCTTCCCAATGGTAATAAAACATATTTACTAATTATTAATAAATGTTTTTTGCCATTGTCATTGGAATTGTCGATGTCTTTTTAATGTTTTACATAGTTTCATTAAATTCTTCATAGTCACCGCATTTGTGGTGTTTAACTGCATTTTACGTGACGTAATGCGACGTAACGGTTGCTTAGTACGGATTGCACGTACGCCACTGACGTAGGTCGCCATATTGAAAACGGAGCTGAGGAAGCAAAGCAGTGTACATTTGGATTCAGAATTCCTCTTTCTGGAAGCAAGAAGCGACTTCATGATCATTTGTTCCGGCAGACGTGCCAAATGTGCACGGGTTCAGCTACAAACAGAGACTCTCACTGTTTGTGTTTTACATCTGTCAGCTGAATCTCTGGGCTGTGTTGTGCAGAAGGTAAGCGGGGGTTTGGAGCAGAGACGGTGGGCTCTGCATGTGTCAGGGGACCGACCGCAGCGCTTCATAATAGCCATATAAGGACGTGAACGAGGTCGACTTTATCTCTGATGATCACTGTTTAACGTGAAGACCCGAGTTGAAATGGTGTGCATTGTACAAACATCTAAGGATAAAGAAACATGCATGTTTCAAATACTCCATAATCCCCAGCGTCTATCTTGTGCCTAACTCACTGCATGCGAAGACAAGTGCAATGCATAATGTAAATGTTTGAACAAGGGCTGGACTATGTGGCGAAAATAATTCTTGATAAAATGTTTTAACACCAGTGAGTATCGGCCCTCATCACAATAACCATGCTGAAAACATGAGTTTTGCCCCTCAGTTTAAATTGAAGAAAACAGTTACTAGCTAACAGCAAAAAATCCGTCTGAGCTGAAACATTCTGGCACTGCATGTGTTATTATCTTTAAGTGAGTACAACTTATAAACATATCAGTATTTTTTGAACCTTTGTTATTTTGCTATTGAATGAAATTATATTGCAATATACTGTACATATACGTTGTTATTAAATTGTTACCCACACATAGTTAGAGCTTTAAAGGTCCAGTGGATAAGAAATAGTGACATTTAATGGTGAGACTACAGATTGCAACAAATGGAAGATTCCCGCAAACTATGGTGGCCGTAAAGGGCACATAAAATAGTCTTTTTTGAACCAAAATCGGGAATACTGATGTTTACTTAGATAAATTAAATAACATTTATGGTCAAAAACCTCAGTCTCTTCAGATTAAGCCAGTTTATTGCTGCTCTCTGCCAGCCTCTGAACAGGCACTCTGTTTCTGAGCTAATGCCCGCCCCCCAGAACACTGAGTCTCATGTGATTGGCCAGCTACCAAGTGCATTTTCACTCGCTTGTGATTGGCCAGCTACCAGCTGACTGACTGCTCCGCGGTGCTTCTTCTTCTTCAGGTTGAATGTTCATGCCCACGACTGGGAGTAGCTGTTGGGGGAGGGTTCGTTGCACGGCAGATGTGCTAGTTATGTAACTAAACTTGACTTTTCAAAACCACTTGATTGAGTGCAGGTAAACAGAGAAGCCCTTCTTTCTCAGAAGGGGCTGAAGTGTTTATTGTGACACTTTAGTGATTTTTATATACGGAAGGACACAGGGACACACCAAAAAACATCAGAAATATGATTTTCCAGTGAATATCCTCTTATAACAGACAGGATGCAAAATTCGTCCTCTGGCTGGTTTTTCTCTTCATACTGCTTTAGGAATGTGGCGGCACAATACGTAAGCATCCATAAAACACAGCCCTTGCCTAAAATATATAAAAAAGACTTATTCTACAGGTAAGAAATACATTTTTTTTTACATTTCATTTTCACATAAAACATTCACCTCTCTCTGTCCGTGTTCTTTTCTTTACATGTGTGTTTTCAGGCTCCCTGTGCAGCTGGTGTGGATGTTTGAGATTGCATAATTTAGTGGAGAAACAGCATGCCACCTGTTTGAGGATATAGTATAAACATGGTGAGGGTGGAGCTGGATCAGGTGGTGATGAGGAGGATGAAGGAGGATGACATAGAGGTGGTCAAAGCCCTCATCAAGGTTGGTACAACATAATCAGTTTTGGACAGGCGACTTATGTCTGGATTTCTGTGGAAAATGTAAATGTGCTTTTGCGTCACTTTCTTTCCAGGAGGGCTGTGAGGGCACAGAAAACCGTCTCATCCTTCACATTGTCACTCGTCCACTGTGCCTCTTCATCTTGGCTGTTCTCTCCTCAATCCTACGCTGCCTTGTCCACTCCTTTATCCTGGCTCTCGCTCTCCCTGTCTTCCTGCTTATTGTCTATCTCAAAATTACCATGCCACGGTCTGTTGGTGTTCTGGGCAGCAGTCGCCCCTACTGGGACTATGTGGGCAGCAGTTATCGGGGGACACAGGATGAAACACTGCAGAATCCCTACTGTAGAATCAGTGGCAGAACCTCACTGACCAAAAAGGTGAGTTTTGGTTTGTTGGAAATTCTTTGTTGTTTCTTGATGGTAAACAATTAAATTATGTAACATGTCTTTTTGTCTTTTTCATTTAAAAAAGGACAAAAACAAGACTAATGAACCATTTCACTTTGGTTGCTTTTAAATTGTGTCACCTGCTTTGCCCGTCTCCACTATTGTAAAATGACCATGGAGTCTTTATGGAAGTTTGATTGAATTGAATGAGATTCAGAACAGACAACATGTCCAGCATACACACACCACTCCCCTCCATACTCTTTTATCTTCAATGATGCTTATTGTTATTATGCAGCTAGCTGCATGACTTCCTGTTACCTCCATGTCTACTGTAAAGCATATAGCAAGTGTGCAACTTCAAGTGTATGCTACTATATGTGACAGCTATAACTTATGGGGCAAACCTCCTATGAACTAGTAGATTACTAGTAGTAGTAGTTAGCCACTGTGTTGTCTTTTAGTTTGCAGTTTATTGTTTGTATTTCTCACTAGCTGATCATGACTGTTCATTTCCATTTGTTATGCATTCTACTGTTAAACCTCTCCCCTGACAACAACTTCTACGATTCCATGCCACTTTACATCATCATCAAACCATGGCGTGTTATTGTTTTGATTGAGAGACCACTGTGGTAGAAATCAAATACTGTGTGTTTAATTGTCGTGAACAAACACAGCAGCCCAATACTAATTTATTTATCTTCAGCCAAGATCCAGAATACCATCCAAAGACAAGGAGTCGTTAACAGAGAAAGTCACCCCAGAGAGGGAACAGGCAGCTGGACATGTTTGGGTGGCAGAGTGTGAGGGGGAGATTCTAGGCTGCATCTTCCGAGAGAGTGAGATGCACGTGGGCATCAGGAGGATCTGCAGGCTGGTGACGAGCTGCTGGTACCGTAAGGAGGGACTAGGTCGGCTGCTTGTCCAGAGTCTGGAGCAGAGAGAGAGGGAGACAGGGGCACACAGGGTGTATGCTCATGTACCCTACCCCTCGAAAGTGGGGGAGGTTTTCTTCAAGAAACTTGGCTACAGGCAGCTGGGGGAAGGGACTGCTGAAGAAGAAGAAGAAGAAGACGACACTGAGATGGAGCTTGAGACTCCAGAGAGAGGTTTTCTGGGATACCCCCTCACTAAAGTGTTTTACAAAGACCTGTGACTGAGTGACAATAGACTCAGGAAGTGAAAAATAGCCAAAGAATGGCTAAAGGTCATGTAGTGATAACACAAGTGCATCTTTGCTGAAGGTGCCATTACTACAGTGTTTGTCTAAGTGAATAATTTATTGAATATTATATTTATGCTAGTATTTATTTACAGCATGTGTTGCTGTTCTATTTGTGGGTTTGTTTTTAAGTTTATTGGTCTGTTTGTTTTTATTTAAACCACTATCTTAATTCTTTGTATGTGATATTTCTCCATCACATCCAGTGGAATAAAATAAAAATATACATGTGCTGAGATAATGTTATTTGTTAAACTCAGTACAGTAAAGGGTGTGTGGATGGACAGAATTGCAGGTATTTGTGGTTGTGAGTCTTTACAAATGTGTAGGAGGATGTGCAGTTACAGTATAGGAAGTGTGTGTGGTTGACATGAATCTGCAAAATTTCAGCTTTTATCTTCCTGAGCAACTTGATTGCCACTTCTCACCTTCATGTACAGTATGTGCATCCATAAGTCAGCAAACAATGCTCCCTCCGTTTAACTTTCTCTGTCTTTCAGTTTGGTTTTCTGTTACATTTAATTGTTACTTTATTGCCAGAAACATCAGTGACTGATAATTTTAAAAATATGCATTCATTATTGCTGATAATGATTATCTATGTCAGCCGTTAACCACATTTTTTAATGCTTTGGCAGTTGGATGAATATCAATAAAGACAGTTTTGAAATCGTATTTTCAACATTTTTTATTCCCTTTTCAAAATGATTTGTCTTGAAAATGACACCTTTTCTGGGTTCAACTTATTTGCTTTTTTATGTCTGTTAAGTTTATCCCTTTTGTGTTCCTCATCACACAAAGACTACAAGGACATTATTTTAGGCCATGGTAATGCCAGTAAATATTAAATGAACTACTATTACGTACTAAGTACTATTTTACTGTTGAAACTCATTTACATTGCAGATTTTTGCTCAGACACATTAATCATGTAAGAATGTGTGTGGTTTGCAGGTGATTGGCAGTTTATGTATGTTAGTAGGGAAGTGCACACAGCTCCATTCTGAGGCTAACCTTAACATGGTTTGAAGCCCTCACGGTTGCATTGCGATGCAAACCTCAGACGATGTCAGTACAGCATCAACATGCCACAGATAAACACCACAGGATGTTTGAACAACATTAATGTGTGTGGGAAGGAAGCATATCTCACCTGATCCAAGGACAAATATAAGCTTTATTGTGCCTGCTAACCCATGATCAAGCAAAACTGTAGTGGAAAATCACTATCCTTTAATTAACTTGAATGACAAAGCTGAGCAGTAAAACATTACTGTTGTTACATGTTCAACTAAGTGTGTGGTCAGATGATTTTCACCTTGTCAAAGCTGTGTTTTTACTTGTAACACTTCTCGGTCATCATTTTTGTTTCTCCATGACTGTCAAAGAGCAGACACCTGTTAGCTGGGCCTCGACCCGCCCAATCTGTAGCTATTATTGTTGTCAGGAAACAGATGTGAGTTCACACACTGGAAAGAAAGTCTGTTTGTTACTGTGGTCATGTGAGTCTGCACGGTATGGCTGTGTGTAAGTGTGTGTTGAACGCACGTTTGCAGGGTGTGGGCGGGTGGGTTTCGGAAAGTATGACCTGGCATTTCCTACACCGGGTTTCTGCCCCTGACTATGGGTTAAATGCACGGCCATGTCTGGCCATACTGAATGGCACCACGTACACACAAACTGCGGTAGTGCACGTGAGTATACATGTGTGACTGTGAGATGACCTTGGTAAGCTGTGGTCAAGTCCAGAGAACTGGGTGGGAAGTGGTTTCTTATAGTTTGGCATTTGATCAGACTCTTGAAGTTGGGAAAGGACATGCACACAAGATCAAATGTGCAGAGACATTAGGCTTAGTGCACTGTCAGAGTAATGCAATATGATGTGAGGTTGCCCTGGACATGCAGACACACACACACGAATCAAAACATTTTGAGTCACCACACAATCGTAGGATAAATTAAATTAATTTGTTCCAGATGATGTATAACATATAGACTATGTTAATGAGATGCTTGTACAGATGGCTAACGCACATGTGTACTGCACATACACAAACTGATGAGCGCCAAAAACAGCCACCCTGGGAAACGGTGAATTCCCCAAACCACAGAGTGCATGAAAGGGTGAGGGGAGTCATGGGAAAGCAGAATGCCTGCAAGCAGTACCAGTGAGTGAGCAGCCGGTGCTAAAACGGAGAGACAAGGGCAAAATAATAGACATCCTGATTTGGAGAGGGTGGATGACAGCATCTGATGGTTCAAAGGCTTATGAGTGAGATTTATCCACAAGTTGTGGTCGGTCAGCTGGCCAGCCATTTTAACAGACAAGGGAAGTTGATGACACTTCTACTCCCTGCCTGACACAGTTTGGGAAAATCCAGATCGGTGGACTAAGTAGGTGTCAGGGCCTCCAAGGTCTGTAAATGAATTTGGCTCCCCCAAATGTTGGGGGCTAAAGGGTGAGGGAGGTAGAAAAGTAGAAAGGACGAACAACATGGGTGGAAGGTGGTGATCCCTCAGGATCAGGGAGAGAAGGTATCTGGAAGTTCTTACTTTATGATGTGGGAAAACTAAAGTGAAGACTGGATGACTCGTAAGTGTTTGGAAAGTTTCAGCCAGTTGGCACAGTTTGCTGACGTCTGTGAAAAACCATAAAGGTCACAAATCACGCCAGACTACTCTGGAGTGTGGTCACTCAGATTGCCATGTAAAATCTGCACTGTATAACATTTCTTCCAAATATAAAAAGCCTTTTAAGGCTTTACAAGTTCCACTTTAACCACTATGTGAAACAACATATAATAATAATTTATAACAACCCGGTGCAATAATGTAAATACTAGATGTGTGGTTCTGTGTTTTAGTGTTTGCTTTTTGTCTGTTTAATTATGTTTCTGTGTTTTTTTTTTTTACTATTTATGCTTTTTACTACCACTATACCACAGGTTTGCACTAAATTTCATTGTACAAAGTACAATGACAATAAAGCTCTATTCTAGTCTATTCTATTCATTAATTTAAGAAAAAAAAAAGACACCTGTGCCCTAAAAATCAGATGAGTAATTTACAGCTTTAATTGTTTGCAGCAAGACAATACAATAAAAGCAGGTTTCAGACGTTCACATCTCCATTGTATCACGCCCTTTGAGCTTACTTTGAAAAATTGATCTGTCCAACCAGAAGCTGCTCTGTTGCATGCAGGATGTTTATGTTTAGATGTATAGGTTCTCAGTTCCCTCCATTTAACCCCCCATCTCACACACACTCATTTTCTCTCTCTCTCTCTCTCTCTCTCTCTCTCTCTCTCTCTCTCTCTCTCTCTCTCGTTCCCTCCATTTAACCCCCCATCTCACACACACTCATTTTCTCTCTCTCTCTCTCTCTCTCTCTCTCTCTCTCTCTCTCTCTCTGTCACACACACACACACACACACAAAACTCCATTCATTACTCACGCCTGCTGAGTGAAAGCGAAGTACATCTTTCGAAATGATTACAAAGCTAGACAGGTGAGCAAAAAAAATAAATGTGTTCTATTTATATATTTTGTATGTCTTGATGCATGTTAACCGAGTGCACATGCATACAATTAAATATGGAAAAAAATAGTTAATTTGATTCTAATATCTGATAATCATCAGCGGAAATCGAGTGGCATTGTACTCTTCCTGAGCAACATGACTTTAAGTTTCTGATTTAACTGATGTTGAACTGTCCTGGTTTCACTAAAATTAGTGAAAGTGAGAGTGAGAACAGTGAATGTTAGCCATATTCTGACTGTCCATTTCTCATATTTGGTTAACCACAGACTTTACATGTGTTTGCCATTGTTAGTTGTTGGATTAAACCTTGAATTCACGAGTGAGCCATCTAAATACTAACACATTACTAAGTTAGTTTAATTTTGTTTGGTATATTTTGCAATACAATTCTACCATCTTAAGCACTGTTCTGCCTGTACTATAACCATATAAGTAAAAAAAAAAGAACATAATTTCTCCATTTGTCTCAGTGTGCTTTTGCCTCGAAAAAAATTCATCTTCCATTATAAGAATGTGCGCTGGGCAAAGGGGCGACATGAGACCTACCTGTGTTTTGTAGTGAAGAGGCGAGTGGGCCCAGACTCCATGACCTTTGACTTTGGACACCTCCGCAATCGCACTGGCTGCCATGTAGAGGTGAGTAATGAAGGCGCATATAGGAGAACATATGTCTGTTCAGGGGAGAAAATAACAAATGAAATTATAATATGTTCCCAATAATTTCAATTTTGCCATTTCACCATAGATGTTGTTTCTGCGCTATCTGGGAGCCTTGTGTCCTGGTCTGTGGGGACAAGGAGGTTCTGGAGAGAGAAGGCTAAGTTACTCCATCACCTGGTTCTGCTCCTGGTCTCCCTGTGCCAACTGCTCCATCAGATTGGCCCAGTTCCTCAGTCAGATGCCCAACCTTCGCCTCAGGATCTTTGTCTCTCGTCTTTATTTCTGTGACATGGAGGACAGCCAGGAGAGAGAGGGTCTGAGAATACTGAAAAAAGCTGGAGTGCAGATCACAATCATGAGTTACAAAGGTGGAGGCATTAATCTCTGTACATGTGGTATAAATATAAAGATCGTGCAGACGTGTAATATATGACCTTGAGAACCAGAAAGAAATGGAATATTCATCTAGCCAAATTCCACCTAAAAGCCCTTTTTCCTCCATTATTAAGTTGAATTTTCTTTTCTTCTCTTCAGACTACTTTTATTGCTGGCAAACATTTGTGGCTAAGAAGCAGAGCAGCTTCAAGGCCTGGGATGAGCTGCACCAGAACTCTGTTCGCCTTGCCAGAAAACTTCACCGCATCCTCCAGGTAGAATATCTACCATATCGCATATTTTTGTCAGCCAACATGATTTAATTAAATGATGTGCTTAAAATTCTAATTCATTCATTCTTTCTTTCTTTCTTTCTTTCTTTCTTTCTTTCTTTCTTTCTTTCTTTCTTTCTTTCTTTCTCAGCCATGTGAAATTGAAGATTTAAGGGATGCCTTCAAACTTCTTGGACTGTGAAACATACCACACCTGTGACTTTCTGTTAGATCTGTTAAGAACAAACATTAGTCAATCACTACAACTGCTATACTGAAATTAAAAACAAAAAAGAAAAAAGCAACAAAAATTGCTTTCATGTTCTGCAGGGACATTTCAATGGACTGTGCGGCCTCAGGCAAAGGGGACCTTAGAGAATCCTATACTGATTCAAACCAAAGCAGGTAAATGGCATTTGGCAAAGTTATTGTGTAGCTTTGGTTTTGTGTGCATAACAGAATTGTAGAGTTGAATTGGGTTCTCACAAAATTGTTGTTGCTGTAGTGTAATGTAGTCGGCTACAGTCAGCTAAGGACTCCAGGCAGTTGCCTGCTTTGTGTACCCTGTTGAAATGTCCATGAAGTTACAGCAAGGCTTTAAATGTTGGGTAGCTGCTGCTTATTGTTTCTGTAGCATTACTGTTTTGAAATAAATAAATATACAAAAAGATTTACTGTGTTGTGTGACTGACAGTACCCTGAAAGCAGTTAGCCTGGCTACTTAAGAACTTGTTATCAAAATGCTGGTATTAAAACCCCACTGTAGAGAATTGCATATAGTCCAGTGATAAAGTGACGAACAATAATTCATATTGAACCAGCAGAAACAGAAGTATAATGTGTAGAGGTCCATATAGAGGTCCACATGAAATTCAGTCCCCTGGGCCGGGCTGCCTTTGGCCCACTTCATACTAATCAACAGTAGGTGCCCTTTTAATTTTCGCCCCTGCCCTTCCAAATGTTATCTGCACGCTACTGTTCATAAGTAATTAATGCTAATACATGAGCAGCACAAACGTGGCCCTCTTAATGCTCACTTCTTTTAGATTTTTATGTTAAAATTTTGTAGTTTCCAAGCATACGCCAAAAACAAGTGGCATACTCTGACTGTCTGACACAGGCACAGGCAAAGTGGTCCTCTCTTTTAAGCTAGTTCATCTCATTGTCGCTCTGAGATAATGTATGTCAGCAACGCTATGCTGTACCGTTGACAAAAAAGGTAGAATGCCTCTTTAAACATCCGCGTTGTGTGGGTGGTGTAAACAAGTTGTGCGCATATACACCGTCTTTTACGGTCCCGCTGCCGTTAACGCCGCGCGGAGACGCTACACTCACCGTCACCACCAGCGGCGTACACCGACCGTCCGCGTAGAAGTCAAGATGGCGACCGAGGGTCAATCCGAGTACGAGTCTGTCCTCTGTGTTAAACCTGAAGTGAACGTTTACCGAATCCCACCGAGAGCATCCAACCGGGCCATCAGGTGAGGCGAAGGTGTTGGAGGGAAGGAGGGAGGGAAGGCAGCGGCCTGACAGCGAGCTTTCTGACCCAGCAGCATCCGCGAGCTCCGCCGTTGCCTCGGCGACTCTATTAACTGAGCTCGTTTCCTAATCACGCAGCTTTACGACACTGCGGCCACTGTCTGTATGTGCGCTGCGTTTAGTTTCCAAGGTCATGATGGGGAAATGATACAGCTTTGTACCTGCACCACACGGACTAGAGGTTGGTTACATTCCTGTCAGTGTCTGTGGGTTTGTATGCTTTCCTCCAGTGGCACATGGTAAGAGGAAAAAAAACAGTGCCAACACTGATTAAAGTGCAAGCAATTGAGAGAGAGAGAAATGTGTATGAGATTATCCAAGAAGAAGGTACCTTTTCATATAATTCAATGAACATAGATGAGGAGAGGAGATGGGAACAGAGTGGAGGCAGAGTTCAGGTACACCAGATATCCAACTCCTTATTTTGGAGAGAACTGTCATGGAAAACAACTGCAAGACACTTTCAGACATTAGAAAAGAAAATCTAAGGTTGGAACAGGACTGCTGGAGGAATTGTTGGAAAAATAATGCAGGTTGTTTGCATGTGTTCTGTTCACATGGAGCAGTGAATGTGATTTGGGCAGGGTGAGGAGTTCATTGGAAGGCCTTCATTAATGGGAATGTTCCAGTAGGCTGAATAATGAGGAGAACAAAGACGCAGCTGTATTAAATTCGAAGAATCACAACATTAAAACAAGTGACAATGGACTGAAAGAATCCAACATACTGCTAAATGGAAGGAAACAATTTAAGATGTGCAAAATAAGGAGATGATCACTGTCAAATAAGCAATTTAGATGATGGGTTTGAATGAATGTGGAATAATATGGTTGATCGTGAACTGAAAGTTAATCAAAACTGTATTCTGTTTTATACTATATTTCTTTGGAGGACAATAGGTATGTCTTTATAAACATCTATGGTACTTTAAAGGAAATTATGCTTTATTTTACTCAAGTGATTCTCATTTGCTTCTTGTTTATCCCTCTTATATAGCAGAAAGTCTTTCCTTTAGATGTTAAGATAAGCCAAAGTCTTGCTCAAGGATACTTCAGTCTTAATTGTTTACTGTTGTTTTAATGGTTTAAGTTGAGTTCATTTTCTATTTCAACTTGATCCACTGCAGCTACATCCGACTGAGCATGACAGTAGCATAGGGCTGACTCTGCATAAGACACATGATTGGTTAACCAGTGACCATATACACATGGGTCAGGGTGATGATGTAATGTTTCAGCCTAGGGTCAAGGTGAGTGATGCTATAGTCACGTTTGGTTCACACAGAACAAAACTAACCGCGTGTCTGTGCGTGAGACAAAGCATAACAGTGACACAGACACACGCAAACAAAACATTTTCTATTGCCTGTCTTTGTCTTCCATGTTGACATCAGTTAGTAAACTGCTGTCACCAACCCTCCTACATCATACTGTCTTCCTGACTCTGTATGTTTGCGTGCGTGTGTTCCAGGGCAGCCGATTGGAAGCTGGATGCTCCTGACTGGACGGGCCGCATGCGTGTGACGGCCCGGGGAAAAGTGGCCTACGTGAAATTGGAAGACAAAATCTCTGGTGAGGGAGCAGCAGACGGGACCGCTCCATTGTTTACTGGCACTGTCGCTGCTGTAAATTATTTCACTGTGTAGTCTTGTGCTCGCCGTCACCCTCTCTGTTACTCATCTCTTCCAAGGTGACCCAGCCCACATCCAAGCATGCGATTTATTTTAAACCAAACAGCTTGATAATCTCTGTCTGTCTCTGTTGGAGTATTGTAGTGACTTCTTCTCTGACTAAACTTGACATTTGCACATTTTGCATGTGGATTTTAATAGAGATTCATTTTATTTTATCATCCGCATAAAATATAAAATGACATGTCCTATTTCAGACTTAAAGACAAATGTTTAGCAGGGTTTATTGGCCGAAGCTGACCGCACTTCCCATAAAACTGTTGGTGTCAGAACACTGACATGCCGTTGCATTAAGAGCGCATCAATAAATAGCTGAGACACGATTCAGAGTACTGTGCAAAATCTTCCACCATTAAATATATTGTTGTAGCAGTGCTACCATGACCATCTATATTTATTTCTCAGTTCCTTTATTAGAACACAACCATAGAATACAGGAAATGCACAATATGGACAAAAGTATTTTGATGCCTGACCCTTACACCACCAGGGACTGTAATAACATATTCAAATAAATATGTATACAGTGCTTTAATATGGAGTTGGTCCCTCTTTTGCAGCTATAACAGCTTCCATACTTGTTAGAAGACCTGCCTCAAAATTTTGGAGATAAGGCGCCCAAAGCCTTGTTGAAGCACCTGAATTCACTACTTACCAGGTGTGGCCAAAAACTTTTGTCCCTACAGTTTATGTATGCAGTATGAAAATAACAAACTACTGTGTCAAATATGTAGTGTGACCCACCCTTACACTTGATGAAGCCTCTTAATCCTGGAGTGGAACCCAGGTAAAACCTGTCAGGGGTAAAAACCTGCATTTGTCCCACTATTTCATGTCAAAAATACTGTATCTGCTGGGGAAAAAGGTCTGTTTCACCAGGTTTATTCAACATGCTTGAGCATTGTTATATGAGTTAAACTCATTGGAAGCTTGTTGATACAGGATATCATTATTCTATCAAAATGCCAAAGAGCACAATATTTGCCATTAACAAGACCAACAATAAAGCAAGTTGTGGCCTTAGACTTTTGTACATTACTGTAAATGCGTGTTATCTTTTTATTATCAATGCTTGATAATAAATGTTATTATCTATCTTTTGATCTCCTCTACAGGGGAGTTGTTTGCACAGGCACCCGTAGAAGAATATCCTGGGATCGCAGTGGAAACAGTTAGTGACTCCAGTCGTTACTTTGTGCTCCGCATCCAGGATGATAGTGGTGGGTGACTGGTTTGTTGCCAAAGCCTTCATTGTTTAGTAAATATGCTGATAATTCAGAGCACTGATGCAGCATTGTTTATCGGTATTGGAAATGTTAATTTTAGTGGACAGGTGGTTGTGAGATTCTGTCTGATTTTGTTAGTGCTTGCATACAGACCTATCAGTAAGCTCTCACCCTTGTTTTTCTGCTTCATGTCACTCTCAGGCCGCAGTGCATTCATAGGCATTGGGTTTGGTGATCGGTGCGATGCCTTTGACTTTAACGTTGCACTTCAGGACCACTTTAAGTATGCAGCTGTTCCATTGTGAATCATTATTCATTCAGGAGTGAATGGATTTTGCTTGCTTTGGCTGTCTTAAATCTTTTTGCATATTTGTCTTTCTTCCTGATTTTCTTAGGTGGGTGAAACAGGAAGATGAATTCAGTAAGCAAGCCCAGGCTCCAGACTCAACTCCTAAGCTGGACCTGGGCTTCAAGGAAGGACAGACCATTACGCTCAATATCGGGGTGACTTTATTTTTAAATCAGTATTTCATTTGCATTTTATCTGTATGAAGCCAAATCATAATCTACATTTACAGAGTAGGTTTATTGCAGTGTGGCAAACGTTTGCATCCCTCACTCACAATCTGGTAACATGACATTGGAGGCACATGTTTCTCCGTACAGTATGCGCTTAGTGAAGCATTTATGTGATATCATAAGTCTTTTGAATCATTTTTGAATTCAAGTTTCTCTGTTTCTGATATACTTTTAAAGCCGGTAATACTGTTGAAATGAATCCTGTCAAAGGTTTGTCTTTTGGAGACTGGACCAGCAGAGGTTTACAGTGTTTTTACCCATGAGACCATACCATAAGTGGCCATGATGGGGTTCTTACTTTTATTTATAAAATCATAAGCGGATAGTTTGTGTTTATTGAATTGTGGTTTCACTGACCTGTTAGCCACAGGTCAGTGATGACAGAAGGATATGCAGATTTTATCCACTTTGCAAAAGATTTCCCTCATAAAAATGCCACCTTTTACCTTGATAATATTTTTGCCACTTTTCTCACAGTTAGACAGCTCCTGCACTGAAGTCTATAGAGAAATTTTAAATTTTTTGTTCAAGGCAATAAAGGAACTCCTGATCTACTGCCTACTCGTTTGTCAGTTTTTTCCACAGAGATAAACCTGAACGAAGGATTTCAAAGTCCAAAACACAAGATAATATATTAATATTTTAACTTACTAATGAAGGCAGCAGTGGATTAACAACTCCTGTGTGCTGTGATATTAAATGAATGATTTTCTCTATGGACTTTGGTGCAGGAAAGTGAGCATTTTAGGTCAGTGTTGATAATATATCTATATAAATTCAAACTTGCACATGCTCACCAGGTTTCCTTTATCATGTTGATGCTTTCCATAGCAATCCAAAAAGAAGGACAGGTCTCGTCCTCAGAGTTCAGGTGGCATCGGGCTCCTTCCACCTCCGCCTGGGGGAAAACTAGCACCACCCCCTTCATCCAGATCCACTAATCACAACACACAACCATCTGCAGGAGTGAGCGACACTGGTAGGTGACTGTAACCCTGGAGTACAGAAAGATGACGAGTTCACGCTGTCTTGGATGTTTTTCTACATTTGTGTTAATTTGAGGTCATAAAATGTTTTCTATATAAACTTCACA
This sequence comes from Brachirus orientalis, assembly GCA_016785285.1. NCBI lineage: Eukaryota > Metazoa > Chordata > Actinopteri > Pleuronectiformes > Soleidae > Brachirus > Brachirus orientalis. Next base: position 15,654,278 of record JAFBJR010000425.1, on the reverse strand, counting down.
TCGAGCTCAAATCATACTTTTGGCTCAGACGTGTGTCATATCCATGAGTAAACAGAACAATGTACTCACACCTGAGGGCACTGCCGGTATTAACTGTGTCTAATCTTAACTTAGGCAGTCATATGTGAGTTTTTGGAAGTTTAAACAAAAGCTAGCATTTTAACTTCATTATCTCAGTAATTCACAGCTTTATTTCCGTTTTCATTCTGCTGCTCGTTCTGGAGAGACACAACAGTTTTAATTTTCACTGGGGCGTAAAATGTGACCTGACTGTGGCCACTCAGAAGCCTTACATTGTGAAAGCTCATGTAAACGGTGAATATGAAGCAGAGGAAAGTTATGTCTTTGATGAGAGCTTTTATTTCCTTGGCCCCATCGTGGTCAGCTATAAAGCTGTTTCCAATGGAGCACTTGTATCCACAGTCTTTACAGTGAAGGTGGTGCGTGCAGTGTTATGCTGACCTGTAGTAATTCTAGCCAAAACTATGGCACGTACACTCCCCTTGTAAAACACTGTTTAAATTCCCTTAAAAAAAAAATATGGTTGCCCCTTTTGTAAAAAAAAAAAATAATTGTGGATCAAACTGAAAAGGGTTTTATAACTAGCCTCATCTATCCGAGCACCACGCTTCATTTTCATGTGCTGAGGTTAGGAGATTGGAGAGATTTCTGTCTCGGTCTGAATAAAGTGGAGGTGAGGGTTTGCTCTGCAGCAATTTGTCTTTGCACAGATCATGTCCTGTTTTCTCAGGATGCTACAGGTATATCATGGCAGTTCCTTCCTACACTTAAGTGGAAAACTGAGTAATGAGCTGTGTGGATGGTTGAGTGTAGGGGAGATACTGTTTGTAGAAAGTAATTTCTTTTGGCTTCTTAGTGGTTTATGGAACATGAATTTTATTTGCTTGACTGAAGCTGACGTCTTAAAACCTCAATACCTTGAGTTATTTCAGTACAGACCTGACCCCCTTTAGGCAAGGCAGATTTTATTTATTTATATTTATAGAGCACATTTCATCACATAGAAATTCACACAGAAAGAGAACGTTCCCCATATTATCCTTTTCTTTTTCATTCTTAAAGAATTTTCCGTAAACTTGGCATTGCTTCAAGAAATGTCTTCATACACCTGAATCCCTCAAAAGGACTAATGCTGTAGTATATACTGTATGTTAGATCTGTATGTGGTGCTGTAATGTAGCCACTGAAATGCACCAAAAATGAAGGTGATGTCCTAACACATGAAGAAAAATGACGTCTAGAGAGGTTGAGGGATGGCAAGGACTCCCAAAGCATTTTGCACATTCTCCTGAACTTTTTCTCATGTTTACGGACCTTTTTATTGTGCTTTACATAGAAGAATAAAAGAAGACATAAAACAACATATGTATTTAAAAAAAAATACATATGCTGCTGACCTGCACACTGACAGGTAAGTCATGTGAGGATGGGTGCTGCAGTCAATATATAAGTCAATACTTTGATATAGTTTGTGGATGTTCATATTTAGTTACTATATAGTCCTCTTAGGTAGAAGAGTGAAACATGTCGGGTGTTTGTTGTTGTGACAGTATAAGCAGGGTAGACATATTCGACACTTGGATTATTCAGTACTCTATACACACCAGTGTGGGCGACTTTTCATTCTTTAGGAAGGGCTGTGTAAAATTGTTTCCCTGTAGACTTAACAAGACATTTCTTAAATTCTTGCCAAAATGTTTTAGCAATCACAATAAAATGTTTTTTTAATAAACATTTTTGTCAATTATCTTTGTTTCTATTCTGTTTTGTGTTATTTTTTTTCGAACCAGCAGGTTGTTTGCTGGACCTGGACTCCAGTAACTCCAACTCAGTGGCTCCATCCAACCCCACCACCGCCACAGCCAGCTCCGACCTGTGGGGAGACTTTGACTCTGTTTCCACAAAGTGAGACGACATACGTTCTGGTTCCTCCCTCCTGCTGTCTCTGTGTAAAGCTATACAGCACATTTTTCAACTTCCCCCCCCCCCATTGTTGGGTCCTATATCTGACCCAGGGAAACAGCCCTGTGTGAGTTTGTTTTTTTCCAGTTTCTCATGTTATTTGTTCTGACTTTATGCAGAGAAAACACCCAGAAAGCACATTTAGAATTTTTTTGGTCATTACCTTGTTTCCTCCTTTGGTCATTCTTACTGAGGTTCTTCTCGTCCTCTGTGTGTCCAGTGTAACTTCCTAGTTTCCTCTTTCCTCACTATTACAGTGATTTATTTGCTAATTTGTATTGTAGAATATACATAAAAGAACTACCAATAGAAGGGGGACTTGGTTAGAAACATCTGATGAGGGGAAACTAATTAAATACAATAATTAATGAATTTTATGTACAGAGAATATTTATTGTAAATGTAAATATTATCAGCATTTTGCAAGTATTGCCATCAGTGTTGTCACCTGTATGTAATATAGCTTCTTTTTCTTCAAGTCTCCAGCAGTGGGACTGAAAATATGCACTGACTGTCTGCTCTGTCTTTGTAGTTAGTAATGTATACATAATCCATATTTAACACAGGGATCAGTGAACAATGAATCCTAGATCTATTTGAAGTTATTTTACTCAAAAGAAACCAGTTAATCTGTAACTGATTTATGGATAAATGTGCTCTCTTACACTCCCTAGTGGGCATTTGTGGGTCCAGAGTATTCACTTTGCAGAGGGATTTATCATATCAAGATGCAGCTTTTGATCACATGTTTAGTTTCAGATGTTTTTAAGTGTAACATCATGACACAGAGATAGTTGAGTAGGAATGTTAGGGCATGCAATAGGATCTTAACAAATAGAGGCGAGGCATTAAGCACTTTTATCTTTGCCTCAAGGGTAAATAAAGATGATTTAGTTCATGTCATGTCATAACTACTCAACACAGCTGTTAAAAGCAGCGACTGGTGAGTCATCGGTGTCACGACCTGTTTCCTCCTCAATGAATGGGTCTGTGTTTCTGCACTGGGATGGGCCTAACCTCCTTAATACTTCCTGAGAAGGTGAGCAGGTTGTAGACCTCAGCCGCGGCATGTTGTACTGTACAAACAAGCTTTAACTGTGAATTTAAATTCCACGTTAAGATCGAATGTTATTAAATGAAATGATTCTGGTGCAGACAAATGCAACATGGGACCGAGTCAGTCTGTGTTTGATGCCATGTTTTTGTTGTGTTTATTGTTATGTACCAAGAGATGGGGTCATGTTACACGCATGTGTTGTGACAGGTATGTGGTGAGTGGTGTTGTGGTGACAGATTGACACACACACCGGATGCGTGCGTGTGAGTCCTTAATGGTGTTTGTCAGTGTTTGTTTACTGTTCAAATGAAATGCATTTCTCCCAAATGTTATGTGATATTAACACTGTATATGTGTAAGGAAATGTATATGGACTTAAATATGCAAAGAAAAACATAAAGATATTATTTAATGACCATAATGTTCAGTTGTTTTTACTCATTAAATAAAAAGGAGCAAAAAATCAACACACGTATCTTTTATTTTAATGGATACAATGGTGCGCATTATTATAGTGTCAGTAAGTGCCATACATTTCCTCACTACAGAGTAGGTCTTTCTTTGTTCAGTCAAGTGACTCAGTGCTGCTATAGGCCCATTACTACAGTACCCTAAATGCATCGTCAACCATGAGAGACATGATCTGTGTCCAACTGCACGCACATAAAATGAGCACACCTTCAGTATTCACACACAATTAAAAGACCAATACATAAACATAGATATGACTCAGCCCACGTGTGTGTGAGAGAGAAACAAATAGACCCTCAGGTGTTGAGCAGTGAATATAAAGTGTTATGGGCTGTTTTTATGACATGTCCATCCTCACCGGTGGTCACCTCATCATCCTCTGACCATCAGGCCTTGTTTGCCCAGGTTTTGGCGTTGCTACGGCGATTGCGACAGCGTTTCTTGTTCGATGACCTCTGAAAACGTTTAGGCCACCCAGACAATTCTCTGCACCGTTCAGCTGCAGTGTCCAAAAGACAGACAAAGACAGATGTATGAGCGTGCACCCACACAGCACAGCTGTGCACGTAGAGTAGACTGTCTCACCTTTCAGATACTCGTCCTGTTGGCACACAGTCCTCAGGCAGATCTCTTTGTTGATCACGTAGACACGAGGGAGGCTGCATCAAAAACAGACCCCAACATGACCATTCGGTGTTGTCTGGACCGAGTGACCTGATGTAACCACACTGAGAGAAACCTGCTTTGCCACCACTAACACTATACACACTGTCCTAACTTTTACTCATTTTTTATAAAAAAAACAACAGCAATAATGTTTTTTCTCCACTTAATTTATATAAAGCTATAATAGTTTTTATATTATACTGAGCTGCATTTTGTTGTCTCATTAACTTGCTTATTAACCTAAAACAGGGTTAGTATATTAAAATCCCAAGAGGTCCAGACACAAAATTTCCTCAAACCGAAAAGTCCTCTAGCCTAAAAGATTCAATTCTTACCTAAAGGATATGAGAAACAATTGCGGTTTAGTTGGTGAACTGAATGTGGAACAGCAAGTTCTATATTTTCCACTCATGAAAGTTTAGCTGGCAAATTGCTAAATTTAATGAAATAAAAGCTGCAGAGTGTAGGTTTCTGTCATTTTCTGCTGTTGCTGTTATTATTCTGCCTCTGTTTGGTCTTTGCAAACAAAATGATGTAACAATATTTGTATGCGTCCTTCATCTGAAAACAGGTTCTGTCAAGCAAAACTATCAGAACTGACTGAGGGAGTATTTGTGTGTATACAGCATCACAGTGGAGGATGGGGCCAAGAAGTGTTTATACCTTCAAACTGTGGTTTTTATAGCCATAGAATTAACTTCTGGAACTTGTAATGGGCGCTTCTTTGTATTTTCAGTTAAAAATCACTTCCTTTGTGCATCATGGGATTGTCGCCGGGCTACATGGAATCTAATCACTGCTATACTGGAAAACACAGAGCAAGTCATGCTGAGCTGACAGGCTTAATTGGCACTGTGGGAACTCATTTGACAATGGCTCGATGGGACAGGCATTGTTTTAAATTTAAATATTACTAAAATGTATGTTCTGAAAATCAGATCACCTGTAGAAACAAACACCACCAATGCATCTCTTGACAGGCTTGTGAACTGAGTACATCCTGGTGCAAGCATACATCTCCTCCCTACAATCTGCAGAGACACGGGAAACATGTATTGAAACTGTTTGACTTACAAGTACAAAATTAAATGTAACAAAACTTGCAAAAAAAGGGGTAAGTATTTGTACAAAGAGCTCATGGGGCCTCCTTAGAGGTCATATGCAGTCTGCGGTCACTCACTGTTTGGCAAGGTGCCTCCCGGTGCCTCAGTGGTCTCTAGAAACAAGGAGAGAAAACACGATCAGAGTGGGAAAACATTTCAGCCTTGACCTACGTCAGTGACTCACAGACTGACAGATGTCATGAAACACAACTTGTCCTGATCTAAACTGTGACTTGTGAGGAGAAGAGCGTTACCAGACTCCGGGGTTTGGGCTACAGCTGTGAGCACTGTGGAACAGAAACCACATGAGGGGAGTGTTTCGCAGCATAAAAACAAACACGTAGCGGCTCAACCATAATTAAACAAAATGATTTGTGTTCTGTTTGGCAGCGTTACCGTGGAAACTGCAGAGGAGCAGGGCCACTGGAAGGCTGCCCATTCCTTCAACTTGTAAGAGGCACACGCTTTTACGAGCTGGAGGAAACCAAAGAGGAAAAGAGTCAGGATGATTTCACAAAGTGGAACTGTTCAATTTTCTCTCTTGGGATTTTTGTGCTGTTTATGTTTCCTTTAATCCTCGTGCATATAAATGCTCTCAGCATTCCAGCTCACTGTAATGTTTTCCCTACAGCTTTGCTCCAGCTAAAAACACAGAGTGTAGTGCCATGTTTTGGGTAACAGACAAGTTGTCATCGTTATATAGAAAAGTGCAGCCTGATGTCATTTTACTGTGGAATAATATTTTCTACTATACACTCTGGTAATTATTTGACTGCATGTAAACAGCTGCATAAGGTGGTAGTGGAGCAACTTAAACACGGATTACAATAAATAGACGGAAATAGCGAAAAATCATTTCATTTGCTGCTTCTGAATGTGTTTTTCCTCTCTCCTTGAGCCCCTCTCCTGTTTTCCTCCTTCCCTCTCCCACTGTGCATCATTCCTCTTGTGATGTGTCAGTGCAACATAAGAGTCCAAGATGTGAGTTCTCTCAAAAGAATGTGTTTTTTTGTGTGTGTGTGTGTGTGTGTGTTCTATTTCAGCACCCCCCCCCCCCCCACTCCTCCTTTGTTACAGTCGCACATTGTTTAATAACTTTCTTGTCATAGAAAATATTAGTGGACAATCATCACTGACCAATGTGAGCATGGCAACTTTGTCACAAGTTGTGTCTTTCCTGCTGCTAAAATCTGATCACACACACATTTACAGTTAAATCTTTGAAAATCCAAGCCTGGATTGCCCTGCTTTAGCTCTGGTTGCTTGTGAGTGACATGTTTTCCACTGCTGGAGTGTACTGAACTCCACACGCCACCACACATCACAAAAACATCGATATTCTGAAATGAACCCGTTATCCGGCATTCACTATTCAATTTCACGTTTTCATCGCAGATATCATTCCAGGAATATCTTTGGATGTGAGCTATGTTTAATCTGCAGGTGTTCCATGTTGGTAGCTCCTACAGTATGTGTCAAGTTAAGGTGAAAAATAGAAGAAGCATAATTTACTTGTACTCACAACGTTTGCTGTCGTCCACAACTGCTTTAGTTTTATGAATCTTTTGTCTTCTTCTCTTTCCCCTCCCTCTTTCTTCTCCTCCCTCCTCCTCCTTCAGTCCTCCTTTTTTCCACCCTGCTCCAGCCTGTTGAAAAATTGCATATACTAGATACAATCTGATGTCTTAAAAAATGTTCTCTCTCTCTCTTTTTATAGTCACCTAAAACAGACATTTATATGTAATATTCACAATTTATGCTTCTGTCAGTGTATTATGCAATTTTATATATTCAGAATGGAAACGAATTTGTTTTTAACAAAAAGAAAAAGGTCAGAAACGCAGATATCGTCTGAATAAATGTACCATTTATGCCATTATTGTGAGAAAGTTTTTTGTGAACCTCTCTACTGTAAATACAGTGATGAAATTGGGCCTCAAATTTTACTTTCTGCACTACTTAATATAACCAGCAGGTGGAGCAGTGCACACAGTTGTTTCAAACAATTGCTTGACAGAGCAGTCAATGAAACACTCACTCAGTCACTCATCTTCTACTACTTTATCCTCCACAAGAGGATCGCTGGGGTTGCTGGTGCCAATCCCGGCAGGTTGTCAATGAAACAACAGGTTTTTTTGTCTTTGATTTATTATCAGAGTAAAGAGAAATAACCAGATTTAGTGCCAAGAAAAACATTAGCCCAGACTAATTGTGCATTAATTCAATAATGCACAATTCAATGTAACGAGTGTGACCTGGTTTCACCTCCCCTGTGTATGTGCTGAACCATATATGATGTATGATTCCATTTCATTACACATCTCCAAAATTGCTGATTACTTGACGCGTTCCCCATTCCAGCAACTTTGATATGAGGAGTGCAGTGTTTGTTTTCATTTTAATATTTAAAAATTCACTGTATAAGGCACATTGTGGAACAATGGCTGGCACCGTCGCCTTGCAGAATAATGTGTGGGGTTCACAACCAGGACCAAACAAGGGCCTTTCTACATGGAGTTTGTGGTTTCTCCGCGTGTGTGTGGGTTTTCTCCAGGTTCTCCGGTTTCGTCACACAGTCCTAAAACATGCAGAGGTTAATTTGACACTCTAAATGGTGAGAGTGTCCAATTGGCGAGAATGTGAGAGTGCATGGTTGTTTGTCTCTACAGCATGTGTTGGCCCTGCAATGGTCAAACAAATATTTGATATATCACCCTATGTTTAACTATATTCTGACATAGAACAAACCATCAGCAATAAATGAGACTAAACAAACATGAACAGGATGATTTATTATTTTTTTTTAAATCATATTTTTGCAGGAATACATTTTGTTCAGTTTATTCCAGTTTTGAGATTATATGAATAACTGAGTTGCATTGGGGGAAGACGTCTTTACTCAGAATATGATCCTGTTACAATCGTCTTTATTTGTTCTTCGTGTATTTCTTTGCTGTTGGTGCTTTTAGATAATTGTACATTATCAGGTGATGCATTTATTAAGATGTTTGCAAAATGCAATTATTTTTATCCGTATTAATCACACAAAGATATTGCCCAGATTATCTCTTTACATAAGTTGTCCTTCAAATGTCTTCAGTGGTTATCTGTACAAAGACAAATGTCACCTTTAAGGCCAGAGTTCCCGACCCTTTGTATCAGAATCTCTTTGTGTTGGAAATATCCTTTTTATAACTGTTAACGCTGCACAGGGAGGGGAAACCTGACTCTGCATGGGCTTCCATGAGCTCGACTAATATAAATGTTGCTACACATACCCTTGAAGTCACACATAACAAAACTCTCACTGGCTCTCACCCTGCAGTCAGTCCAGGAGGGACACACTCATCATTCCCTTGACATATGTGGGCTACAGGGACTGCAGAGCCAGTGCCTGTGGGGTGGCCCTAACAAGGTCGACTGGGCGAAGCTGATGACAGCTTGACAGATGGAGGCAATGTAAGCGAAAGAGAAGAGGAGAGCGGCCAAGATCCATCAATGTGTAGACATCAACCTGCCATTCTAACCCATGCTATACCAGTGTTAGGGAGTGAATTACACAAGTAAAGGAATCGCGTGTTCGGGAAGCGATGCAGAATCGTAATATAGAAAGGCAAGCATGCCTGATAGTAAACACATGATAATCTCTCAAGTTGTTTATTAGCAGGAAGTCGCTGCACGATGCATTCCAACGCTGCATGTTCGCTCCACTTACAACCTCCTTCTCACTCAAACACGCTTCTCCCTCATTCCTCTCCTCTGCATTTCAAGCAGCTGATGCATTTTTATGTGCCGCTGTGTTTCCTGTGCATGTACACAAACACACACCCCTAAAGAACCAGCTGAGCTTTCCCATTTGCACATTGTAAATCTTGGTAAACGCGAACTCATGGTGTATTTATATGCCAGTATGAGTCTTGAGTGCTTCTCGCTGTACTAAAGTAATGAGTCAGTGTTCTTCCAGTGAACCTGTTAAAGCAATTAAAGAAGTCGAAGCAGCAATGCAACAGAGGAAACAGAGCGTGGGGGAAATATTAGGCCATGATGACCCAAGTATTTGGAGTCTTTCAAGAGATAGGTTTCAGACATTTAACCAGATCTATTCTGTATTTACTTCACCCTGACCATTAATCTGGCTCTTATGTCAGTGTCTGCTTTTGCAGCTATCATTATCACAACATGCGATGTCTTTTGCCAGGTATCAGTCCAACTATCTGTTACAACTATAATTTAATTTTCCAGCTGGTTGTCCCTGTATCATCTGTATTAAAAGATCGTCTGGCTTAAAACTTAAGCACTACAGAATATTACAAACCGACTTATGGAGACAAAAAATGTAAACTTTGATGTAAAATACACAGTAAGACATGGAATTAGATGATTTAACAACAGTGAAGGTGAATCTTTGTAAAGTTTGACCTTTTGTGCTGAAGTGAGCTTAATCCAACTGCTACTGGCAGCATGAAATCTGAATCTTGCTGCCATCACAGTTCTTTATCAAGATTGTTGGGTTGCTCAGTTTTCATACTCACACACTTGAGAGGTGCAGTGTGTAACACTGTGACATCCAATTTAGTGCCATCGACTGCAAATTGAAACTAACAGAGGGCTCTGCCACTCATGCTTTAAAGCAAAAAGAAAAAGAAAAATGAAAAAATTTTTATTAGGCAGTTGAAACAATTTAGAGAGCAAAGTGATTATAAACTAATGCAAACATAGGGTAGATTATTCACTGTTTACAAATAAACCCTGATAAATATTACACTCTGTTTGACCTTTAAGGCAGATAAGATCATTCATGATGCAAAGTACAAGGAGCTGCATCTCCATGGCATTGCATTTGTTCCTTTCAGTATATCCAGTGTACAGTGCGTGCATAGTTGTTGCTGTTTCTCCTGTTTTCATCATCCCTGCTCTCTGTCCTCATGGCCCCAAAAACAGATTTGCACCTCGACCAGCATCTTTGTGTTTGGCACTCTATTGTCTCTGCAGCCCACGCCATGTGTTTCCATTTGTCAGAGTGGAGTCCTTCATTAATGCAGGCAGGCAGTGTCACATGAGCCTTGTTTCTCGGTTTCTTGGAAACCAGCATCCCAACTGGCTGTTTCTAAAGGAGATATCAAATGTTTTAATGTAAACACACTGTAGGGCATGGCTAGAGAAGGCCAGAAATTCATATAGCGCACTGATCTGAGAAGAAAGAATTGCAGGGAGTGAGGGAATTCATGGAAGACAGACCACCAAGTGTGCGCAAACTAGATGTGACCACAAAAGCAAAGATGAAAGGGAGTGAGGTTCAAGTGGCATAAGTGGAGAGAGGGAGAAGTAGTCAGCAAGAGGGTTGCAGATAAAAAGTGATCAGGGTTGTGGCAATTGACAGGCAACATGGGTCACAGTGTCCCCTCAGACTGTGCTGTTTGAGGCCTGCAGGCGCCAAGACACCCTGACTTTTGCATTTGGAGGACTGTGGAGAGCAGTCAGGGAGAGGTGATGATGTGCGTGGTTTGTAAATAGATGGACCTGGGGTCTATTTATAAATCCATCTGGAGTGGTCCTTAGCAGGGGTTAGTGCAGACTCCACTGACATACACCCACTTGCACAGCACATTAGCAGCTTGCTACCAACAGGGATCCACTCCAAATTGAAACAGAAATATTGTGCTTGCTTCTAGTGTGAAACTTAAAGCAGGATTTAATTTGGTGTCATCCCTTTTTGATTTTACTAACTATGGTCGACCTGAACCCACATGGTTGCGAATATAGCATGATGTTCAAAGTGGCCATTAGCAATTCCACTGCAGAATTCTGGAGGCATGTGTTGGACGCAGGTGATTTTTCAGCAAGCAGTTGTCCTCCCTGACAGATGTAGGACGACAGAAAGAGTGCCATGTGGTTTTGCTTGACTGTTAACACAGCAATAAATCTTGTCTAAGTACATTATAATGCATTTGAATTTAAATGCATTTATTTGTATTGATCTCAGAACAATAACAATGCGATGGTGAACATAAAATCTCTCTTTGGCTGCAGGTGTAATATACCTTGGAGGTTTGCACACTGACTTGTCAGCGTATCATGCTGGTATCACTATCAGAAGGTATTGTTCAGTCCAATTTTAGAAGTGCTTCTGCTGCTCTGCAGCACCTGTTGCTTCACTACATCAACGATGTCACATTTTCCATGCGTACGTCATTTAAAAGTTTCATATCTTATCGGGGATTAGTTGATTTTCCCATTCAGTTATTTTTATGTTTAACAAAAACTGGTAACTGGGTTTTTTTTACACAAATGTTTTCAGAAGGTTGAGGGTCACACACTGTGTCCAACCCAGTGTGTGACACCCACATGTGACCTTTCAAACGAATTCATTATAGATCCTACATATTTACAAATTCTCTATGCTCACTTTGTAGATTGCTATGTTATTCAAGACACTACAAACAACATCAAACCTAATGTTAGTTTTTTTTTAGTTTTTTTTTCTGCTGTTCAAATTAAATGTCTCCTGATGACCTTTGTGTTGCATCACTGCTGTTGTCTGATAATGACTTGTGCAGTATATTAATAATAATACATATTAATCAGTTACTGTATCTTTCTATTTGATTATCAATTTATCAGTTAAAGTGTATGTTTGTTTGTATGAAACAAGTCATCAGATTTTTAGCTTCTTAAATGAGAATACTTTCTGAAATTAAAAAACAAAACAGGACATTTGAAGGTGTTACTTTTCTCAAAGTCTTTTAGTGGGACCATGACATTTTAGTCAAATTCTTGTTTGGATTTTAACAGTTTTGTTTTGTTTTTGACTTACTTGATTTTAACTGCAACACACTTTGTAGCATTGTTAAGAAAAGTGGGAAAGTCCTATCTGAATAAACCTTGTTTTATTTGGAATTTAATTTTTTTTTTCACAATTTTCTGACATTTTAGGGACTAAACAACTAATTGATTAATCAACAAAATAGTCAACATATGAATGGATTACTGAGCTAGTCGTTAGTTCTATTATTCTCTGCAGAGAACTGTGCCATTCAGACATAAAGCAGAATTGTCTTTATCTTTTAGTCTTTTAATTATCTTAAAATCATAATACATCTCATCTGTTTTAGTCAGAAAATCAGATACAGTATATAATCATCTATAGCGACAATAACATAGTCATATGTGAACACATCACACACACACACATTGGAACATATTTACTGTATCACGGGAAATTATTTCATTTTTATCAGGGCATTTATAAAAAAGTATGAAAAATACAGCACCTCATAGTGTTTACATTCATGTAATAAAATCTATATTTACATGCAAAAACAGGCCACATTTGGACATTTGTTTTTCCTCGACATCCGAAATGCTACATTCACCTTAAAAAAAAAATCTGTCTTTACACATTTCATAAAGACAAAACTTATCTCTCCCCCCTTCCCTCCCTCACCAGTCCCCCCCCCACTCCTCCTCCCTCTCGTATTCTTTTGGCTTCCTTCTCTGCCTCCTCTGCTTTCCTCCTCTCCTCTCTCTCTGTCTCCATCAGCCACGGCCCTCCTAGGTAGCTCAGGATCTCTTCCGGGCTTCCGCGCTCTTTAGGCTCAGGGTGGAGCAGCTCCTGGAGAAGTGTCATCACAAGAGGGCTGAGGCCCTCAAACTGTGAAGGCAGAGGGTTGCCTCTTTGGTTTCCCTCCATAATTATGTAACTGTTCTCCTCACTCTCCCGCTCAGCATTTCTGATCTCCTCCTTCCGCTTTGCCTCTCGGATAAACCACTCCTTGTACCTGCAATAGCCCCGGTCTTCATGGGTGCTCTCCTCCCAGGGGAAGCAGCTAGTTAACAGGCAGTAGACGAGTACACCAAGGGCCCAACTGTCAATACAAGGCTCCACTGTCACCCACATTTCCTCAATCTCCTCCTCAGTCCCATCCCTCAGCCTTCTCTCCATTTCCTTCTCAGCTTTCTTTGCCGGCTCCACCTCAGGAGTACAAAACGGCGACTCGTACCAGACAGCTCGAACACAGGTCCCACTGGCCCGGGCCAGGCCAAAATCACCCAGTTTGACCCAGCGACAGGAACTGTCACACAGAAAGATATTCTCAGGTTTGATATCACGGTGAACAAAGCCCAGGGAGTGGAGGTGTGAAACAGCACTGCTGAGCTGGGCCATCACCCTCTGGACACGCTCTTCATCCACCCCGACCTGCAACAGAGACAAACTGGATTAGTGGTGCTTTGGGCAGGGTATCAAACTTCAATACTTTTGCCTTTTTCTTTTGTTACAGTGAAAAGAGAAGTGTGGGAGGGAAGAGGTGGGTGTAAAAAGGACTATGGGTGGATTCAAATCCTGGTCACCCAGAGGGGCGTTACCCAGATATCAACACTGATACCCTATTAAACATTTTTAATCAGGCAATCTTCAGGTGCTTCAGGAGCAGAAAACGCACTCTCCATGAATCTGTGCAACTTTCATTTTAATCATCAAATAAAGAATAGTTGGATTGCGGTGAGACCGCTGCATTGTTGGCACTGAGACAAACCGAATCTGCGTCATCTAAATGGCTGGTGATGCTTTTGGAAATCCCTGCTCTGTATCACATGCTCCCTCTCCATTCAGTGAGAGTGGGGGTGCCCTTACTCTTATCACTGTTCTTTTATGTTACTGGCAGTGACACAATCACAGAAGTGGCTTCAGCTGGAGGCTGTTATCGAGCACGTCTCAAGCTTCTGCTGACAGGAAGGAGAGCTCAAAACCGCTGGCTCAGCAGTTACAATTTCCATCAGTGTCTTGCGACTGTAAACACACACGACTGCATTGGACTGACAACCTTGCCTTCATTCAATTATATTTTTATGCTGCTTATTTGCTGCCATTTTCTTCTGTTTGTAGAAAATGGAGTGCCTTTACATGATAAAAGTACTTTGGTTAGGGTATGATAGTTGTTTTAGGCTATAGGGTTATCTGTACAAAATTATTATATTAAGTAATAGATTAGAGATTAAAGAAACATGTCAAATTGAATTAAATGCTGGTTTCACTTTTAACAATGATGCAGCCTGTAAATTTATAAATTAAACTTTAATTTGCCACCTGCAAACTCTGCTGCAGGTTTGGTTTTATGTTTAGGTTTGGTGTTTTGGTCCGTTGTGCTACCCACAGACAATTACCCAAAATCTGAACTGTGACCTACAGCTTTGGTCGGAAATACTGAACCCAATCAACCCACCAAAATGCCTCACTGCCCCTCTTAAAAATGCCAGGTGCTGCTCACAAAAGACACACTGTCACTTTCACTCTTCACCATCAGTTGCTGACACATGAAAATGAATCAAATATGCTCCTCGTTAGCAAAATAAAACAGACGGTGGGACGGTGGATTCAACACAGTCTAGCACCGAGTATAAATGCAGCTCCATGTTATCATGTTCTGGAACCTTTCATAACTATTCTCTAAAATGTACTGAATTGGGATTGAAGTCACTGTTTTAAGAGCTAAAAGTTGCTGTTGTACATATTTTCATCTACGTATCTCTTTTAAATGATAATTTATTTAAATTGTGCTTTCCCTGACTTATTACTTAGTACACATGAACGTATTTCATTGCAAAGGCAGATAATGGTAATAGGTAAACTACAGCAAATGGAATAAGTTCTCATTAAACATTTTTGCAGAAAAGGCCATCATCATAATACACAAAGCTTCGCTTTACTTAAAGCATATCTGCCGTTGTATATTAGCACAATAAAAACTAACATTTATGTTTGTTGGAACTCAAAGAAATGCCCTTTCTGCTTCATAGCGTGTTAGGCTGTTCACAACATACGAGGCACTGGCAACACATTTCATGCCACAGATTAGCAGCTGAACTGACCTCTGACACTATAACACTGTAGAGGTCACCGTACAGTCCGGCCTGCTGTGCAAATACATAGTAGGTTGGCGTAGAAAAGAAGATGCCAAGAGCCCGAGTCAGAGAAGGATGGGTGCAGTAAGAAAGAGAGAGGTTGTATTCACGCAGGAAAGAGTGGAGGGAGGTAGACTGACGAGGGAAGAGCTTCAGAGCCATAGGAGTTCCTGAGAGGAATGAAGAAGGATCACATCAGCTTTAGTCACATTCTGAAGTAAAACTGTATTGAACTGATGGAATGTGAATGTCGTCCATCTGTGACACTGTGAACAAATATAACTTCCCCTTTGGGAAAACTATATTTCCTGCTATACCCCAGTTGCAGCAACTCTAACCCTGAGAATGTACTTCATTACAGCAACAGAAGAGCAAAAGATTAAGCAAGCACTATCAAAAGACTGATCTGTCGTCACATTAGTGCCGCGCTAAGCCCACACAACATAGGCACTTTCTTCATTGGACAGAAACATGAGCCTGAGATGAATGTGCTGCAGTGGAGTTATGACATTTCACCTATTTCAGATTAGGCTCGAGGAGTTTTTGGAGTGTAATCCTAACTCTTAAAGACTTAGCACCAGGAAGTTTGAGTGGAAATTTCACACACTCTAACAAACTGGCTAAACTGAGACATAACAGGCTCAGTCTGACATGATCTTTCACCTTGAGTCCTGCACTAACCTCTCTTTCTGTGCACAGCCAGAACAACCTTCCCATAGGATCCTTGTCCCAGGAGCTTGACCACCTGGAAGTGTTCGGATACTTTCAGACTGGGCATGGACTGAGCTGTCAGGAAACACAGCTCATCAAGTTCCAGAGCTGCTGCAGCCTGAGGAGTGCGCAGACACACACACACACACACGCACACACACATACACACACACACACTGTTCAGTGGCATCAAGAGAAAGAAGATCCTCATCTTGAGTGGCAAGTGTCTATCTATCTATCTATCTATCTATCTATCTATCTATCTATCTATCTATCTATCTATCTATCTATCTATCTATCTATCTATCTATCTATCATCTAAGGCATCCAGTTGTCACCACGATGAAGTGTAGATGTGATCAGAACATTTGTTGCTGTCATTCATTCTCCACCGTCATTCTCTGTTTTAAGTCACATCAGTGATGACTTTCTTTGAAGTAGATCCTTCACCACATACCATAAATTTGCGAAGACATAAAGAGTTACTGCACACAGCTTAGCACAAAAAATTAAAACAATTGCGGGGGGGGGAGGGATCACGTATTTTTACTTTTGACCTTACACATGTTGCGTAACTGAACTTAATTAGATTACTTCTGTTACATCCTTGCATGTACAGTACATCCATACATACATGTCCCATGGTTTTTTGCACTAATATGAATCCAATTTCCAGGTTTGTATTAAGATAATAAACTTAATTAAGGTCATAAATTTTTGATTCACCAATTTATCTATGTTGGTGATGAAAGATCAAATGGCTGCTCATGATTTATTTCTGTACATGATTTGAGTAACGCCAAGCCTGAGGTCAATAAAATGGTTGGATCTCAATTGTAAGTTGACAAATGTTAGACAAGTGGATCAGATGTCCATCCTAAAATCACACTGCAGGTTTCAGCCAGTCCAAAAATGCTGCTTGGCACTGGTATAACAAGATTACGCTCTAAAAACAGCTGCCTCAAGATCCGTAATGCTTAAAGTGATGCTGCTCTGCAGGTGCATCAGTGACCTCCAGTTTTTTATCTCTATTAAGTTACCTTTTCTGAAACTCAGAGAACAAAACAATGATTTGAGACAATCACCAAACACACAATAAAATTGGAGACACAACATTTCTGCAGGAGAGTGTCTATCCTATATCTACCTATATTGTCTGTCTTTGGGTAGCATAATTTAAATTTTTATCTGGCGATAAAGATTATGGCCCGAGGAAGAAATGGTAAGATTCTGGTGGTGATCCAGATATGAAACTGAGGAGCCTTGGCAGCAGTTTGCACATTGAGTGCTTTGCCTAGTTTGATATGCTCTTCCACCATGTCAAAATGCCGAATTCAAATCTCAGTAGGGATTCATACACACAGTGATTAACACAGGTTCTGGTTATCACATTATTACATTCTTCCACTGCTCCCCATTCCCCTCATACCAACTGAATATAATTGATTACCCTCTGAATATTTCCTGCAGCTGGAGTTATCTGGGTCAGTGGCTCTGAGTTATAAATCATCGCGCATGCATCTAAACCATTTGTATGCAACAGAAGTGTGATATTTTGCTTGTCCTTGCAAGCTGAGATGAGTAATATAAACCCTTATTAGTACATTAGCATAGAGCAAATAGTGATTTTAATAAAGGCGATAACTTCATTAACAAATTTGAAGTCCAGTGGAGGCAATTAACTTTTATGAGCTGAAAATCCTGAAGGATCCTTTGGAGCCTTTGAGAAATTTTGCAGTAAAGTGCATCAGTGAATATGCACCATGCCTGCATGTCATCACATCACATGGATGCAAGCACACATTTGTAATATCATATAAACCCGAAACAGAATTGTTTTCCTCCATGTTTTCTTTTTTTTTTTTTTTTTTTTGCAGCTCAATATAATAATTCCTTTTTTAAATATAGGTTGACCAATAAGATTAGGTTTGATGCAGTCAAAGTGCAGTACTTACTGTCATTTTGTGTTCAGCTGGTTGATCTCTGCTCACTGTGTCTTTACTCTTTTCAGCATCTAAAGAAAGCCTTAAACTCCTAGGAGGCTGCTGTCAGTGGAACAAGCTTCTGTTTTATGCTTGAGATCTACAGTATTGTTCCGTGGTTCCATGCAACAGCGCTGCAGCTTTATAGAGGAGGGCCATAAATGTTTGCCGGAGATCTGGATATTGACTGTGTGCTTCTCCCCATGAGACTCACACTCAACTCTCTCTCTCCCTCTCTCTCTTTTCCTACTCCTGTGCCAACTCCCTCTTGCAGCCTCTCGTCTGTTATGCTGGCAAATACATGTGAACCAGCTACAAGGTATTTCTCCCCTCACTCCTACCCACTCTGTGTGCTTTCTCTCTCTAGTGTGCAACAATGTACCGGTACTATCCCACATTTTCCAGTCAGTCTAACAGCTTCACTGCAGAATCCCATTGCTCTCCTCAGCTGTCATTCACTTTGAGCCCCCCCCCCCCCTTCTCTTTCCATTTCTCTTTCTCACCCTCACCCTCCGCCCCGCACTGCAGGAATCCTCATTTAATTAACAGGTATGCAGGATGGATTGAACTAATCCAAGAAGGTGTCTGTATTATATCTGAAGCTTTTTGGGATTACATACTGTAAAATATGATTCCCCTGAATATGTTATATAAAATAATTTCTTACCTTTCCCTATCATGACAATTTTTTTTTAAATCAAACTCACATTATTAAGTTGTCAGAAGTTAAACTTACAGCTGTCCATTGTCTTCACTGTAAGGCAAGACAAAAGGAGGCAGTATGATGTAGTAGTCACTTGAGAAACAAACATAAAATGTAACATTGCTTTTGTTCATATAAATTTTATAATTTTAATATGTAATAAGGGAAACATCCAAGGAACTTATTTTTATTCTTATTTTTTAAAACACTGGTAGACTGACTTAAAATGTAATTTGTCATGATAGTTAATTAAAAGTATTTTAACTTCACATAACCTGGATGTGTTTGCTTGCTTGATGAAATATACCAAGTTTCAACCAAATATTAAGTTATACAACTTCACCACCTGTGTTCTCAATATGTATTATCAAACAGTATGTATTGTTGCATTCATTTGAATGCTTTTTGGGGGGCTTAAGTTCAACTACCTTGAAATTTGTTTCAGTGCACTTAAGTGAACTATACATGGATGGTTTCCTTACCAATTTTCTTTGTTTCCCCTGTATACTCTACAATTTTGTCGAACTCTGCAGGACACAAATACAATTCTTTGAAATACATCAAATCCATCTCATTGGCCCATGACATCATCTAATTCCATGACTCTGCAATAAGGAGCTTGAAGGTTTTAATCTTCAATGCTCCCTCTTACTCCCATTTCCTAGTTATAAAATCCCTGTGTATCTTTTTTTCCATGTGCATATTATTGCCTCTCATCACTCACTAACATAGCAGACAGCTGAAACCTGCCCTTACAAAACAGCTTCCTTCTGTACGTGGCAGTGTGCATGCCAGCCTTGTTTCCTACTTAGCACGAGCTGCAGGCCAGACTACTTCTCCAGCCCCCCCCAGTTTTCTCACTCTCCTTCACTTTCTGTCGAGTCAGATAGATTTCCCCTGTACTACATACAACAGAAATATTATTGCCACACAAACACTGGCTGCTATCACAACAGCTTCTGTCACCTCTCAGATTACTGACATGGCCATGCAGAGGCTGTCAGTGACCAATATATGGTTCCATGTTTGTGCTTGCTCTATAGGGTCGCTTGGCCCCTGCTGTGACAACCAGTTCTGCCACTACACACCACCAAAACACTAAAGAGAATCACTTTCATTCACAAATACTTCTTAAAGCGTGTATAATACTGATGTTGATGTACTTGCACTTTTTAGAAGGGACACATTTGCTGACAATTACCAGCAAAAGGTCTAGTGGATCCTCACCTTAATTTCTGAGTGTTTTCACTATGAAAAAGGAAAAACAGTTTGGACGACATTAAAAAAGGTACAGTATCATTCAGTCTTAGAGATTTTAGAGAAGTGCTTCTGCTGAATAAAGGATCGCTGGAATTGGTTGCTTAGATCAGTGTTTCCCAAATATTTAATATGGGAACCCACTTTTTAAAGCTAAGAAAAAATGTCACAACATCAATCATGTCAATAGCAAATTTGAGCATAATATAAAGTTTCTGACTATTTTCTACTACCATGTCTGGAAGGAGTAATATTATATTTGAATAGATATTTCCAATACATAATGTAAGATAAATTAATTAACTTCATATTATGTTATTTAAAACATATACACATGCAGTAAATTCTTAAATATACAGCAGAAGAAAAGTCTACAACGAATCCTCCACACACTGACCCAGTTTCTGGAAATTATGGGTTAAGAATCTAAAAATACTATTGGACAAAAGTGAAATGATTTCAACAAAATTTCATTGAGAACCATGACCTGGATGGTTGAAGGCAACCTCTCGTGTATTTCATAACACTGACCTACAAATCACTGCATGAAGAGCAATGATGAATGGATCTAACTAACAATCTCCATTTCTCTGTGGTAATAAAGTGTATAAATATATAAATAAAATGCATCCTATATATAAACAGTATATCACAAAACCATCCTGTAGATAAAGGAAAATTGGGGGACATGGAACAGAATGGTGGTGAAAACAAAGTAGAAAAAGATCTAAAGCTTAACTCTTTCAACAGATTAGTAGGGAGTATAAATTTTACTCTTTACAAAGTTTCTCTGTGACATAACGGAAGCACACATGGCAAAAGAGCTTCTATGCTTCTTTTTATCGCCTGCTTTTTGTTTACTCTTCAAGAGATTAGTGTATCCAAGCAGTGCAACTGTGTCCACTTCAGTTATATGGTTTGCTTGAGTCATGCTGCAATATTTTCTCCAGCCCGCTCCTCCCCAGAGAGGAGGCAAAGATAAAAGGATAAAGTGATGCAGGATTAAAAGGGGAGCTTGTAACACATGCATGCCAGCTGTTACTGTGATGTTCTGATCTAAAGGGCTTACTGCATATTATTTATGGTTCAAAAAGAGAGGCACAAGTTTGCACAAAGCTCCTCTGGTTTCTACTGGTGCTGGAGTTTGTTCAAGGATGCCTCTCTGTGGACACTATGGACTACAGCATCACTGGAGAAGGCAGATAAATATTATCTGTGTATGCAAAAGGAAGACAATGAGGAGGCAATAATGCACCTTTACAGAAGCCAACTGCTGTAAAACACACCAAAGAGGTACTTTTTGAATTTTAAAGGATAGTTCATGGATTTAAAGTGTTGTTGTATAAGGTACTGACAAAGTTCCTACACTGTCTTTGCCCAGCAAGGTACCAAGATTACCAACATTAGTATGAACTAGCCCAGGACCCCAATAGTTTCCAGACACTCTGACTGAGGTCATGGCTGTCAGCTGGGACAGAAGGAAAAACAGACTTAAGCCATCTAAGAAAAGGCTTAAATCAACACCTGCTTAGTATGTTTGGATATCTTAAGAATATGTTTGCTGCTTTGTCTCGCTGTTCACCAGCTTTTTCCCATCTGGAAATTGAAGCATAAAAACTAAATACTCTCCCACTCCCAAAAAAATCTACATTTTAGTTTGCAAGGACTTAGGAGCTGCTGGTCAATTGCTGCCTTTTTTTGGCAGGTTGGTGTCACTAAGAGACATACAATGAGGTCACAAGATAATACATTTGAATTTACTGATGGAGGCAGCAGTGGATTAATAACTCCTGTGGGCCATGATATAAAATTGCTAATTTTCTCTATGGACTTTGGTATGTTTCCAGCTGGAGAAGCCAATTGAGTGGGAGAAAAAAAACAATGATAATACAGTATCTTTAAATATTGTAGACTTAAGCAGGTTTATATTTTATTTTATGTTATCAAGTGGTAAAAATACATTTTCAGTTCCCTTTGGAAGAATATTATTGGTTACAGTGTGTGGTTAATTGAAATTATAATTAATGAAGTTATTTTTGATCATGGGGCAATACATTCAACAACACTGAAAATTCTGAATTGTCCCTTCAACCCTTTAAAGCCTAAGCCTTTTTTGTGCTCATTTTAACAATAAAAACCAGAGAATGTCCTGTGTGTAAGTGCTTTTGTTTTGTATATTAGTTTTATTTTAATAAAACACTGGATTTGTACAGTGTTGAACTGATTTTGCGTGTTAAATTTGAAATTTGAACAGTTTAAAACATGTTTACAGAAATGTTTTTGTCTTTCTCTCTAAATGTGCAAAAACGGGCCATAATATGGAAACTATGTGCAGACGTGTTTTGCCAACTCTCTCCTCTCTGGTTGCAGACACAGTAGTATTTCATATCTGACTTAAAATGGCTGCTCCTCATCACAAGACAAACTGAAAGTAGTGGAGAAAAATATTCAGATGGTCACACACACTATATTGGACAAACAGTGAATGATGTATGATTGAAGTTTCTGTGGTTCTGTTTTAACTTACAGGGTAAAATACATGTTCCTTAATTTATAATATGATGTGACCTGTTGCACATTGTACTGTAGTTTCAAATCAACACAAATTACAGTGACTGGGACAATAATTGTTACAAAATATTATCTATTTAAACAATGGATAAAGTTTGGAATTAAATCTATGTCCACAAGAAGTCGTTTGGTTGTCGTTGTCTTGTTTTTATATATATATATACAGTGCATCCGGGAAGTATTCACAGCGCTTTACTTTTTCCACATTGTGTTATGTTACAGCCTTATTCCAAAATGGATTCAATTCACACAACACCCCATAATGACAACGTAAAAAAAGTTTTTTTGAGATTTTAGCAAATTTATTAAAAATAAAAAAACTAAGAAACCACATGTACATAAGTATTCACAGCCATGAAGCTCAAAATTGAGGTCAGGTGCATCCTGTTTCCACTGATCATCCTTGAGATGTTTCTACAGCTTAATTGGAGTCTACCTGTGGTAAATGCAGTTGATTGGACATGATTTGGAAAGGCACACACCTGTCTATATAAGGTCCCACAGTTGACAGTGCATGTCAGAGCACAAACCAAGCATGAAGTCAAAGGAATTGTCTGTAGACCTCCGACACAGGATTGTCTTGAGGCACAAATCTGGGGAAGGGTACAGAAAAATTTCTGCTGCTTTGAAGGTATCAATGAGCACAGTGGCCTCCATCATCCGTAAATGGAAGAAGTTCGGAACCACCAGGACCAGGGAGAAGGGCCTTGGTCAGGGAGGTGACTAAGAACCCAATGGTCACTCTGTCAGAGCTCCAGCGTTCCTCTGTGGAGAGAGAAGAACCTTCCAGAAGGAAACCATCTCTGCAGCAACCCACCAATCAGGCCTGTATGGTAGAGTGGCCATACAGAAGCCACTCCTTAGTAAAAGGCACATGGCAGCCCGCCTGGAGTTTGCCAAAAGGCACCTGAAGGACTTTCAGACCATGAGTAACAAAATTCTCTGGTCTGATGAGACAAAGATCGAACTCTTTGGCGTGAATGCCAGGCGTCATGTTTGGAGGAAACCAGGCACTGCTCATCACCAGGCCAATACCATCCCTACAGTGAAGCATGGTGGTGGCAGCATCATGCTGTGGGGATGTTTTTCAGCGGCAGGAACTGGGAGACTAGTCAGGATAGAGGGAAAGATGAATGCAGCAATGTACAGAGACATCCTGGATGAAAACCTGCTCCAGAGCGCTCTTGACCTCAGACTGGGGCGACGGTTCATCTTTCAGCAGGACAACGACCCTAAGCACACAGCCAAGATATCAAAGTACTGGCTTCAGGACAACTCTGTGAATGTCCTTGAGTGGCCCAGACTTGAATCCGAATGAACATCTCTGGAGAGATCTGAAAATGGCTGTGCACCGACGCTTCCCATCCAACTTGCTGGAGCTTGAGAGGTGCTGCAAAGAGGAATGGGCAAAACTGCCCAAAGATAGGTGTGCCAAGCTTGTGGCATCATATTCAAAAAGACTTGAGGCTGTAATTGCTGCCAAAGGTGCATCAACAAAGTATTGAGCAAAGGCTGTGAATAGTTATGTACATGTGGTTTCTTAGTTTTTTTATTTTTAATAAATTTGCAAAAATCTCAACTTTTTTCACGTTGTCATTATGGGGTGTTGTGTGTAGAATTTTGAGGGAAAAAAAATGAATTGAATCCATTTTGGAATAAGGCTGTAACATAACACAATGTGGAAAAAGTGAAGTGCTGTGAATACTTTCTGCACTGTGTGTGTGTGTGTGTATGTGTATGTGTGTGTATGTGTGTGTATATATATATATATATATATAAAATCACATTTGAATATTGAGTATTTAGTATGAAATGGAAATGAAATAAAGTACCAGTAATTATTCTCATACTTCAGCCACAGTGATTTGATGCTCTCATCCATTTAAAAAAAAAAAGAAGCTTTTTTTACCATTCAGAAAAATCAAGGTTCGTGTTTAACCACTCATACGGCTGTAGAGAAGGTATGTTTTAAATTTAATGATAAAAAAACATATGAACACAACTTTAATGATGTGATTTTTTTTGGCATCTTTCATGACAGACCGATTTGAATTTAGAACATACAAAATGACACATTGGTGTCATTTAAATTATTTAAACAACAACGCATCCTCTTGAATATATATATATATATATATATGTAAATAAATTTAGGAGTTTATTTTGTCCGTTAATTAAGAATTCATGAGGCTACTCCCATCTCAGAAACAAAGCTACAGGGGGTGCGGTCTTTCCTGTAGCCGAGAACGGAAGCGGAAGTTCGGCCATCTCCTCGTACAGCCAAGCCACAACAGGGTCAGTACACACTTTATTTTGGTAATTATTTTGGTGCCTTGTGAATATTTCTTTGACATCTGACCGGCTACCTGAATGCAGGTGTTACACTTTGCCATGAAGCAGGACGTGTCCTTGTTCAAGCTTAGACAGAGTAGCTGTCTAGTTTCGAACTGGTAGCAGCTAGCCAGCTAACTGTTAGCTGGCTAATATATTCTAGTAGCAGCAAGTGATTTCAGTCAAACTGGTAGACTACCGTTACCTTGGTTTCTAGTCTGGTCGGACTCATTACTGTGGCTGAGACTTCCCTTGGTTCTCTCATTCTTGGGCACCTACACCTCTCTCTAATCCGGTTAAAACTTTACCCAGAGCCCGGTAGCAAAGTGCTAGTCATCTGTTAGCTCAGGTTAGAATGGGTAGAGTCGATTTCGAAGTGCTAATGTAAGCTAACATAGGAATGTGACAGCTACTTTTAGTTGACTTACCAGCTTTACTGAATGCTCTCAAACCTGTGCTTCACATATATGGACTTTCTAAACGCTGTTGTGAGGGAGTACCTGTTAACTCACTCTGTCAGTGTCAGCTAACATAACTAAAGTGAACATATGAGTTCTAGTTGCTAGCACAACCTTAAGTAGCCTACTTGGTAGGTGTGACAGGGAAAGCTGCAGTTGTGTGTGCGCGCGGGTGTGTGTTATCTCTGAGCAGACTCACTGGGTGGGGGTCAATTCTTCATCTGCATGTGCAACGTCAAGTGTATGCAAGTGACAAGAGGAATGGAGTTCATTAATTTCAATGATAGCCCTTCGCTTAGTCGATGATATACATGGAGCTACAAAAGATACTCGGGCATGTTAGCGTTGGTGTTTTGCCACCCCATATAATTATGCTCCACCATAGTTAGCTGTGTGGTCATGTACATAAGTTATGTCTGTCAAAAATACGACGAAGCGATCGATTACTTTCTTTTACTGATTTGTTTCAGTTGTATACATATATAATTAAACTTAATCTTCCACCTTAACATGGTGTCTGAACCTAGATTAAATTTAAGTGGAATACTGACTCAGAAACATGTTCAGGCTCCTTGGTTGGTGAGTTGAACTTTGCTGGAGAGCGTCGGGAGTAGCTGAAATGACTTTTGACATGGTTCCCCTGTCTTCAGTTCACTTATGCAACATGGTCTCATTATTTATCTATTTGACCTGCAAATCTATGCCAGTTAATTATATGCTAAGTTCACAGGACAGCTGTGACCTTTGTCTGTCATGTTTGTCGTGTTCCACTTGCAAAAATTCTCTTAACACCTGAATTTATTTAGTTCAAATTGATGAAAATCTAATTAAAAACAAGTAATCAACAGTTAAAAAAAAAAAGAAGTGTTGTGCTTTTTAATTTGGTTCAACAATAATTGACAACATTTTAAATTATGTATAATTCTGTAATGTGCCAAAAAGATTACAGTGGGTTTGAAAATGTGGATTATAGCCGCTGTTTCTGGTGTTAACACTGCTCAGATGGCTCTGAGGGATTTTGTTCAGTGCCAACAAAACCATTCCCCAGAATTCCCATTGCCATTGTACCATACACGTCAGTACATAAAGTATCTGTCAAATTCAGATTATGTCACCGATATGGCAAAACAGAGGTCATTATTAAGATCGGACAAGGTTTATCTTAGTTTGTCTGAAAACATGCTCACTTTACATATAGCCAAGTGTTAATAACTGGCAGTAGTAATTTGCTGTAGATCAGCTACTCAAGGTTTAAGATCTTTATGTTCTGAAATCTTCCACAGCTTTTATTATAATATTATTTGAATAATTATGATACAACTGTTAACAAACCCCACGTCCTACTCGGCCCTTCTCATCCTTTCTGGGTAAATTCTTAGTCTCTGTGAGGACTGTGAAGTTTTGCAGCCTGCTAATGTGAATTCCAGATTCCAGACAAAGCAGCTGTTGTTAATGTAATGATGAAATGATAAGTGCTGTTATGTAGGGGGCAGCAGCAGCATTAAAAATGTAGTTTCTGTTTAGAAAATTTTCATTTTGTACTACTGCTGCATAACTAACCATGGAAGTGAAAGTACTGACAGGAGTTTGAGACATCATGTGTGATCAATTTAATCATGTTATTTTAGGTTTTTGAAATTATGTTATCATTTGAAATGTGAGGAACAAGAGCTCTTTTTCAAACACTTCTTGCTTCATGAATAGCCTGTTCACACTATTTAAAGTTTCTGTTTAAAAAACAATTGCGATATTTTGCTTTTCTTAAATGTTTGAATGAAAAGCTGTTCTTTGCTAATGAGCCTTTGTTTTGATATGTTGTATAAAATATAAAAGCAGTATGTTGCATCTAATTACCGACCATGTGAATTGGCAACAAATCATATGATTCTTGGTGCAGAATATTTCCCTTGTCCTTTGTTTTAAATAATGTTTGGAATTAGTCTGATATAATAGCTTTACTGTTTTGTGATCTAGCTGTAACCTCCCCTGTCACTCTGAATTAATGTTTTTAACATTAATTAAATTTCACTTCATAGTTTTCATCTCCCTGCCCATGTGGTTTTGAGATCCAATGTTGCCACATGAAGAACCAGACCAGCTGAGACAAAGCACTCCATGAATGAGTGGTGCACAAGACACAGATACAAAAAGACTCCAGCAGGAGAGACCCTTTTTCTGGATCATTCTTGTGTAACAGGTGTGCATGCCGTTGTCTGTCTTCCTCAGTTTATACCATCAGTATAATATAATGAAATCTTTTTTTGCCCTACTGCTTTTTTTATTCCGTTGCCTATACTTTACAATTCTTCTTTTCCATTTATATCGTAAGATTGCAGCAGAGCTCGGTGGTCAGACTGTTGCCATGTCGACCTCATCGCTACGGCGACAAGTAAAGAACATCGTCCACAACTATTCAGAGGCTGAAATCAAGGTTGAGTGTCCATTTGAGCTTATCTGGCTTTTCTTCTTTATTTTCTTTATTTTTACCCCCCCATACTCATGACTTAATGGAATCCATGTATTTCTGCCAAACTAATTATATTATGTTGCTGCTGATAATCTAATATGTCTTGAAGCAACAATGTCTCTCTCCCTATGTTGTACGCAGCAGGAGCAAATTGAATTAGATTATTCTTTCTTTTTTTTTTTTCTCTTGTGCTTTGAATCTGCATTGCTAGTTAGAGCTGTGTGACATTTTATCACAGAGTTTTGACGGGGAAAAAAAGTTCAAGTTTGACTCTCGCTGTGTTATTGTCCAGGTTAGAGAGGCAACGTCCAATGACCCATGGGGCCCCAGCAGCTCTCTGATGTCAGAGATTGCTGATCTGACCTACAATGTTGTGGCCTTCTCAGAAATCATGAGCATGGTGTGGAAGCGCCTCAATGACCATGGCAAGAATTGGAGACATGTATACAAGGTCCGTTTGCTTAAATTAGGTATAGCTGTTGTGACGTTATATAACACTACTATTTCAACTCATTCTTGCAATGAGTTGCATATATTCAATTATATTATTACTAATGCACTTGTCAAGTACTGAACAGTGTCCTGCACTATATTTATTGTTGGTTGTATTACTTTTTTGTCCAAATTGTCAGTATGACATTCAAACAAGATAGTTCACTCAATCTCTTACTACGATGCAATTAAAAGGATATTTCTTTTTCCTGCCATAGTTTTACAGTGTAGTTTTTCAGTGTAAACTTACAATGATGTTTCAAATATATCTGAAAGAATTTTACTGCTCATAATAAAGAGGACTGTTAAGTGTGGGTGTTTTTATAGACTTAGTCAATGAATAAGCTTGGGAGTGATTCCAGATACTTCCCACGTGTTGCTGGCTTTAATATATGCATTACTTTGGCTGTGGTTTTTTATTTGTTATGTGTAATGCTTAGTCTTTAGTCTTTGAGTCACAGTCCCACACTAGTTGTCTGCATATTTGACTGTGAAAGGATGTGCAGTCTAACAAGGGACATTTTAATTGCTTTAATATTTGTATTTCCACTACCTGGGTATTCAGACAGTTGTGATTTGTATTTTCTACAGGCTATGACTCTTATGGAGTACCTGATCAAGACGGGTTCAGAACGTGTTGCCCAACAGTGTCGAGAGAACATTTACGCAGTCCAGACCCTCAAGGATTTCCAGTATATAGACAGGGACGGCAAAGACCAGGTACATAAACACACTCATATCTACAAAAGGGTGAAGAAGGTTATTGGTGAGTAATGTCCACTCTTGTGGAATGCTTGCATACATTGTCAAACATTTTGCTTGTAGTTCATTCAAGGACATTTTACAATGTGTCTCTGACCTCTTGTGTAAACAAAGTCGACCATAAAGTTTTTATGGGTTTTTGATCAAGGAAACAGTGTACTTGACAACCATTATGTGTACACCTTAACCAACTCCAGTGGTTAAAAAAATGTTATGCACCTATGTAATAATTAACATTATCATTGTTAAATTAGTGCTTATCCCTGTATTTTTTTTTTTAGGGGGTTAATGTGCGAGAGAAAGCCAAACAGCTGGTAACACTGTTGAAAGATGAGGAGAGATTAAGAGAGGAGAGGATCCACGCCCTCAAAACCAAAGAGAAGATGGCACAGACCTCCAGTGGTGAGAACATCAATTTAATCAATGTTTCACACATTCAACAAGTGCTTACAGTCACAGGCTCTTGACAGGTGACACAGATGGTCACCAATACTAAAAATAAGTATTACACTAGATTCTCATGTGCAACATATGGCAACAATCCTTTTTTTGGGACCGTTTTTTTTTTTTTTTTTTTGGAAAACCTGTCCCAGAGTGGAAAAATTTTAAAACATCAATTCAATTCAATTCAATTTTATTTGTATAGCGCCAAATCACAACATACATTATCTCAAGGCACTGTACATAATAAGGCCAAAACCTTTACAATATTACAGAGAGAAAAGAAACCCAACAGTTCACACAATGAGCAAGCAGTAGGCATCAGTGGAGAGAAAAGACTCCCTTCACATCACCCCTGCGTTTTACTGTAGACAACCAATACACTAATTTGGGAAGACAATGATGTCATAATCCCACCTCTCTCTTGCGCTTTCATTAGCTGTTGCTTATCTTCATCATTGTGGTCTTCTTCTTGTGTTTGGAGATTGTTTAGTCTTTACACATTATGGTAACTTTTATTTTACTTCCAAAGTTGCCATGGCTTTCTTCATTCGGTCTCTTTGATTGTATACATTGTAATGTATGCTTGCTGAAGTCAAGCTTTATTTAAGAATGTTCAGTGTCTTCTTCTCCAGTTTTGGTGTAGCAGCGCTACAGTGCCATGTACAGGCCTGCCATATGTCCTACAGCTAAGAGTCGTTTTGGGGTTTTTTTTGTGGATGAAGATATTTCCTGAAACAAAATCTTTTAAAAAAAACAAAGAAAAAGATACTTCCCGTTTCGTTCTGTTTCCATGTGGACAGGGCCTCAGTTGATCCACAGCTTCACGCTGCTTTGCTGCAGACAGGAAGGAACATACAGCTTCTCCTGATGCAGCAGTTGAACATGTGTGGTATTTGACTTTCATTCAATGTCATGGTTGAACATGGCAATTGCTGCTGCTAAAGGGCTTTCTTGAGCATTTATGGTCAAAACTGAAAAAAAGGATATGTGCCAATTTGAAATATTTTGGGCAAGGGCGCGGTTAGCCTTTTTGTAAACACACACATAAAGCAGTGGCTATAAAGCAGAGAAGCATACCACTTCTTTAGACATATTAAAATTTGTAGTGATGATATTTAAATTGTTTTAACTGATCAAAAATGGTATTGAGTATTTTCCTTGGTGTTGTTATTGAGTTTGAAATTTATAATGATAAACTGTAGTTGATAGACTTTGACAAGCTCTTCTCCTCCAGCCTCCTCAGCTCCCTCAGCTCCCAGCATGGGGGGCAGCTTATCACTGGGCTCCCATTCTGGAGGGGCGGATCCTGACCAAGCATGGCCACAGAGCTCTGGAGAAGAAGACTTGCAGCTCCAGCTGGCTTTAGCCATGAGTAAAGAAGAGGCAGAGCAGGTAAGACAAAGCAGTCTACTGGAGGTACCCAAAGCTATGATCAGTTACCGCACCTATGTTCACAGAGGGATGTTGCTGATATTATTCGCTATACATGTAGATACACCTAGATTTGCTCTCACTGTGTAACCCCCTGACCTCCCCCAGACTAGCAAGGACCCTCTGGAGGATGCAGAACTCCGCTATGCAATCACACTGAGCAAAGAGATGCACCAAAAGGTCAGGGGCATAGAATGTGCCCAGCTGACTGGTCAGCCAGTCATCAACATCTGTGTTTCTGTCAATTTCTCGGACACATTCCAGTCCTGATTAATCAAGAAAATAAATCTAAATATTTTGTCATGCGTCATTATCCTCAAGATACAACTGTGCATCAGACTGCAGCTACACTGTACTGTTAATTCTTAAAATTTAAATTTTACTATGAAAGTTTTTGTTCTCATATGTGTAAAGTAGTTGCTTTAGAAATTCTTGTCCTGGTGTATTAAACTTACAATTACAAGCACCCAAATAATTGATTCAGTTTAATTTTTGAATTTGCATGTCACTAGCACATATTTATCATACCTGACTGAGTTAAACCTTGAGTGGTTTATAAACTTTAATGATCTTTTCCTCCCCGTCACCTGCTTTGATTGCATGCATTCAACTGTAAGCTTGATATGAAATGTACTCTTTTTCTTACCTGTTACACTTCTGTCCTGTTGTAACTAACTTTTGCTGTGTTAACTAACCTAATTAATGCAAATGAACAGAGGCCTGCACCAGTTAACTAGTTAATACCATTAACCACTGTAAAGTGATTAATAGATAATACTGCTGTTATTCTTTTAAAGGCATCAGTCAAATGTGTTGGTGGTGAAACCAGGTTCCTCAGATTAGTCTGCTGCTCTTAATGTTGAGGTTGGCTGAAAGATAGCATTACAATGGTCTGTCCCAAGTTGATCTGTATCATAACTGATCACCATAGGGCATCATGATAGGATATATCAATAACTTAATCAGATTGATTTCCACTTTTTATTTCATACCTGGAGCATACAAAGTGCAAGCTACTGTATTTCTAAACTTTCTTTTTGGTGGCCTTGTGACACCAGCTCTGAATGTTTATTTTCTTTGTAACATTGTAGAGAATAACTATACAATATAGACAAGCAACACATGTTGTGGAATTTAGAAAGTGTTTGATTTGTTCAGTTTTGTCTCACCACTTTGGACTTTTGGAATGTAATCTGATCTTAAATCAGTGTTCTGCTTCAGTTGGCTGATATCATTTTGTGTTATTGGCAGGAAGAGCGACTGCGCAGAGGTGATGACCTGAGACTGCAGATGGCCATCGAAGAGAGCAAGAGGGAGAAACCGAAAGCAGAAGAGGTGTGTTTGTGTGTTTGTTTGTGTTCTGTGTACTGATCCAGCTGTGTGGATACTTTTTGCTGCTGGCACACAGACAAAGCAAAACAATATTCCATGTTTGCACAATTCTGTAGATAGTCAACATGGAATAAATTCCTGCCTAAAAAGAAGGTGTAGTCCATACTGTCATATATTTTGGTGCCCTTCTGTTGGGATACCTGGCACAGTGGTCTAGCACTTAAAGAGTGGAGCTAGACACACTACTATCTGTTGCTTGGATGACAGAGTTATTCCTTCTATTAGGCAATAGGAAAGGAATAGCAAAAACCCCAAACCTGACATTATTAAATATACTATAGTATATATATATATATATATAGAGAGAGAGCACTGCAACAGAGAGATGCTGAGAATGACAAACAGTATACTGTATTTGTTATCCTTTGTTTACTCTGGTTTGATGTCATGCTATTCATGTAGTTGACACAGTACTGTTACTGTGCCGTACTGAACTGAACTGCTCAGGTACTACATGGTGGATTTACAGCTAATGTTTCCCTCTCTGCACTCCATTGTGTCAACTCTCAATTTTGGATACTGGTTAATTCACTGCCATGAAGTACACAACACACTCAGTAATTTTTCAGAAGTTAGCACTGTTGTGACTGTGTTACACACGATTTCTACCTACTTCTCAGGTGTGTACATCATCTCTCAGAATGTGATGACGTTTTGTCTTCAAATCAGTCTTTGAAGTCCATTACATTTTTAATCCATAACTTTCTTGATCAGAGCACTCTGATGGAGCTGAGTGCCGTGGACCCCTGGGGGGCCCCTGCTGCTGTGACCACTGTGGGCTCTGCTGGGCCCTCGCCTCCACCCACAGTTCCTGTCCCTGCTGCGTCTGGACCGTGGGGTGCAGCACCATCAGATCCATGGGGTGTGGCCTCACCAACATCTCCTACAAGCTCTGACCCTTGGGGTGGGGGAGCCCCTCCTACTATAGCCCCTCCTCCAGACCCATGGGGAGAAACATCCAACAAAGTTAACAATGTGGACCCTTGGGGAAGCTCAGGTACACAGCAGCCGTGTTGATTACATATTGCCTCTAGCCAGTAAGGCCTGGGTCATACTTTCTGCATCCATGTGTCTGCAGAGGTCCACTGGGGTAGCCTGATTTAAATTTATCTGAGCACTTCATTGTTGATCCCCACTGACCCTATGCACACATTGGTTAGCACCTTTATAGCGTGAGTCCCTGCAGACTGGGTGCCAACAGTGTATGCTCCCTGTGGCACAAAACTTTGCTGGTGGCACACACTTGTTTCGGACAAAAGACACAATAAGAAGATGGTAGTCTTGGAACTGACTCCTGGCCCTTGTTATAGGATGGATGGAACTGTGGCCATGTATGTGCAAGCAGAAATGCAAAGTGGTAATCTGTAGACACTGAACACAGAGAGAATGACCCGTGCCTAAGGTTGATAGGAATAGACTTTTGACTTTTACTCCTTGTAAGTCCACCATCCCATTTTCTGTCAACACAACATCTCTGTTACATTTTCACGCACTCACATGTTTTTGTTTTGTAATAAGGAGACAAAGCATGCTAAATGCTTTGTCTCCTTATGCCTTATTGTCTCCTCTGTGTCTAAACCAGGGATTTTATCCTCCTGTTTCCACTAAGGACAGAATGTGGCTGTGTCTCAACCAGACCTCTCTCTTCTCTTTCCCCTTTGTGCCATTTTTAAGATACGAGTTTCTTCTTAATATCTATCCTTTATCTTTATATATTAAATAACATTGTTGACAAATGTGAAAAATCTTCCTCTACCAGTCCTTTTGTGTCAAAGTCAGTATTGCGAGGTTGAAGAGAGAAACGGAAGTGTTGAAACCCAGCCCAGCCTCCTGCTCCTTCCTTATTGTGAGTTGTACCTGTAAAGTGCTGTGTTAACCCCCCACCCCATCTCCTCCCCTCCCCTGTAGCTGTGACCCCCCCAAGTGCCGACCCCTGGGGCCCCCCAGTACCTCCCAGCACTTCTTCCTCGGGGGGGCCAGTAGATCCCTGGGCAAGGGAAGGGCCAGTCCTTGCCACTGACCCTGTCACCTCCGACATCTGGAGTGGCAACGCCAAACATACTAATGGCACAGGTACATTCACACTTAAAGCTACATAGACTCACAAACACCAACGCAACAAGGTATTGGTACAGTGTCATGGTAAATACATAAAGACTTGTATGACATGACATGCACTTGACACAGACTTGTCAAGTGCATGCTCTCAGAACAGTTGTCTTGTCCTACATTTCATCTTCCTTTACTGTCTATTGTAATGGCATTTCATATTGTGTTACATTAGTTAACATTTAACGTTCAGTGCCTGAAACTGCAGTTCCTGTGCTTCTTTCATTCCACATCACCAGGAGACCCAGAGCGACGGGGATCATTGGTGACAGGCTGTGACAGCACAGGTTCACCGGTGCCCTTTGACCTGTCTTCTCTCGATTCATCCCTTCCTGTTCGTAAAACCCCCGAGTCCTTCCTTGGCCCCAATGCATCGCTGGTGGATCTCGATTCTCTGGTGTCGTCTAAACCCAAACCTAAACAGCCACCACCTCCTTCCATCTCTTCTTCTTCAGCGCACAATCCTTTCCTCCAGAATACAGGTTAGGCGCAGCTGTCGCTTTGACTTTTTGTAACAAGTAATTTGAATTTGAATCAACACACTCCCAATAAGTTTGGCAGGATAGAAATCTTTGTTATGGACATCCATATCACAATCATATACTATAACTTATTGTTAAAGTGAATTGTTAAAGTGAAGTAAATTTAATTTTTGCTCTTAATTTTTCCCCCTAAAGTTTATTATTCTCCAGTGGTTTGTGTTGTAATATGCCCTCCATTGCCTTTGACCCTCAGGCTCATCTCCTGTTCCTGGCATGGCAGTGACTCCAGGAAGCACCATTTCAAGTAGGGGGGTTTCTCCAACACCTGCCTCCACCAACCCATTTGGTGTGGCCCCGCCCATGGCCTCCATTTCACCTCAGCCCTCATCACTCGGCCTTAGCGGCCTCCGCACCAGTCCTGTGCCTCCCAATCCAATGCTGGGCATGGTGCAACCAGGAATGGGTATGGGGCCGATGAGCGTGGGTATGGGAGCTCCAGGAATGGGCCTGGGCATGATGCAGGCCAGTCCCATGGGTATCCCCTACAGCGGTCTCTCACCCATGGCGCCCCCAGGCTCGGCTCTGTTGGGGTCCGGAGGAGCAGGACCTCCACAGCTGATTTTGGGTGGGCCCACTGGAACTGGAGGCATGATGGGGGCAGGGGGATCAGTGGGAGGAGGAGGAACAACGGGAGCGAGCACCAACCCTTTTCTTCTTTGAGGAAGTGTCACCACTGCTTAGCTCACGTGTTTCAACCTCTACTGTCGTATCTGCTGCCCCCTCCATTAATCCCCCTTCAACACACTTTGTTTCCAAAAAGAAAAAAAATATCTACATCTCTATATTTCAAGAAAAGAAAAGACAAAAACAACAAAAAAAAAAACAACAGAATTTCTTTTCCTTTGAAAAGCATTATTTCATTTCAGGATAATTATCTGCATTTTGGTCTTTTGATTTCATTTCAGTATGGGTTATTTTGGGGTGGGAAATAGAGATATATTTATTTTTGTTTTAATCCTTTTCTGTTCTGTATTGTCCTTCATCTTTTTTCAGTCTGGTATGAAATGAGAGAGAGTCTGTAAAAGCAGGAGGTGTTTTCAGTAGTGTCACTCTATTCAGATATTACTGCACAGAGAGAGAGAGAGGCAGAGGGGACATAGCCACTAACAAACTGAACAGACAAACTGTTGAACCTCCCTCCTCTTTATCTTCCTCTTGAATGAAGGGAGGATTTTTACTCCAGACTGAAATATGAACTGAAACACCTGCATTAACATTTCAGGCACAACATGGTCTTTCAGCTATTTCACTTTTAATTTAATTTAATGTCATATGTAATTTATTTCTTTCCAATTTTTGGGAACAGCTGAACAAGGAAAATCAAACATGATGATGCCATTGAAATCAAAAGCTTATTTTCTTTAATTTTTTTTCTTCCTGATTATTTTAGAAATCTAAAAAGAGCTCTGACATCATTGGTCTGATGTGGAAAAATGATGGATGTTAGAGTGTGTGTGTGTGTGTGTGTGAATGACAACATGAATGTTTTTTGTAAGTGTGAAAGTAGGCGACAGTGCAGACACCTGTTTCTGTGTATATGTATCAATATCTGTCTTCATTTTTCCTGTCCAATCTTATTTCAGTGACTCAGAAAAGAAGAAATGACATCCATATTTTAGTTTTTAAAAAATGTCACTTGTATTAATATTATGTAATGTTGGGATTTCACAAGCGGGCGTGTAAGGGTCACACATTTCTCTGCCAATCTTAATTTTTTTTCCCTGTCTGAAAAATTCTTGTCCAGTCACACACATTTCATGTGGAATCACTGGTGCACAGGTTTCACTGATCAGCGCTGCCCTTGGGTTTCATCCCTCCTTCCTTCAGGAAAGGAGAGCTACTGATGCTTCTTAAAAGAAAGGAAAAAAATAATATTTCAGTGAATGAAAGGAAACAAAAACAGGGACTTGACAACATGCTCCATGCTGTTATTTTTAATTTAGTTAGATGAATTTATTGTTATTTTATATCGACAAAACAAATATCTCTTTTATTGGGTAAGGTTGAATTTTGTGTGGTGTCGACTGTGAACATTCACATTTGCAAAGTAAAATGGTTAAAAAAAATCAAAAGGAATTTATGAAATAAAATTAAAACACATTACATGTGTTTGGCTGGTTTTATGCTTGCTCTTTTGATAATGCTTAACATCTATGTCTCATACATGCCATCCTATGTGGCAAGAATACACTTTATTTTCTTGTTTATACAACTATTGTCCATTAGTAAATAACACCCTGTCAATTACCTGCAAAAGATAAGCTAAACTAAGCTTAATACAGCATATGAATTTGAATACAGGTGAAAAAAAAAGATTTACAATGTCAACCTTGAAATACAGCATTCAGTCATGTGACATAACATGATCCTAAACCTACACACCAGTGAGGCAGCCTTTGCATAGAGCTTAGTGTACATCGCAGTAAAGAGTCCCATCTCTGTGAAGTTTGGTATTCAGTGTTGAAAGCACAGTGAAGGTCAAACAAGAGAGTCCCAGTCAAAGTCGTCCTGGATCTCCTCACTGTTGCTGTGCAGATTCTTTAATGGAGGACGCTGTCGTGGTGTGGTAGACGGAGATTGCATTCCAGCTGAGACAGAACAAGGAACATGGTCTAAGTTGACAGGAAGTCAAAATCTTACTAACGTACAACATAGTATAAGATAGAATAAGATTACTATTGTGGCTGAGAGCTAAGCAACTGAATGGTTTGCTTTTATCGAGCTTACGTATATTAAATAAAAACGGTCACCTCCGAGTGTACTGGGGTTGTAAATTAAATACAGTAATTATTTTTATGATATATTGCAGTCTGATATGTGATATTTTTAAGTCAAGCTTCAGACCAGTATTGTTGTTTTAAAGATTTGATATATGATTGAGCATTACCACATGAGATACCATAAAAATATAAACTTTTATAACATAATCCAAGGGTGAGAATGTCCTTTTTTTAAATGTCATGTAACATATAATGTGCCACACGTTGGAGCACATGGCTAGCACTGTTTCCTCACAACAAGAAGGTTGCTGTTTGAGGTCCAATCCAGACTTTTCTGTGTGGAGTTTGCATGTTCTCTCTTCCCACGGTTAATTAAACCCTCTTAAAAGGTGTGAATGTGAGAGTGAATGGTTGTTCATATCTGTGTGTTTGCCCTACAATGGACTAGTGACCTGTCCAGGGTGAACCCCGTAATTTTGCCCTATGTCACCTGGGATTGGCACCAGCAGACCTGCAACCCTCATGTGGAGGATAACGTGGAACAATCCAAGAAACAGAACGACTAAATTGCAGATTATTGTAATTCTTAATCATTCAGCCATATCATGTACATTAGAAGATGCTACTGTTAAGGCAACTGGTGTGTTGAAGTTCTTGTGCCTGGGAGCTGCCCTCCCTTTGCTGCATGCCCCTCTCAAGCTACAAATAATGCCAACAAGTAAAGGCTTGAAGTGACCAAAAAAAATGGTTATAGGAAAGCTAGATCTGAAATTAAATTTCAATAGCCTGAGATGAACAAATCAAGTTGGAAATCTGATACTAACTTAATATGCAGATGCCACATATTCAGCATTTTTCTGCTAACTGGCAGAAAGTCGAATTTAATCTAAAAATATGTTTTAAAAGAATTTATTCACTTACAAATAACAACTCTCTTGTTGTTGTAGCATTGGAAGAAGTGTTTTATACGTACTTTAAGCAAGGGCCTTGCTTTACTGAGGCAGCCATTTTGTTCCACCATGTTTCTTCAGCAGCCCAAGTGGACAAACCAGTCACAATGTGTGTTTTGTGTATTGAGGTGGAAGCTTACTACACTAAAGAAGTAGAATTGGATCTTTTCTAGTGTGCAGTGGCTGCATTATTTCCTTAATCTGCTTGGAAAAAGGAGGGGTGAGTGAAGGAGACCTTCTGTTTCTGCAGTTTCACCATTAGATGTCAATAATTCTTACACATTGGACCTTTAAAAGAAGCCTTGCCGCAATAAAATTGCTGTGACAGGTAAAAATCTTTGGAAATTAATAAAAGTATTCTTACCAGGTGTGTTTGGAGGATGAGCAAGCGGTGGTCTTTGGAGGCCTGGTGCCTGCGGGTGCAGAGCTCTGCGCGGCGGCTGCGCTCCGTTGGCAGGGTGAAATGTGGGAGGGTAAGGTAGGGGTGAGGGGTGAATGAGGCTGGCAAGGGTCGGGGGTGGATTGTGGGTGAAAGGTGCGACTTGTAAGGAGTGAGGTGCACCATGGGTTACTGGGGAATTGTTTCCAGAGGTGATCATGCCTTTCTGAGTGAAGAAGCGATTCAGAGAGTCACAGAGGGAAGTGAAGAGTGCAGGGTCCAAGGCCCAGTCACAGAGCTCCGCCTGCCGCATGCTCTCCAGCAGGTCTGATACAGACAATGAAAGGAAGAGAACCAAATTCTTCACACACTTTCATAATATGTTTAAGCTTTTAAAACAGTGTCTGGTGTTTGTCTAGTCATAGGAGCAAGTTTATGCTGAACTAGGGATAGCAAATAATGGCATGGTAAACATAGTTGTCCTGGACCTGAAATGATGTTGTAAGACTGTGGTAAAGAGTGCAGACCTGGGTGATTGGAGAGATCTATGTTTGCCCAGTCTAGATTGCTGGCAATGCGGAAGCTCTCCCTGAGGGATTCTGGGTTACTGAACCAGTCAGGAGGCAGCGCTGAAGTGAAGGAGAGGGAGGAAACTTTATGTATGTTAATGTTGCTGGTCTTAACACTGGTTTTGGGTTAATGCGGTAGCGTGAGACTCACTGCATTGTGAAGGTGGGTGTGCAGTTGGAGCAGCTGGTGCAGGCGGTGGTACAGGGTGAGGAGACAGTGGCAGTAGAGTTGGAGTGTGGAGTGGGGTAGTGTCATTGTTTGGGAGAGCCAGGGGAGCAACATCCGCTGAAAAGAAAAGGGAAAAAAAAATCTGTTATTCCGCTTTGCCATTTATTATGTACACATTATGTACAGTGATGGGTAATTAAAACAGCATGGCATCATACTCACACTGTGAGCCTCCTCGCTCGCGCATAGTCTTGACAAGGGACTTGAAGGATGCATATAAGTCGGGTAAATTCAGCTCATCAAAGGTGAAACGCAGCGGAGGATCAGCGGACACAACAGATGAGGGGGGGTGAGTCGGGTGAGTGGGGTGAGTCGGGCCTGTCACAGTGCAAACAGGCACAGGTGCCATGGTAGGAGCACAGGAGGAAGTTGAGACAGTTACATGTCCTGAATTTCCATGAAAAGGCACCGCGGCAACAGAGTAAGAGGGTGCAGCTGTGGACAGAGGTGCAGCAGAGGTGTTAGGAGTGGGTGGATGTGGGAGAGGGACAGAATTAATGGAGGACACAGAGGCAGGAGATGGGCACGCAGATGAAGGAAGGACAGATGATTGAGTTTCAGGGAGACTTAAAACTGGACTTGGCATGTAGGGTGATGGTTGCTGTAAAAAAATAAAATAAAAGACAAGGTCATTTATTGTCCTACTGTTTATTTTAAAAAAACAATCATCCAAATGTGATGATAGGAAATGATAAGGTCCACCTTGCATGGGGGAGGAGAGAGGGAGGCGGACTGGGGTGACTGTTGCTTGATGGCGCGCAGTGGCTCAGTGTGAAGAAGCTGGCAGTCTGAGTAGGAGGTCGGCTGTGGTTGATGAGGGGAGGTTCCTCTGTCGGACTGTGTCCCAGGTAATACAGGAGCCTGTGATTGAAACAGCATTAGAATGTTAAAATGTTATAATGTTATATTATTGAAAGAAAAGTTGAAGTAAAGTGAACTTCTTCTAAAGTACAAGTCTGCCAAAAAAAAAAAAAAAAAAACGAGTAAAAACAAGTTCATTATCTGTACAGCCAACTCAAGGTCACCTTTTTTCTTTCACTGAGTTTCAACACAAAACCACACTGTGCTCAGGCCTCGATATAGAAATGTCACAAAGTGCTTTGGGCAAAAACGCAAGACAAATAAAAGCCTGAATAGTCAAATATCACGAGGCAAGGGTAAGAAAGATTATTTTAATAAACAGCTCATAAAACAAACTGAGTCTGCCTCCTGCGGCTGAACTGATGTTTATTGTTATTCCCATGTAAAGTGTCTAAGCATTTGAAAAGAACTGTTTAACTAAAATGTAGTAAATGCCAACCTTGCAATGAGTAAAATGTTATTTCCTTACACGTATTTGCTGTTTTTCATTGTGACAAGATTTGACGGTTAAGTATTGAGTCAGTGATAACACATACGTCCTGCTTCTCGTCTTCCTCCTCCGGACAGGGACGTTTAGGAGCCCGAACTTGATTCCCTTCCGTCGGTCCATCCATCGTCCAGTAGGAACCCTGCAAATACAGCACAAGGAACTTTACATGCTCATTCTGACCAAAATGTAAATACATGTGCGCAACAACAGTATGCTAAGAGAAATTCACCTTGCCGGGGTCATTCTGCGGCCGAGGAACTTTCCTGAAGCATTTATTCAGAGACAGATTGTGTCGGATGGAGTTCTGTTAAGGACACAACAGAATGAGTCAGGCCTGCACTGCAGAGCTGCTGATGCAAAAAGAAAATTATTATAATGTATTAACAGCCACAAACCAGCTACTTTGAGCCCATAGTCCTTGTACTTAAGTAACTGATATGATGTTGTTGTTCTGCTTTAAACATCACCTTCCATCCGCGGCCTGCTCGGCTGTAGTACGGGAAAGTGTCACTGATCCAGGTGTAGATGTCATTCAAACTCAACTTCCTCTCAGGTGCAGCTGCTATTGCCATGGCAATGAGAGTGGCGTAGCTGTGAGGGGGCTTCCCTTTAGAGTTTGAAGGGGAGGGGTCCTGCACGGACGGGAGGAAGTCCACTCTCTCCCTCACTCTGTCTTTCTTCTTGTCCCTCTCTCCTCCACCTCCTCTCTCTCTCCCCGAGCGGAGGCTGCTGACTCCCAGCCGAGGCAGCCAGTCAATACTAGTGAGACTGGAGTCCAAGTCAGAGGACATTGTCTCTTTTTCACTGTCCAAGGTCTAAAGGATCAGAAGAGGTGCTGGGTCAAAATGTATTTTACCTTTGTTTTTTTACTTTAGACTGAGAAATGCCACCATAGTCACCTTCACAGTTACTGTAATACTGTCAACCATGCTGTTCCTGTACTTACAGTCACTGTTAAATATCAACCAGCAAGTCCAGATACAAGATACCTTGTACTGCTCTGTAATCTACCTAATCACAAACCAAGACATTACAGTACTGTGTTACTGAGAAACATGCCACTTACAGTGCATTGTTTTCTGAGGAAGAATAACTGGCTTACCAACTGTAGCCACTCGAGGCCCGAGGCCTTAGAAAGTGTTAATATTTGATGTCATCAGCTGTGCACAACTGTAGATAAACTATTTTCCCCCGTGCTCTTCAGATTTCTCCCTCCGGCATGTTGATCCAGAAAAAAGGCTTCAAACCATACCTCCGGCTTGTGAAAGTTTGTGTATTTTTGGAGTAATATACACAAAAAAAAACTTATTCGAGAGCTTCCTTTTTCTCTCTCCCTCCCTGTGTCTCCCCCCTCCCTTTCTGACTGTACCACAATGACGTAACTCACTCCTCCTCCTCTGTGACCTCACTGTTTGTGGCCCTGCCTCTGTGAGCCAGTCCCACCTCAAGTTTCACCAGCATTTTTCCAAGTTGTGGCCATGTGAATGTATCGGTACAGAAAAACAACCTGGAAGTTTCACATTTTCCACCAAACTCTCACACTGTCAGACAAGACATGATTCAGAAGTGTACACAAAAACACAGCAGGACAAATTCAAGTTAAGAGCATCTCTTTATTGAACAAATTATCTGTATGTTTTAAGATCCTCTAGGTGTTTATGAAACAGAATGGGGATCTGCCTACAGAGTGCTGAAGAAGGCAAGGAGGTTGGTATCTGGGGATGGATGGGCCATGATCTTCTGAATCTGTCAATGAAGTTGATTAAAGATATAAATTTGTCACGTTCTAATACTGGCTTGATGTCAAGGTCAAGATGTCAACTTTATAACAAAAAAAAAATCGTCCACAAACTTTCATCACTGCAGAATGAAACCACACACCTGTTTTGACACTGTGATTAGGTTTGTAGGCAGTGTTTTTACTCCGTCACTGAACCTGCAGACTTAATATTTTTTTTATTTAAAAAGGTCCAGTGTAACATTTATTGGCAGAAATTAATATACAGTAAGTGTAAATTTACTTTGACTGCAAAGTATGTAATTTCTGTTGCAAGCGGTCTCTCAATCAAAAATAATAACACAGTTTGATGATCAAGAGGGAGCATGCAATTTGGGAAATATTGTCATCACCACTAATGACCAAAATCTATCAACTTGACTTGGGGTATTTTCCCCCAGATGTTCCAGCAGTGAAGGGTAAAGTGAATGATTTCTATGGATTGGAAATGTTTCGGCTAATGTGAGTACACTTACTTAGCAA
Organism: Brachirus orientalis; assembly: GCA_016785285.1. Classification (NCBI taxonomy): domain Eukaryota; kingdom Metazoa; phylum Chordata; class Actinopteri; order Pleuronectiformes; family Soleidae; genus Brachirus; species Brachirus orientalis. Next base: position 15,610,988 of record JAFBJR010000425.1, on the reverse strand, counting down.
AATATATAACAATAGTCTTGTCATTTTTAGATATTTTAATTGCATATATCTTTAAAATGAAAATGTTTGATCTATGTAGCCTTAAAATAAGCCTTCTGTATCCACTTTAGGTGAGGGTTATGCTTTAATGTCCACAATCACGCACCACCATGGTTCTACTGTACACTATATCACCCCAAACAGCAAACAATCAGAGCATGCATTTTGCATTTTGAAGTGTAAGCTTACAATGTAAAGAACAGCTCACTATCTTACATGACTGCTGACATAAGATTTTACAAACTAAAATAGAAAATAGAATTGTGAGCTTGTTGAGGACAAGATCCTTTCTGGTATGTGAGGGCCACCGTAGTTCCCTGACGTGTTTGGAAAAAGGAGGGATGAGAGACCTTATTTTGTTGCAAACTGCAATCTCACCTTTAAATGTCACTGATTCTTACACACTGGACTTTAAACTGTTTTGAAAGTTGCTGTGGACAATTTCTTTACCTTTATGTATAATCAGGCATATATTTATGACACTTCCAAACAAATAAAAGCCATTCATGAGTGCAACAAAAGTGGTCAGCACCTCCTTGAAGTTGGGGTGTTTGGCATCTTGGACTAACTGCAGCATAACCGCCTCCGTGGTGGTGAGGTAAGCCCCACTCTGCTTCAGTCGTGACAGTGCAAATAAACGGTCTGTCTGGCTGTGGACGGAGACACAGAAGGTTATAGTCACCCACTCGCAGTGCATACAGTATGAGCTGTTTACACAAAGATGAAAAACAGCACAGTAAGTGATGAAACGACAGAGCACTGCTACCTTCTGGACGAGACAGCATCAGCCACAATGTGAACCTCCATTCCCTTTTCAAGCAAGTCAAAGGTTGTGCACTGAGAAAAAGACAGATAAGATGACTGAAGAATTTTTTTTTCTAAAACCATGGAAGTGTTAGTTTTCTTAATGCTGTCTTTTATCAACCAGAAGAAGGAAATGGTGTCGTTTTCAGCAGCTAATCAGCACAAATATGCGGTCTTACTGCAATACAGGCATGTGCCTCTATTCCACAAAGAATAGCCTGTTTGGGATTTCCAAGGGCCTGCAGCTCCTTCTCCACCTCCTCGATCATCATGGTGAAGGAAGTTTTAGCATGAGCTTTCAGATCACCTGCTCCCAACTCTGGTACTGTGGGACCCAAACCTTTAGGGTACTGCTCTGTCAAGATGGAAGGGATTCCCAGAACACGACTGGCCTGTGAGCAAGAGGAGAGAGTAGGCAGATTTAATCCACTCTGTTCAAATAACAAACACTTGCTGGCTAGGGACAATCATACCTGAAAATGTACAGATACAGAGGACTTTGGAAAAAACCCACTAACATTAGAAACACCCTAACCATAAAAGTAAACCAAAGTGTCAACAGAAGGTGAGCATGCTAGGAAATACAATTCAAAGCAGCTTTTTATAATTCTTGCAATACAATTGTCATTCATGAATTCATATTTTTCTTTGTCTAATGGTTAGTGTAGCCGACCTGGAGTAATCTGGCTGCATTGCTGACAATGTTGGTGAACTGGAAGATGTTGGGTCTGAACTTCTCCTGCATGTCACACAGGAAAAGAACTGCATCCTTAGTGGAAAGTCTGCCAATGTTCGCCACTGCAACAGCAAGGTTATGCAAAAGAGCAAGTTGTGTTAAGAGGATGAGGAAATAAGGACAAAGAACTTCAGTTAAGGAGGACATTTGTACTTTCACACATACAAATGACTGGCCAATTATTTTCATTTAGTCAGTCAGTTTCAATTAGATTAAGTTCTCTTTTACAAAACAAGAATTATATGACACACAAGAAAGCAAACACACAGGAAAATAACAGCTTAAATATTCTCCAATGGAGTTGCAGCCTTGTTAGATTTTCTTCCCTGTAAGAAATAATTCCTGCATGGTGCTGGAACCTGTTGTTAACAATGTGACCACATAACAGAAAACAGCTTCACATAAGAAAGCTGACTTACTGCTGTTGCTTGAATTGTCCAAATGTGACGAGTAGAAAGTTCACCTGCCAGGTTACAGCACTAGATCCACGTGACGCCTCCTGTAAATGGAAAGCCCAGAGAAACGATACTTTTCTTTTAGAGCACAAACTCTAAAGGACAAGATGAAAGCGCATTTAATATTGGACAAAAATCCCGACATTGTTATATTTATCATGTGATACAAGCATTTGAAACAGCCTTGAAACGACTTCGTGATAGAGAAACCCCAAAATCAAAACAGTGACTAACCTAGCACGTCGCAAGGAAGACCGCGGTTAAGGCCCGCCCCTTCCAGCGTATTGATCAGTTGAATTGCGTGTCATTGAGATTGATGCTACTCTAAACCAATAGCAGCTTGACTTTCTCAACCAGGTCACCTCGGAACCACAAGCTGTTACCAGAAGTGAAAGATGTCTGACAGCGCAGAGTCTCCAACGGAACCGCTGAAAGAAGAGTCACGTCCACCGACGGAAGAGCAGACGACTAATGAAGAGAAGAAAAAAAGTGAGATTATCTTAATCTATTATCCATTTACGAGGACTGTTGTTGATGTTCAGGGAAACAATCTAGGGCTTGTGACGTTAAGAACGATTGGCAGGTATGTTGGCCAATAGAATGGCTGCTTGGTTTCAGCTCAACCAGTTAACACTCACCCTTTTCACAAGTGCCACTACCGGTTTTGAACATCGCTAACGCTAATGCTAATGCTAATGCTAATGTTTGGGAATAAAATATATCTATTATTTTCCTCTTCTACGCATTGATATAGGGAAACAACGTCTGTCCTCAACAATATTATCAACAACATTAGACGCGTATACAAATGAAAGTGTCTTATTTTATTATAACATGTTTTTGCTACGTTAGTAAAACTTTCAGGTTGCTGAAGTGTGTGTGTGTATATATATATTTGAAGCTAATAAGAAGGATCAGGCATAGCTTCAATGAAGACATGTTATTAAAACCTTATTCAGCTGTAACATGTTGTGACTTATCACGTAATCTACTTGATTTTTCATCACATAAACACATGCTCACTTACATACACTTAAATAGTACGAGCAAACACCTGCTTCAATTGAAATTGAATGTCATAGTGGCAGTAGAAACTTTAGATTGAATAATAAGTAGACAGTAAAAAATCATAAATACAAGACATGCATGCCAGGATTTGGAGCAAATGCTGTGGCTATTGCGTGGCCCTAGAGAGAGGCCACCAATAATTTATGTCAGAGTACAACAAATGTAGACCACACCCTGAAAGCTGCATGGAAATGAAACATTGTGTGTTGCTGAAGGTGTGTTTCCTGTTGCGGAGGTGGCACAATGACTGGCATCATCACGGACCGATTGGCCCTAAAAAGAAGATGAAAAAGAATAGAGACGGAAATTCTGGCCGTATTCTATTCCTTCTTCTTCTAATAATAATTTACTGTACACTGAGAGGTACAATGCTGCCCTCCAAAGTTCCAAGTTCTTAATATCAATTAAGAACATAGTTTAAATTTTTTTCTTATCAAATTTCAAGCTACTTTATCCCAGTTCATCTTGGCCTTTCATCTTCTCAGTTTCATCCCCTTCTGTCCTTTTTCTGCAAACAAGGCAGCATCTGCTGCGAAGCTACACAAAATGTGGAAATGTGTTTTTATCTTAATTCCTGCAAAATTCACTGGATCACACTCGAAGTTTGGTTCATTTTTTGTGCATGGTAAAGCCCTCAAAAGTGTGGTCAGGTAGTAAGTGAACGAAAAAGATGATGAAAGAGAATAATCAGAATGGATTAAATAAGACCTCAGCACCAGTCTGTACTCGGGCTGTAATAAAATGTAAATGTATGTGTTCCAAAAATTTTTATACAAACCCTAATTCCATTGTGGTTGGGACGTTGTGTAAAAGGTGAATAAAAATTTAATACAATGATTTGCAAATCTTTTTGATCTATATTATCAATTCAATTTAATACCCTTATAAGAACATATATTTAATTCTCGGACTGATAAACTTTATTGTTTTTTGCAAATATTCACTCATTTTGAATTTGTTGCCTTCAATGCATTCCAAAAAAGCTTGGACAGGGGCAACAAAAGACTGGGAGTTGAGGAATGCTCAAAGAACACCTGTTTGGAACATTTCAGAGGTAAACAGGTTAATTGGGAAAATGTGGGTCACTGAAAGGTTCAGTTGTTCACAAGCAAGAATGGGGCAAGGTTCACCACTTTGTGAACAACTGTGAGAGTAAATAGTCCAACAGTTTTCAATGTACAATTGCAGGGAATTTAGGGATTCCATCATAAGCGGCAAAGCTGAAAACCAACATTGAATATCAGTGACCTTCGATCCTTCAAGCAGCACTGCATTAAAAACTGACATCATTCTGTAAAGGATATTACCACATGGGCAACACAGTTACATCTACAAGTGCAAGTTTAAATTCACTCACTCATTTTCTGAGGGTCTAGCCCAGACAACCATTCACTCTCACATTCACACCTACAGGCAATTTAGAGTGTCCATTTGACCTAATCCCCAAATCTGCATGTTTTTGGATTGTGGGAGGAAGCCAGGGTACCTGGTGAGAGCCCACGCACACACAGGAACATGCAGAGGGCATGTTCCCGGGTCGTAACCCAGGACCTCCTGCAGCAAGGGCAAGAGTGCTAACCACTTCACCAACCGTGGGCCCCCCGTAGAGTTAAAAAAAAAGTTTAAACTCTACCATGAAAAGTGTAAGTCAAATATCAACAACACCCAGAAACACCACTGGCTTCTCTGGGCCTGAGCTCATCTGAAATGGTGTGAAGCAAAGTGGACGAGTCTGATGAGTCCACATGTCATAGACGTCATTTCCTTCGGGCTAAAGAGAAAAAGGACCATCCAGATTGTTATCAGCTCACAGTTCAAAAGCCAGCATCTGTGATGTTATGGGGGTGTGTTAATGCCCATGGCACAGGGAACTTGCACGTCAGTGAAGACACTATTAATGTTGAAAGGTATAAACATGTTTTGGAGCAACATATGCTGCCGTCCAAGTGACGTCCTTGTTTATTTCAGTATGACAATGCCAAGATACATTCTGCATGTGTAACAACAGTGTGGCTTCATAGTAAAAGAGTGCAGGTACTAGACTGTCCTGTGAAATGTGTGGCACATTATGAAGCACAAAAGACAACAGAGACATACATCAAGAAAGAATGGGAAAGAATTCCACCTGCAAAGCTTCAACAATTAGCGTCCTCACTTACTGTGTGTTGTTAAAAGGAAAGGTGATGTAACACAGTGGTAAACATTACCATGACCCAGCAGGTATTATATTCAGAATGAGTAAATATTTGCAAAAAACAGTTAAGTTTGTCAGTTGAAAAGGATTTGTAAATCAGTGTTTTTTTTATTTTTACTCCTGTTTTACACAACATCTGAACTCGATTGGAATTGATGTTTGTATAACTCTTGTTATTGTTAACCAACATGCGAAATATCAGACACGTTAACAACAGACAGTATATAAGTTGTTCTATCCGTCTTTAAATGTTTGATTAAACAATAGAAGAATCTTTATTGATACACTCGGAAGTGCATTTCACAAATGCACCAAAATTTAACAAAGACTTTTCAAAAACGCGACCTCAATAGTTCAGGTACACATTTGTGTAAAGCTGGTGACAGTAGTAATTTCATGTGGATTTCCCCCCTTTTCTATAGTTGATGTTCTGTTGAAGGCAGTGGGAGACACTCCTATAATGAAAACAAAGAAGTGGGCCGTAGACCGGAGCAGGACGGTTCAGTCCCTGTCTCAGTTCATCTCTCGTTTTCTTAAGCTTGATGCCAATGAACAACTGGTAAGATATTGTACTTTTATGACTTGTATATGCAACCCAAAAATGACTTGCACTGGAAACTAGAACTTCCTTGTTTCAACTCTTTCCAGCCTTAATTACATGTAACTGCATTTGGGGTTTTGTCTTTCTTTTTTTGTATGGGATTTCTGTTCAGTTCATCTATGTTAACCAGGCTTTTGCGCCGTCTCCGGATCAAGAAGTAGGGGTATTATTTGATGTAAGTAGAACATCCTTTAATCTTGCTCCATGATTGTCTGTCTACCTTATAATTCAGCAACTATCATTTCAAATACAAACATGATTTATATTCCTCATTTTATAAGCCACTGAAAACTTATTCACATTATGGAAGTTCATATGGAAGTGTAATTTTAGGTCCAATTGTTCATGACAAACATGTGTTTAGACAAATTTTAATTTGTTGAACAAATGTAAATCATGTCTCCACATAAATGTGTTGTAATATGTTCATCTGTATTTTAAAAAATGAATTAATTGATACCAGACTAAAAATTTAAAAATATTGACCTTCTCTTTACATTTACATTCAAACAATCTGAGAGTACTCTTGGCTTGAATGTGTTTCTTTCATCATTATTAAGATTATTCTTAACGAGAAGGCACAACTTCTGTCTTTTCTAGGAGACATAACATACATGAACAACTAATGAATGTGGACCTTGTCGAAGAAGATAAATAGAAGATATAACCACAAAATATAGTAAATGTGTTTACCATATGGATATAAAAAAATATTAGAAATGGCCCCAGCCTTTGGTAGTGAGTGATGGGTCATGTGGTGCTTTAACCAGCAGAGGGGGCAATTAATTGTGACAGAAGCAGAAATAATGGGCCACTGATGGAGAACTCAATGTCCAGAGTTCACAGTGGACATTTGATCATCCTCTGCTCTCATTAGAGGACAACTCTAGTATAATGAAATATTTTAGGCATTAGTAGTTGAGACAGTTCTCATCTGAAAGTCAAGTAGTTTTGTAACTACATATCATTATTATTATTTGATATTTAATTCGATGTCTTCTCTGTATGTTTGTCTTTCAGTGTTTTGGCAGTGATGGAAAGCTGGTCCTACATTACTGTAAATCTCAAGCCTGGGGTTAAACACTTTTTTTATATGACAATATTTTTCTGTAATTCATTCTCTAATCAATGTTACCTTTGCTTCTTTGCCATTTTTCCTGTCATAGTTTATGTACATACATATTGTAAATAAATTATTGTAACAGTGTAAACCTTGCCACTTTTTTAGCCATCACATTTGGCACAGTTAATTTGTGGGCACAGGACTTAGCTTTGCACAGAGCTGGTGCTGATTAGAGGGAAAGCACAAGCAGAGGTGCTTATAAGACATACTGGCTCATAGTTTTATCCACCCTCTAAGTAAGGACCAAGTTGTGGTGTTGTAAACAAAAGTTTTGGGAATGACTTCTGAAAAGGGACAGATGTGAGAACAGAGGGGGCACTACAGTAGCAGATGGACTTAGAGGGATTACATGATTCAGGATGGGTTTGTGACATAAATTCCCAAGAAAGACAGAAACAAGAGTAGAGTGGTGAGGAGACAAACACTGAGTTGCTCCATCAGTCTTTACTGCATCTCCATCCTACCGCTGGCCACAAGGATTAAAGAGAAGCGTGGTTGAAGAGGAATGGGTCAGAGATGCTCATTCTAGAGGAAGAAAACTGGTGACACATACAGAGGGAAAAGATGATGAGGGCAGTGACACGGAGAATCTGTTCAAGATGGAGCAACCAAAATCTAGTACTTAAGGAGCTTTTTGATTAAGGGCTTCTGACCGAGGCAGAGATAACGGAGGATTGACGGTTCAGAGGACTGCGAGAAGTGCAAGCTTTTTCTTTACCATGGTAGCTCTTTGACCTGAAGTACGGCAGCGCTATTTGGTAGGTTCTTGTCACTAATTATTTTAATTTAGGAGGCAATAACCTCAAGCAATATGAATTAAGAAGCAACAATTTTGATCACTTTTATTTTACAGGGAATAAAATGCTACAAACTGTTTCCATTTCCATATGTAATGAATGGATAAGGCAGTCAACATAGAGGTTTCATTACAGGAGATTTATAAACCCAAAATATTACTTCCAGCTGTGAAAATAATACATTTGATCCAGACTGATAAAATGTATTAATTTTATGATGGAAATTTGAATTTTTGTAGTTTCTTGAAAAATGACAAATGTGTGTGAATTGCTAGCTGCTGCTAAGTGCTACATTGCCAGAATCTTGAGAGAATTAGACTTTTACTAAACACATTTTTGTAGGCAATTAATAAATAATGGTTAAATAAAAATAATTAGTTGTCTTCTGGGGATAAAACCCAGACTGAAGAAGAATGTTTTTATTTATCTATTTGGTTTTTCTTTACATGACAGAAAATGGTGATAATGCAAGATGACATTACACAGTCCATGTCATTGTACATGTCATGATTTTTTTTCAGGGACTGTGGGCTGACAGGGAGAAATGTCATGAGTGAATGAAGGGGACAAGAGCGCACTTCACACCAAATTCACCTCACATAAACAGATTAAAGTAGATTTTCAGGGATTAGCTGCAAAAATTTCATTTAGATCGGTGGTTTATCCATAATTTCATCAAAAACAGTAATCTCTTGCCTTTGCTCTCCCCTGTTTTGTCTTCTATTTAGGGTCCAGCCGTGGAGTTGATAATGAGTAGCAGGGTCAGGCCTGAGTGTGAAGCAGGGAGCCAGTAGCCTGAGATACAGGGCAGTACATGTTCTTCCATAACACCTCTATAGAAACAAGTCATGGCTCTTAAGAGTTCAACAAAATTAAATGCAGCACTCTGACAATTTAGTTTTTGTCTTTGCTCCGTCCAACTGTTACTCCATTCAGGATGTCCTCTACCTCTTCTTTGGATACACAGTTCTTAATGATAAGGCTTGATATTAATAAATGATATCATGCTTTTTCAGTACAGTCTGGCTGATTAAATATTTGCCCATAAAAGGGTCTGCAAATGTTGAGGCTATTGTAGTCATCGTGGGTCAGTGAAATAGTATGGCTACCTCAATATTCCTGGAGATCAATAGCAGGGTGTCACATCCCAGCTGTTTGTACAGCATACTGTTGCATCCTCGCATCCCCCTCATCTCTCCTACTGTGAGCTACTGACTATCTAAATCCTCTGATGCTCATTCTTCAGTGTTCCATCTGTCCTCTCCCACGTGTATCAACTTAAGAGCGTCTTATCCTGTTCACTATCCTCCCACACTCTTCACTGTCCTCCCCGTTACTCGTCGTGACTTCACAGTATCTTTTTGTTTTGTTATCTTCTCTCCGTGCTGTTACATCACATTTATCTGTGCTTTCCATTTAAAACAAGCCCAAAGCATCTGTCCTTCCTTCCTTCTCGGCTCAGTCCGTGACTGTATTTATACCGTCCTGTCCTGTTTGTCTTACTTCCACGTGCACTCTCCTCCACCTTCTGCTCTCTCTCTCTCTCTGCCTCGCTTTCTCTTTTCCTCTCCCTTCTTTGACTCTCTCTAACCATCCACCGCTGCCTCCCTCATCTCTCGCGTGGCCATGCTGGATCAAATGTCCCGTCGCTCCCGCTCCCTGCTCTCTCTGACCTTGACCACTCTGGCTCTGGGCCTCTCCATCCTGGCTCTCTGCACTTCCTACTGGTGTGAGGGCATCCACAAGGTGGTCAAGCCTCTCTGCCTGTCCCCTGTCAAAATGAAGAACTGTGGCCAGAACAACAGCGAGCCTTACACCACAGGTGTGTTTTGTGCATCTTTAACATGCATCTTTGTAATGTTTCACTTTGTCTCATTATTTATTTTAAATATACTGAAATTAAATTGTCTGGTTTCCCCTTAGATGAAACTGTGTGCACACAAATTCTACACAATAATTTTAAAATATTAGTAGTAAGTTGTAATACCTTTCTTTATATTGCACATTTTAAAATAAGTGCCAAAGCACTTGGCATGCAATTGAGAGTGGACTACAAGCAGCAAGGATAAAATGAAATCAAAATAATAAAAATGATTATGAAGTAAAAACGAATAAAACGATCAGTAAATACAGAATAATCTACGGTAAGCAAGTCCAAAATTGTGAGATTTTATAAGTGACTTAAAAGACTATAGTATATTTATTTTTCTGATCTCTGCCAGGCCATTCCAACACTAAAGGGCCAAAATGGATAAGGCACCGTCATTTTTAGTTTTGAGGTTAGACCATGCAATAGCCATAATAACAAATTATTATTTGCATGCTCAGCAGTGACACAATGTAAAAGCACTCTGCATGTAACATGTAAAGTAGCACCATTGCATTAAGATGAATCAGTATGGAAGACTGAAATCTCTCTGCTGTTTGAAACCAGTGGACATGCACCTGTATACTATACTACACTAGCTGTTGAATAAATTACCTACCATAACCTTGAAATTAAAAAAAAAATTAGTTTTCATAAAATGGAAACTCTAAATTACTTAGTTATGTTCTCCACTGATTATTAGAGAATGTTCTAAACATTAAGCTTTGAGGTTATGTAAAGGAAAAGTAGACCGGATGGAAAACAAGTTTCCATCCTGTGACCAAAGAATAAGTGAATACAGCTCCAGTGGATGAAAAGTATTTGTATGATGAGTGGGGAAGATTCCTGGTGACTAATCCCAGACTCTGTTGCAACATGTTCACAGATGTTAAACAGTTTGTTATTCCCAGTGTTCAGCATTCATGGACATTCACATGCTTTAGGCAACACAACTGTAATTTAATTTACAGTCAGCTCAACACAACAGTACAGCAATGTGAAAAATGGGAATTAGATCAGTGTACAGTGTACACTGTGTACACAGTGTCATTGTATCAGTGTACAGTGTCTATGTGCATGTACAAAGTGTTTTTATAGTGTTGTATATTTTTTGACATTTTATTTTGTATTATTTATTTGTTTTTGTTTATCTTATCATGGCTCTTTATAAAAACTGATGTAATGGACTTTGACCCTTGAACCTGAGGTCTTGCTTTTTTCAATTTAGTTGTTTTTGATGCATAACAAACAACACCTAAAACTAATCGTGCAAAACTGATTGTCCTCACTTTTGATGCTTTTTAATCTCTTTTTGCCCAAATCTCAGTGTGACCATGAATTTAATTATGGCTTAGTATTAATCTGTGAGGTGTGACGGAGGCTCCTAAAAGTGTATTTATGGATTAAGAAGCTTTACCTTCTTCTTGAGTTCTTTTTTCTCAACAGATAATGTGTGCCTTGAGATTATGTATGTTGTGATTTGGTACTATACAAATAAAACTGAATTGAATTGAATAATGCTAGTTTACCAGCTCCAGCTTCATAAAGGAATCGGCTTTGATTCCATCTGACATATGTTCTTGCACCAACAGATCTACCTTAAACCAAAGCAGAGAGGTGGATTTAAATTTGACTTTAAATTTCAATTTTTACAAATGCACACGTGGGAGAACAAAGTGCTGGTTTAAAATCTGCATGTGGTTACACTCTTGTTAGAGTTCTGATTAGAGCAGATACCCAACAGCTTTATCAACACGTACCTGCATGGAAACTGTGTTTGTCTTTCAGTGCATTTGCGTTGCAGTAGTGTTTTTTTTATTATTATTATTTTTTTTTTTTTGCAATAGGAAAACACTCAACAAACCTGAACCTGAAGTACCTTTCCTATCTACTTGTCTGCATATGCATATATGACATGATTATATGATGTGATTTTCCTCAGAGTGCATCCGTTGTTAGTGTTGTTATTTCACAGCAGAACATTTATTTTCTGCTTTTGTTTCTCAATGGATAGGTTTATAAAACTTAGATACTCTGTAAGTGCGAGGATGTCTGTGTTAGTCTGTTTGTTGTATGTCTTAAGAGGTAGAGTTGGAGGTTTTGGTCCTCCACCCAATGCATTCTGGGTTGTACCCAAGACAACAGCTCCTTTATCCGCAACTGTTATACCGTAATGTAAAATATAAAATGTTCTTCTCAGTGTCATCCTCTTGTGTGGTCATGCAGAGAGTCCCACTCAGAACCCCTTCAACCGCACACTGTCTCCAGCCAGGAGAGAGGAGCTGGCCAAGATCAGACAGAGGCAAATGGCCAACGCAGTGCACTACATCTGGGAGACGGGCGAGGACAAGTTTGCTTTCAGATACTTCCACACTGGCTTCTGGGAAAGCTGTGAGAAACACAATGACGGTGAGTCCACGCAGCATTCACTCGTTCACTTGAAGTTCGGTACAATATTAATAAACTTTTGAGGGATGCTGATGTTCTTCATGTCAAAGGTTCCTTGTATATATATATTAGTGATTTGTAATGCCGAGACTGCATCTTGTAATGAACGGAGGCATCCTTCACTCACTGGCCTTCACATACCAAAAAGGATGACATTTTTCATCATTTGTGTAATAACCCCCTGCTTCAGGGTTCAGGGTTCAGGCTCCAGCTGGTTTGTTCCTGTTGTGCCACTGTAAAAACATGGCGACACAAGATGGCTGCACAACCCTTGCCTTATGTACATATAAAGCACAAACTATTTTTATTTTAAAGTGATTAACACTTCTACAAACATACATATTGGCATTACGCTACATTCAATTTCTGCCAACAAACCCTCGAAAATGTTACACACTAGATCACATTGTTTCAGTTAGATGAAATATTGTCCATCTAAACGTTTGCATTTATAAATGTTCTTGACAGGAGAGATATGTCGCAGCTTTATAGAGTTAACTCCTGGGGACACACAAGGTGAGCTGTGTATCACTTAACATTTTTTTCTGTACATCGTACTTTTCTCTGCAAACATTGCAGTCAAATCAGTGGTTCTCTTGTTCTTTTTAAAGCTGTCTAATTGGATGCGTGTGTATGTGTGTGAATGTGTTTGCACCTGTTTCAGGTGTGCTCTGGCTGTCAGTGATTTCAGAGTTTACATACATCGGCCTGCTGGGAATGGGCTTCTTACTGATGTGGCTGGAGGTTTTGTGCTCTCGTAAAGAGATGCGCTCCCTAAAAATCAATGCCTTTGCAGCTATCTGTATTGTGCTATCAGGTGAGGCAGAGTATATCTCTCTCTTTTTAAGTATTTTATTAATCATATTCAGCTCCTCCTTCACATACACTGCCAAAAGAAAAGAAAAAAGTCAAGAAAAAAGTCAAAGTCAGTTTTGTTGTACTCCCTTTAGCTTGATTATGGTCCACAGCCAGTGTGATATTTTTTAAATAAGCTTATGCAGATGTCAGAGCTTGTATTTATGACGGACTTGGACCGCTGTGTTGCGTCTTCTCCAGCCATTGTTAAAGATTCTCAACCCAGGCTGAGGTTAAAGTCTGGACTGTGGTGGCCACTCCATGTGTGGAAATGATGACTCATGCTTCCTGAGCCACTCCTGAGTCCTATGGATCCTTGGCTTGAAATATGCCTGAAAAACCTGGTCATTCTGAATCTTTAGGTAGTCAGCTGACCTCAACTGAAGCAGTCCCAGATTATAACACTGCCCCGACAACAACAATGCCCCGGCTTGTATAGTAAACACTAAGCCCAGTATGTGATGAATATGTGAAAGTATGTGTATATTCTGGCCAGGCATTGTATAATATGCACAATATTCCTAAATCTCTGACCTCATCTACAATTTAATGTGTTATTTACTTATCCTAAGCTTTGTTAACAGTTTTCTTCTGTCTGTTATTCTTGGTTTTACCTCCCTCAAATGTAGGTCTTCTTGGTATGGTAGCCCATATGATGTACACCACTGTGTTTCAGATGACAGTCATTGTGGGCCCCAAAGACTGGAGGCCTCAGTCCTGGGATTATGGCTGGTCATTTGCGTAGGTGTCTGTCCTTTAGTAAAAGCACAGTAGCCTGTGTAATTCAAATGTGTGTTAAACACTCAATATTCACAGACTATAGTGATGCATTTTGCTTCTCTGCTAACTTTTACTACATCTGTTCCTAGTCTTGCATGGGTGTCCTTCAGTTGCTGCATGGGGGCAGCTGTGGTCACACTCAACTCCTACACAAAGACGATCATCGAGCTGCGTCGCAGACAGAGGCTACGACTCGAGGAAGCGAGAGCTGCCAGTCACGTCCCGTCCTATGACAAGGTCGTTCCAGGGGGTGGGATCTACTCTGTCAGTGGCCTATTACAGTGTCCAGAAGGCATGATTGATGTGGCATGGGCCCGGAATGGCAGCATGGTTGGAATGGGAAATGGGGATGTGCCAACGCTGGTTTTGGTTGGTGGCTGTGGGACAGAGGGGTGTGAAGACTGTGAAAGAGAGATGGATGAGATGGACGACGTGGTGGACCGAGTTGATTCCCCTTGTTAGGGAATTGTTTCAATCTATTAATCAACAAATACTGAAAAAACTGAAAAAGGACAGTATTGTTATGAAGGACTGAAAAAGACACTGTTGTTGTTCTGGAGGAGGAGTGATGCAGATAAGGCTTTCTTTTCTTTCACTTTGACTTTTAGCAAGCTTGGAAAATACAAACCAGGTTTGGAAGACTGTGAAATCAATACATAAAGATGACATTGTAACATTGATGACATGCAAGGGTGCATGTTTTCTGGTTATTTGTCAGTGCCTCATGATAGGAAAGTATATTGGTCTCTATATGTACACATTTTATTGTTTATATGTTGACTTGAAAAACATCAGGATGGCAGTCATGTCAGTGATGATTTTATTATATAAACATAATGGATCTTATTTTACCCTTAAACAACAGCACAGCCTATCCTTAAAATAAATACACTTCTCATTTATCTCTTTTGTACTGTCGTGTCAGAGTCAAGCTATCTCTCCACTTTATGACAAACATTTAGTAAATGATTTAGTACATAAATAGCAGAAGTGGCAACAAATGCAGTGTCTCTGCAGATGCACAAACAGACACATAGAGATAGAAAGATTACAGAGATTGTGAAAAGTCTGCTCTCTGATGTTGAACGGAAGATTATGTGTAAAGCAGTAATCCCAAGTTGGAGGAGGAACAGAGGGAAGGGAGATGGAAAGCGTGTGAAGGGATGGAGAGGGAGAGCAGTGTTGTGTTGGGGTCAGCATGAAAGTTGGGAAGCAACACAGGCAAGAAGACCAGACTACAAACACACAGAATTATGCAATTTTAATGTGAAAACAGGGAAACAAATTGACATATTCATCTTTAAATTTCTTGAGTTAGAAAAACTTAACCAAATTGACCTTAAATAACTTTAGGTAATACATATGGGATAATCCTAGATTTATTGTCTGGGATTAAGAGAACATAAAAATGAAGACATAAAGCACAATATATGCCAGCCAGCAGCACTGAATGACAGTATTACACAATATGTTTCTAGGTTAAAGATTATGGGAAAGATAAATAAACTGATCTTCTCTAATCACATATGTATGAGAAAAATGTGTAGAACACTATACCCTAACAAGACATTTCAAATTACGTATAAAAGCCTTTATCACACTAACAGTCTGGTATAATACCTTTGTAATTGTCATTAACTCTTACTTTCTTCAGAGTCAAATTCACATTTTATATATTACATACAGTATATGTGTTATTTTAGTCTGTTCATGTTTTAAAACACTATGCCTTTGTTCACCTCTATTCATCTCCACGTAATATACACCAGTCACAACATTAAAACAGTGACTGAATTTATTGACTTACTCAAATCATAAAAGAATGGAAAATTACTGAACCTACAAAGTAAGTTTTACATCACATCATTGATGGCTGAGAATCAACTTATAGACACAGACACAGATATTCAATGATGAGTCAACATAAACTTAAGTTGCCAGTTTTAATTTTAGGGGCTCATTGGTGTAAAATCATTATTCAAAAATGTCACATAAAGGAAAATTATGGAAATATTGGTTACAACCAAGACACTGCAGAAACAAGTATTTACACGATGGAGTTACATGGATTAAAGAGCTTTTTAGGAGAAATAAGAAGAGAGGTCAGTCACACTGACTTCAGTGTTTGATTGGTTCATAGTGGATGAGACGCATTGCATTCTCATTTTCAATCACTCCTTTGATGAACTCTCCTTCAGCCAGTCGCTCTGTCAGGAAGAAGGGACAAATGGGAAAAAAAAATATGTTACAGCAGGAAGTAAACAAGACTAAACAAGGAAGGACTGTCAGGTAAATGCTGGTAAACAACAAATCTGTATCTCAGCTTAGAAATCCGGTCTTATCTCCTGTGTGGGCGCACACCCGTGACTGTAGCATGCAATGCAGTGGAGTCACTTAAGGTTTCATGGTACATGGTTGGTATGTACATAATAAATCTTGCATTACACAAGTGATGCTGTAATTGTTGGTGTGCCTCCAGGTGGATTTTATTACTTTTATTGTTGTTAAGCCAGACAGCAGATTGTAAAATGTAATCTTTGCTAAAGGATGATGGAACAGCTGCTGGGGAAAGGTAGTAGGAGCTTACTTAGGCTTGATCTCTCTAATAATAATGCATAGTGGTAAGCACCACAGTGTGCTGTCATGCATTGTATGGGCATCAGTTACGCGTGATATGTAATGTTTTGCACGCTGTGGCACTGATTTCATTTACCGTTGTCTTTCTTCTCAAAGAAAGCCCACAGCTTGTTGGCTCTCTTCTCCGGTGTGTTCTCATCCTCTGGTAGCTTGCTCTGCTCCTCCTTGGGGATCAGCTTAAATATAGCCTGAGAGGAGGTTGGGTATAAGATTGGTGATCATCGTTTCTCTCACACAAATAATGTATGGAAAGTCAACAGACCACATGAAACTAATGTGACCTTGCCAAGATGCACACAGTCTGCAGAACAAGCAAGTGAGCTCAGGCGTCTCTCAAGTTCATTTTCTATCTTGTGTGTCAGTGTTTTCTTACGTTAAGTTCAAGTTTAGGAAAAGAAATCTTCAAGCCAGTATATTCTCACAGCTTTGGTTCCTGCATACTGGCTGTGTATTCTGCGCATTTTTGCTAAAAGCAGCCAAGTAGCCTCCAATTATGTCACTACAATAAGCCCATTGTGTTATCGTTTTAGCCTGAAAGGGAGAGAAGGTTAGATCTGCAGCAAAGGGCCACAAACTGGCATTGAGGCCTTGCCATTTGCAGAGGGCCACAGGTTTGGTGCTTTTTTTTTTTTTTTTTTAGGCTCCTTTGGTCCACAAGTACATATAGGTTTTGTCCATTAAGTGTGTGTCTCGCTTAGAGAGAAGAACTTATCTGCTACATTTAGATTAACATGGATTAGTGCCAAGACTCAGGCCACGTTCCAAACACAAGATGTCATTCCTTTTTTTTCTCTGGACTCTCTCCATTTTGGCCCTCAGTTCATGTGGTTAGTATCAAGGAAACAGCCGTCCTGTAGATAACAAGGCTGTGAAGTTGTAGATGAGGTGATGTGAAGCATCTGTGTAACATGAAGTACATGCAAACATGTTAGCAGCCACGTCTGGTCTGTCAGTGTAGTGGACTATACAAGACAGAAGTCATTTTGGCTATTTCTGTGTAACTTACTTTTGTGATATTCTACTTGTGTTTACAGATTCAATCAAATTTTATAGAATTATCTTCTCTTTTTTTAACTCCAAGCATGACTTTAAGATGCAACCATTGTGCACAGTGACTGTAAACACGATACCAGTTGGCCAGAAACGAAATCCCATTATAATGCCAGCTGGATTCTTGGCTGATCTGTCTAAACCTCTTACAATTCTAGACAATTTGAACAGAAACTTCAAACAGAAAATAAAGAACCTCCCGACCTCGCTCAGACTAAATTTCCATATGACAGCAATAAATAACAATATTTTCAGAGAAAGACAGACTATCAAAAGTGACATGGATTAAACTGACGAGACTCCCTGTCAGCACTGCTATTGACGAGTAGCCTTACCTAAGAGTAGGACTGCCTATCTTGGAGCTAAACCTGTAATCACAGAGATTACAGAGAGGCTCAAATAGGCTGCCTTATTGGACGGATAATGAGGCCTGAGACCTACATACCAGAAGTTGGGATTCCCACAAATAGCAACACATCTATAGAGGCTGCACACAACAGGAAACCCTGGTGGAATGACGCAGAACAACAATCATACAATAAACCTCATACTTTTAGATTCCAGGTTAAACAACTACTCACTGACATGAACAATCCAGGTGGATTAAACCGTGTAGGTTTTGAATGCAGCATTAATGCAAAACTGTGTTGTGTTTAAAGAAACTTTCTTTGAAAGCTGTGAGCAAAGACGGCTTGAACCTTTAAAAAAATGTAGACAAATTTATTGTAAAGATTTTACATATTGGAGATGTATTGTTGGATTATTGCAACTGGACTGACAGTCAAATGCTCTTTTTTTCACCGACCAATGCTGAATTATATCATACACTTTATGTTTTTAGGTCAAATGATCTGCAGCTTCCTCAGATAGATTTTGAGAGAGTAATGGAAATATTAAATAAGAATAACATTGGGAAATCTTTGAGAAATGACAATTTAAAAAGATAACAGTTGAAAACCTTCAAAATATACTTTAGTTGGTAACACCTAAATGAATTAAGTTCATTTAAACTTAAGTAAGTAAGTTGTCATATAACAACTGAGGTTTCCTGAGTCAATTTCATTTTTAAGTGTACATGGTGGTGCATTAATGTGTTTTAACACCCTGTCATGAATCACTCTCACCTGGCAGATCTCTGTCACCTCAGTCTTGTTGATGTATCCGTTCTTGTCTACATCAAACAGGGAAAAGGCCCACTCCAGTTTTCGGGTTGTCTTCCCAGAGGAAGTCATATGCAGTGCAATGATGTACTCCTTGAAATCCAAAGTGCCATCATCGTTGGTGTCAAAGGAGCGAAACACATGACGTGCATAGCTTTTGGCATCGCTGTCGGGGAAGAAGCGGGCGTAGATCTGCTCAAACTCCTCTGGTGTGATTCGTCCTGATGGGCACTGCTTCTGAAAGTTCTCATACCACTGAGAGATCTCATTTTCAGTGAATTTGGTGCTGAGCTTCAGGTCCTCCAGGATCTCCTTTGACAATGCGCTACTGGTGGAATTTCCCATTTTGAGTTGCTTTTATTGTCTTTGTGATGTGTCAGTTCTTTCCAACTCCCTGGCAAAAATATGCCACTTGAGTTCTTCGGAGGATTTCCCCTCTCCGAGGCCACCCGACTGTCTCCTTGGTCCAAAATGTATTCTTGTGCAGTGGTTTGATTTCCTTCTTTTTTTACCCCAATGACTGTAAAAGATTTATTTATCTATTTAGAAAAAACCTATTAGGAATACTGCTCAGTTAATAATATGGCCAGAGTGAAATCTTACCTGAGCGTGGAGATGATGTGCAGAGAGTTGAATGTCAGTCTTAACAGAAGGACAGGCAGAAGGAAACTCACTCCTGTGGACGACTGTTAATTCTGTTAATGCGGGATTTAAGGTGGCTGAGCAGTTGACTAAAGTGACCCCCCTCAAGTCCTCATTTCTCTTTTTGGACTATGTCTGGAAAGATTTATGGCATACAACATATTGAGATAATCTGCACCAACAAAAACTGAGTGATGGATGCATCTTGTGATGTTTTATTTAATGTTTTATAATTTTCTTCATTAATGCAGTATTAATGTGATGGAACTCTAGGGATTTTACAGTGCCTTTGTGGTTACAGATGTGTAAAATTGAGAGGTATTTAACTGATCGTGGAACCTTAAACATTATTGGTAAATTGGTCTATAGATTAGCAGTAACATGCTCAAGAAAATCGCAAAGTCTGCTATTTCAGTGGTGGCTTTTCAATGGGTTTAGTTGACCACTTGCATCTAATTCCAGTCTACCATCTGTCGCGATCCTTTAACTCCATCTCCCGCCTACGTCTACCTCCAATCCCACCTATGCCCCTCACATCATCACCACTAACTTGTCTGTGCATAACATCCTTCATGTGTGAGCAAGAATGTTGCCCTACTTCAACTGACCTGTCTGTCACTTGTCTGAGTTATGTAAACATGACCAGTGTCATCCCTCTTTCCTTTTCTCTAATGTTTAGTATTTACTGTCCATGTTTTCATAAAAATAATTGATTTTAACCATGGATTCAGACACACTAAATAACATTAAACTACTGTTTCAAAGCTGTATTCATAGTCACTGGAATATAAGCTGGGGATGAGCATTTCAAGCAAAAAAAGTTCTAAAAAAAGTAGAATATATAACTGGATTATTCGTGGAATGTTTATACTGTCTATGCTAAACTCTAAGACCCTGGCAAATGTCTTCACTTCTGTGGGATGTAAAGTGTGTTGAGCTCAGAGTGGAAGCTTTAAGATGCATTCAAGAAAACTCTTCAATTTCATAATTTCTGCCAAAACTCATGCAGTTCACTAACTAAATGCTTTCTGCTGCTGCCACCTTGTGATAATAAATGCACCATAAATTAGGTAGTCACTGGAGTAGAAAGAGCAATAAAGTAACTGAATATACTGTACCAAATGTAGCACAGTACTAAATGATCATTTGTGTTTATAAATGACTTTCACTTGCTCCGTTTCAATATAACAGCACAGTCCTTTAGTCACATTCATCAACAGTTGTTTATATGGAAACAGAGGAGGCAGGAAGTGTCACTGACTGGGGTAAATCCTCTTATGCCACCTCAACTCACAAGTGTCTTCCTCTAACTGACATGTAAACCCAAGTGCATGCACATATTAAAACCTTTTTGTCTGAGTCAACAACACCACTCATTTTAGCCTAATAATCTGAACACAGCCTTTGTCTTTTCTCTTCACAATTATTGTCTCATGAACTAAAGTCATCATATTATGTGCACCGACAGAAATATGTACACTGATTACTGCACCTTCATTTTCACTCTGGTCCAACCTTTCTGCTCGGTCCCGAGTAATTCAGTTGTAATCATTTAAATCCCGCTACAGCAGGGGTCACTGTTTTTTTGTTTCTTTTCTTTTTTTTTGATCGACAAAGTTACATAATCACAGTATTTCTGTTGACTCTCACCATAAACACTTGTTTCAGATGGGCAAGACAGTATGTGGTACATATTTGCACAAGTGTGAATGTGTGTGTATCTTTGTGTGGATCAAAAAAACAGGGAAACAAGAAACCATAGGGAGTGAGCACTTTTTGGGAAAGTGGGGATACTCAGGTGCTGGTAATGTAAATTACTACATTTTAAGATGAGGACATGTTTTGAAGTTAGGCTGAAATTAGCGAATTAGAGATTAATTATGGTCGAGGTTAGTGTTAGGGCACTATTTATGATCAAGGTTAGAGAAAGTCTTCAGGAAATTAATGAAGGTCAATGCCATTTCCTCTGAAGCCATGAAAACCAGTGTATGTGTATGTACCTGGTATTCATAATATTGTGAGGACCTAAATCCATTTACATTATAGGGACTTGTCTTCTTTATGGGGACAAAAATCAAGTCCCTATAATGTAAATTACTACATTTCAAGGTGAAGACATGTTTTA
The DNA here is from genome assembly GCA_016785285.1 of Brachirus orientalis. Classification (NCBI taxonomy): domain Eukaryota; kingdom Metazoa; phylum Chordata; class Actinopteri; order Pleuronectiformes; family Soleidae; genus Brachirus; species Brachirus orientalis. The sequence continues at coordinate 15,589,607 of JAFBJR010000425.1, read as the reverse complement.
AAGTTAGGCTGAGGTTAAGGTTAGGGTCAGGGTTAGGATTAGGCCAGTAGTAATAATGGTTAAGGTTAGAGTATGTTTTTAGGAAATGAATATAAGTCAATGCAATGTCCTCTGAAGTCTTGGAAACCTGTATATGTGTGTGTGTAAAGAAGAATGATAGAAAGCATAGTTCTACAGCACTCGCAGCACGTCTTTCATACACTGTGTTTACTGCACCCTGTCATTTTCAGTCTCACCTTATTTTTCAAGCAGGATCTCTTTGCTCCATAAATATGTCCACTGAGTCCATCTAGTGGATTACGAAAGCCCCGCCCTGTCCCACCCAATCCAACGCTTAGCCAATTATCATCATCTTCATCCGGTGACTGCCACGGCCAACAGAATAACCCTCTGCTCACCACAAAACAATCCCTGACATCTGACCTATACCCTAGGCTGGGATAAAAACTCGAGCAAGCGAGGACTGGAAATGCTTTTCGACTCGTGGAGATGGCGAAGACTCATTTTACGTAAATGTCTGGCTCACCAAAGCACACTGATCACATAGTAAAAGTGCAAGAGATTGATACCAAAATCATAATAATAATGTCTTTGCAGCGCTAAATTCAACAATGACCTGAATGACTGAGAACATTCACAGACAATATGGATTATTTGTTGGCAGCAACATATTCAATAACTTTATATATCATTGGAAGTCACACATCCAAATTGGCTGAGTAGCATTGTAGCCTGTAATCTGACTGTCAACCCACGAGCCTACTGTAGGTGCATTCATTCATGTCTTTCTTGACAAATGTGCATCTATTTATTTATTGTTTCAAAATGGTCCTAACATTTATCAATAGCCTACAGCTCACATACTGAGGCAATTATACGAACCTCACTACTAATGACAAAATAAAAAGGAATTCTTGACAGGAAAAGATTTTTAAAAGAAAAGCCCTTTCACAGACCAAACAATGCCTTGGTGGAACCACACTCAAATCTTGAGACTGAAAGAAGGAGAAAAAGAGGAAGGGAGTTGTTCCTAGATAAATATCTGGTAATGGTTTTCGTAATGACACTTAATGACAGACGAGAACTTCCCACTGAATACAAGGAAAGAGAGGAACAAACAGATGTAATCCATCGTCACAATCATGTCCATCATTTTGCCAGGGCCTCAAGTTGTGACGAAGGCAGCAGCAGTTGGGTCTCCTGCTCCCATTTCTCCAGCCATTGTCCTGAGAGAAGGTCCGCCACAACTTTAAGTTTTCACTGTCAGAGAAAAAGGGTTCATGTTAATGAATTTTCAGTAGATCCATCACTTCTCACATTTTCCACTGATGTTAAGCTCCTGATTCAATTTGAAGGTAAGAGATGCCATACTTTTTAAGAACTGTATTATTTTTCTTTTTATTAAGTTATTTATGTTGTCTTGGTTGCTTGCCAATGCATCTGACTTTCCTTTCTTTTTCATTCATATTATAAAACCTAGACTCTTGATATTAATATTAGAGTATATGTAGTGCTTTTGTAGTAAAACAGTAATATTATGTCAGTCCCATCTTTATTGTAATACATTTTTTCAGCAGAGATAATATTATAGTAATAGCATGTTTCTTTCTTTCCAAAGTAATAACCAGATAATAGCTTGATTAATAGAATTGCTATAGACTAGCATCAGTGTAATACCTATATCAGTTTAAATTCATTATTTCATTTCACATGCGCATTTCCGATTACCAAGTGTTTGTGGTGTTTATGGTATTACCATATTATGTTCTTTCTGAACTGTATTGTAAAGTTTTCCCTAATATAGAAATAATAATTCAAACTGTTGTTTCAGTTTAGAGCAGTTTTTAATGAAATATTAACACTCCATGTTATGTTGATAGGAGTAAAAAAAAAAAGTACAAAGCTGCTGTTCCTCCAAAATTACATCTGACCATCTGACAAAGGAATTAATACCAGCCATGACAGCCAAGATGGAAACACTTGATCCCTCAGCTCTACCAGACATCACTTCTCCTGTCACCTACAACCACAAATCCGAGACCCTGACTTTACCAGAAGGGGTCACCTCAGTTGCAGGCATCACTGTGGTCACTGGAGGCGCTGAACTGTCCTGTGGATCATGCATGCTGGCATTTTGTTTTTGGAAAATTCTCGTCGGATTCAGCTGCGTGGCTGTGGGCCTGTGGGACCAACTCAACCACTCTAGACAGGGAACCTCTCACTTACTGGGAATGGGATTTGTGATTCTGGCTCTCGGTTTCGTGGTGGTGGGAAGCATTGTGGCGTATGAGCTTCTGACAAAGAAAGACAGAGAGATGAGACGAGAACAGAGGGAGGAAGGGAAAGAAGTACTTGTAGAGAGTGACAGGGTTATTAAAAAAGTTACAGTGTAAAGGGAGCATTAATGACACAGTACAATTTTAAGTTGATGAATACTGTATATGATATTTCTGTACATAACTCTCACACTGGGCAGGGAAGAAAAATATTCCTGTTATGCTTATTAAGTAGATGCAGTCAGTCTCTATGTCACTACCACTCAAAGCCCTGCTCTTCTATTCATCTTTCAATATACAGTATATTATGGAAAATTAAAGTAAAAAATATTCTGTCAGTGTTATGCTACTTCTCTGACTACCCCACTATAATTCAATAGAACCTTATAACTGCACGATTACCTGTAAGCATCATATGAAATATGATTTAATGGGATTTGTTGCACTGTAACACACTCTGCTTTCCATCTGTATATAAAGATATAAAGTCACTCAGAATCAGTGGGTTATAAATGCTATTCATATATATATATATATATATATATATATATATATATATATAGATAGATAGATAGATAGATAGATAGATAGATAGATAGATAGATAGATAGATAGATAGATAGATAGATAGATAGATAGTACTGTACATAAGTCTTAGGCAGAAACACATATGCAGTTTGAAAGTAACATCTTTTTTCAGAAAAAACAACAAACGACAAAAATGCTTCTATAATATCAAATATTTAGTGTGACCTACATTTACACTTGAACAATAACACAACCATGGCTCTTTAAAACCTGGAATGGAACCCTAATGTTATTGGTCAAACCTGTGTTTCTCCTACTATTTCATGCCAACAAATAGCAATAGAAAAAGGTCTATTATACCTGGTTTACGCAACACAGGTTTGAGCATTACATACACATGTTGCACAAGTTCAACTCATTGACAGGTTGATCAGTATATTAGTATAAGACTGACTTTTAGTCACATCCTTTCAATCCAAATGCCAATGATCACAAAACTGACATACCAACAACAAATCCGGTGGTGTCCTGAGACTTATGCACAGTACTCATAATGCTTTGGTTTGAGACATTCCTCTGTTTGATGAGTACTTTTAATTTTGATATTGTATAATAAATCCTTTTGTACTCTACATAGCTAAAATGCATTTACACATAGTATGATGTTTTGCACTTTAATGTTTTAGTTTTAATAGCACTGACTTTACCTGTGATTTTTTTGTTGTCCTCATTATTAACAGACTAAAAACAGGGAATATTTTCCCAGAGTAACAGATAATTTAATGTACTCAATAAATGGACTTTATGTGAAATGTGCATGTTTGAGTGTAGCCAAATGAATGAATACATTGCAGAAAGAACAGGGCATTACCACAAAATACAGAAGTGAATTATGCCACAAGGTTGGTTCCTTACAACACACACATATGGTAGTAAATGGCTGCAACCCTAATACTGGAAGAGTGGCTCCTGCAGATTCTAGGAACAACGTCTGAATTTTCTGTCCAGAAGACCACAGTCACAGGCGCAGCTACGATTCTGCACAGAATGCTCAGGCTCCCAGGCCTCTGGTAGAGGACGAGAGCTTGGAGGAGACACAAGACCGTCTCAGTGGGCAAGTGGGGAATTTATTTACATGTTTGTTTGAGACAAATGTGTGACAGGGCAGGATAGTTGGTGAGTGCAATCCAACGAAACACAAACCTACAACATCAACAGGAATTTACATGTCTTGGGTAAACCAGGTATAATAGAGTTTATATCTCCATATGCTGGGAGAAAAGCAGACTGTACTCCAACCAGGGTCATCCCTCACTTTGCTTTGCAGTAAATGTAGTTTCCTGCAGAAAGAAATAGTGACCTAACCTCAACTTCTGTTTTAGCTGGTTTCATTTTGACTATTCTATAAGCCAAAAGTTATAATTAGATTTTGGGCACCTGGCCCTAATAAATCACATACAGTATGTATGATGTATGCTTTAGAGCTATAAATAGGATACTTTGCTATAATCTATGGGCAGACTGCACATAGATTGATAGTAGAGTTGAAACAATTATTTAAAATCTTTTTAAGTCCACTGAGTTTAATGCTATGTTGAAACCTGTGGACTGTTACTTGGACAAAAAGGCATTGTGAAGAAGGCATTTGGGTTCTTACTACAATAATCACTACTGGGGCAATTATTGAAATAATTTAATTCAATTAAATTGCAGATTAATCCATCATATTCTGATAGATTGGTGTAAAGTATTAATCTTCAGTCCTAAAACTATTAAAAATGATCTCCAACCCAGTCAACTACAAAAGTAAAATGCTGCTTGTAAACCCATGAATGAATATTGGGTAAGATGAATACCACAGTGCAAAACATTGATAACTTTCTGACGCTATTATCATAATAAGATGACTTTTCCGGGACGGGATGGCAACTATTCACAGGTATGTGAGGTATTTGGACAGGTTGGCCGCGCTGAACCGCCGTCTGATCACCTGACAGTGGTCACATGTCGTTCAAGTTTCGGGAAACACTTTTTTCTCCCCCTGAAAACACAACTACACTAGTCCCGCCTTTACTTGTCGCCTATTAGCTACAGACGACAGCATCGGCGCTCTGATTGGTCAGATAAAGGACGTCAGAATCAAACCACACCCCTTCTGAAAACTCGTTTATGTGTAATTGATATGTTGCCTGAACAAAAAGACGGCTGTGAACTTGCTGTATTTTGAGGCAGAGAATTGAAAATTAGCAGCCGGAGCTGTGTGAAGGTGAGTTTGTTCAACGGAGCTCGAGCAGCGCGACGGCTGTGCTTGTTTTTGGCGAAGTCACAACTTAGTAAACTTTCTGCCAGAAGACACTCCAGGTGTCCACTGTCAGTTCTGTTACTTATTCATGCGCTGTCAGTTAAACTGTGCCGTCACTCAAACGTCGTCCTTTTTTTCTTCTTAACCGATAAGGCTAATTTGGCTAATTACCTGCCTTTTACATGTTGTATTTGGCTGACATGTTTGCCTGTGTACCTGGAACTGTGTGTCTATGCTAATGTGTGTGCTATAAGTGGTACTGTAGACACACAAACACACACATGTTTGCACGGCTATTCCTGTTAGGACACTGCAATAATTTCCATTTATTTGGACAGAATAACCAAAACATTATCCCAAAATACAACATGAAGAAGAGACCCTTGCAGACCTTACAGTTGTAGTATGTAAAATTTAGGTGAATTGTTTTCATTTGGCTGAAATTGAAAATAAAATAAATATTCTTAATTTACAATCAGTTTTGATGCTAACATAGGTTCACCAACACACCTTGACGGAAGGGATAGGTTCATATACAACACGCAACTTCGTCAAGAAATGTTGCTAAATTTTACATTCTGTAAAATGTATAAATATAAATATTTTTATCTTCATAAATTTACCCCTGACCAGTTCCATCCTGAACTAGAGCTTCTGAAATGAAGTCCATCCTCAGCCTTCAGTTCCCACGAAGACTAGTGGTCCTGACAGTCAGTTTTTACAATAGTCAAGGTCTATAAAACTTGCTACACATTCCAAAATAGTGCTTATCAGAGGAACACAAATGTTTAACCTAAAGATCTGCTGTTTCACATGTAGGTCAAATGTCAAAGGGGCAAAACTTTGTCAGTGATTGTATAAACTTTCCATTACAGAGAATTAAAACCTCCACATCTTATAAATATGGTAATTGCCTATTCATAAAATAGTAAATTGTTCCATTAGATTACTGTTTGACCGAAGGAAAAAAGAGTGTGTGAACTGAAAAAAAAACACATATAGTAATTGTGTAAACATCTCAATTAACTATGATTTTAAAAATAGAGTACAATAGAAAGCTTTATTTGTCAATGTATTACAATATGCTGTACAACGAGATAATGTTGTGTAACACTTGTCAGTAGAAATTAAAAAACAATGAAAATACATTATAAAAACAATGAAAATACATTAGAAAAAAGTGTCAGGTAACACACAGCTGATTGGCAGATCAGAGAATAATAATTTTTTAGTTACAGCCCTGTTGTACTACATTATGCTATTAGTTGCAGATTTTGTCAATAGTTAGTCTAAAATCCAAAGACATTGTTTCCTATCAAACAAAACTGTCTTTACAACAATTGATGTCAGAACAAACCTCTCTTTAGATGGAACATGTTTGGAAAATAAATCCAGGCATGTATACATGACTGTCTGTACTTTAAGCCTAAAAATGTTTGCATTGCTAAGCCTGAAATCTTCACAAATTACCAATCTTTAATAAATGACTTGTGTACTTGTGTGCCATGAATAAAAATCACCCATTTGTATTAACATTTCCTCTTTACTAAGCAGATGCTTGCTTGGATTTACTGTTAAACAAACCATGTTAATTACAGACATACAGCAGAAATCCTTTTTTTTTAAAAATATTCATAGAAGCAATGTGGAAAAGATTTAAATAATTCTACTTTCTTATTTTCTTTTTCAGCATGGACTCTAAGATTCCTCCTGAAAACAGATAACTACAGCTTTACAATACAGAAAGGGGCAATGGATTGTGGACTAAGAAGATGCTGCTCTTGTTGAGTACAAATGGGACATAAATTAGGATGGATGGTGCTGGTGTTAGCAAAAATGTTAGAAATCTATATAAGTTAGTTGTATTAATTGGTGAGAAGGTGCAGTCAGAAGAGCTACTTTTCCATACACAATTGCAAAACTGTTCACTTCTGGCATAAAATATTATTTGGAATTAATACATTAGCTAAACATACTTGTCTGATGGAGTACAATGAGAGAGTGCTGTGTGGGTCAGGGGAGGTCGAGTTAGACCCCAATATCGTCAGTGAAGAGGCTGGGAAACTGTATTCAGAACTTCAGGTACATGTCTTTCTTTCTATAATGTTATTGTGTCCAAAAAAAAAATGTATAAAATTGTGTTCAGTGTGTTTAAATATATGTGGCTTTTCATGATCCCAGACAGTTATTGAGACCCATGGTGAAGGTGTGGTGGAATCACTGGTACCCATATTTGTGTGGGTGCTGGAGGGGCTGGCCAGCTGCAAAACCCAGCTGAGAGACAGACAGGAGGAGGTGGAGAGGGAGAAAGCTGAACGAGAAGAACTGCTGGAGAGATACAAAGTAGAGAAAGCTCTAAGGAAACAAAGTCAAGAGGTGTGGGATTGATAAAATGAAGTTGATGTTATATGATTTTGACTGCATGCTGTTATTTAACAGTTTGACCGTGCTCCGAGCTGTTAGATTGTCTCTTTTGTTTTATAGCAATATTTGGAGCTGGATGACCAAATTGAACAGGAGAGAAGAGCCATGAAGGTGAGGGAGAAAGGGAGAGAACGACGAGAGAGAGACTTGGAGAAGAAAGCAAGAGAACAAGCTGATCAGTGTGAGTATTTGAATAATAACTGTGACAAACAGCATACATGCAGATGGCGTTTTTCAAACATCTTTTTATTTAATTTCACTAAATATTGTGTGTACCATGACAAACTTAAATCTTAAGGAGAATTGTTGTTCGTTAACTTTTCACTGATAATAAATAATTTATCTGTTGGACAGACTCCTGTTTTCTCACTGCAGAGCAAAGCTAACAAACAAAGCTCTTTTTTGTGTTTTTTGTTTTTACAGTGGTGGCCTTGGAGGAGCAGAAATCAAATCTGAGTAGAGAACTGAACACTCTAAGGCTTACTCACAACAAGGTCAGTAACTGCTCACTGACTGTTTAGACTATGTTCATGTGCTGTTGTATCCACAGACAGTGCTATACAATATTAATTTTGGCCATTATTGTGTTTCTGTTGTCTCCTTTAGCTGGTTAACACATATCAAGAACTTCTGGAAAAGAAAAAGGATTCTGAAAGGGACTCTCCTTTAAGGTTATTCGTACTTTCTACACCTTCTCCTTAATCTAAATCTATTTGGTTAGAAATGTTTCACAGGAGAACTTTGTTTACTCACAGAAAATGTATAGGTACTTGCAGCATTATTGTATACAGTATAGACATATTTGGACTATCACAAAAGGTTTTCATGCTTGAAGGAGGTGAAAAAGGAGATGTAAATAAGTGTAGTGAAAACAGCTAATAAAGGGTAACGTTCTGAAATCATGTGACTGAAATGTTATTGATGCTTCATATTTTTTCTGAATTGCAAAAAATGTCAGAATGGGTGCATGAGAGGAGATGGACTGACAAGTAAACTGTAATATTTTTAAACTTAGAAATCTTGCCACAATAATTAATGGTAAACAGCAACAAAACAAGACCATGTACCAAAACTGTCTGAAGCAAATACTTTCTTCTTTTATATCATCAAGTTACAGCTTCTTATCCTTATCTCAGTGAACTAACTCCCAATATTCACTAACATCATTGCATAAATGTGCTTTTTTAAACCTGAATTGCAAGGTTTAACCTTGCCAATTCACCAATAACCAATTCAAAACAATTTTGCAAATGTAAATGTTTTTCTCTTTCACTTGACAACATGTTTTTGTGTAAAATATACATTTATAAAAATGATGTGTTTGGCAGTCTGGCAGCTATTTCTGTTTTGTAAGATCAAATGGAATCTCTGTTGCAAATTTCCAAATAATCTAGCCATTATTAGTAATTATTGATCATAATTTGTGTAAGTCCATAATAGTAAGCGTGCTGCAAGAAAGTGGAACAAAGTGTAAGAAAAAGTCACAGTAATATTTTTAAATACTGTAATTTTTTTCACTACTATAACACTATATGTATTATTTAGGAATCACGTTCGTCCAAAGAATGGTGACTTGTCATCTGACCAAGTTTTTTTAGACTCCTGCGTTAAAGAAAAGGTAATAATTAAAGGTCTTAATTTTACACAAGGATATTTTAAACCATTTATAAAAACACAAGATTTTGTCATACAGGTATCTGCATTGATCATCTTTTCTCAGCAGGTAATTCAAAGACCACATTCACACTCTGGCCCCCCTTATCTGGAAGAAGTAGTAAATAAGAAGGCAAAAGAGACTGACATTTCAGTGAAGTCCACCACAGACCACTTTGTCAATGATATCATTAGCTCCACTCCAGAGCTGGCAGGCTTTCATGGGTGTGTGGATGCAAGGTAACATCAACCAATTTGTTTCAGTTAATGCTCTAAACATGGCACAGCAAATGTTTTCTTATTCATTTATTACATTTATTATTTGCCATCTTCATTGTTGTCATCCGTACTCTTCATTAGATCTAATGAGGAGGAGACATCAAAAGATGAGTCTGAGACCAGCTTGGAGGATGAGATGAAGAAGGTGGAGGGGAGGAAGGAGGAGATGAAACACAATGAAGATGTAGAGAGCGGGCAAACAAAAGATGAGGAGGAGGAAAAGGAAGATGATGATTTGGAGTGGGAGCTTCGCAACACAGACTCTGTGTTTTCTGAACTGTCAGAGCTGAGTCAGGATTATGTGGAGAGTGTAGACCGTGGAGCCTGTGTCAGAGGTAATTTACAGACATTTTTAATAATCTAGTGGATGAATCTTCTTATCTTCTTAAACTATTGTTCATTCCCAACAGAAATGACCCTACACTTATTTTGACCCTTCGTGTGGTTGCAGATACAAACAACTAAACCAATGCTGTGTTATGAAGCTTTAGAAGCACACACTAAATGATTGCAGACACAAGTGATTGCAGATGTCAGAGGTTATTTCTAAAAATCAGTTGGCAATAGTGGGAAACCATTTATACACTGCTTAAAAAAGCAGTGGTTTCTCTCTTGAGGTTTCATAAAGCTTAAATTCCTCTTTTATTGTTTTGCACCATGTGTTAAATGATGACCATAGGACTTGTGTTAATTGCTCTGTTTTATAAAGGGTGCACCACAGAGTTCTAGTATTTGAATACTTTCTTTCCCTATGTAGGCAGTGCAGACCAGTTTGAGGAGATTCTTTCTCAGTTTGAAGAACTGAAAGACACCTTGTGAGTCATGCATTCATTTCCCGGTCCATGTTTATTCCAGTGTGATTTTAAGTTGTTTAGGGGATTTCCCAAACATTTACACTGTTTCCTCTTGTAGAAACACAAATCTGTTACAACCTTTTACATTGTTTACAAAAGTAAAAAAAAATCTACTTTTTTTTGGATTTGTTTATTTTCAGTGAGTTAGTAGAAGCCGCCCGCAAGGCTTTGATATCTCGGGTGGCAGAGCTGACTGATGACCGCTCTACTCTTAAGCTGGAAGTGACCTCTCTTCAGGAAACAGTCTCTCGATTAAAGGGGCGGATTAAGGAGAAGGAGGAGGAAAATAAGAGGTGCGGAAGATGGTTCTTGAAAATTTCCCTCTTTAAAATTTAGTTTTTGTTATAATTATTATAAATGCTATGTGCTGCTCGTATAGTCACTATTTGCTTTTATCCTTTGTTTTTCGCAGAATTCGGAAAGAATTGGAAGCATGTCAGTCTGAGGATTCTGATGTAAGAAAGTTATTGTCAATTTTTTATCTATGGTAATATTGCCTTGGGGACTTCTTTATGTTGTGAAGCACCTGGTGCATGTTTCCCATTTAACAGAATAAGTCTTTCACTCAGGCCCCTTCTCTCACAACCATGCGTCACTTCTCTCGCTCTGAAATGGCTCGTGTTGTAATGGAGAAGAACCAGTATAAGCACCGTCTGTTTGAGTTACAGGAAGCAATCAGACATAGTCAGACAGTCAGGTAAGTATTTGTTATATAATATTATTTATTATACAATAAATAAACAGTTGTTGTTCTATTAAATCTAAAGTGTATGTCTTGTCAAAGAAACAGTTTAACAGTGGCTTCAACTTTTTTTTATAGAGCAACAAAGGAAGACAAGTTAACAGAGGAAAAAAGGTCAAGTGTTTGGAGAAGGTAAGTGTTTGTGTTATCTCTCATCTTATTTAATTGTACTTATATTTTGCCACAGTTGCCTGCTTCTGAGTTTTGCTGTACATTGCTAGAAGACTAAACTGGCAGTACAAAGCCATACCGAGATACTGTAATATAGTTGTAAATAGAAACTCTTTAAACCTCTCAAGTATTTTGCATGGTAATCATAATGGGCATTGCTTGAGTTGTCATGACCTCCTGTTAATAATGAAGAAATAAGGAGCCACATAAAGAAAATAATTTACAAAACCACAGGAACATTGTTCTCAAAGAGATTAAACTAATATTTCTATAAATTACTTTAATATACACTGTACATGAAAGTAGACAAAAGGATTGTTGTTTAAGAGTGCTTTAAGGCAGCATGAGTGTTGTAAATGTTTTTAAAAAGTAATCAGTGTTAGTTGAGCAATATATGCCTGAGAAGGAAGGGTCTTATGGTTTATGAAAAATATTGTTACTTGTTTCTTTATCTAAGGTTCAATCGCCTGTTTGGCCTTTCCAAGGAACCTTTAATCCCACCTCCTGCCTCTGCATTCACCTTGCCAGCTTCTCCATCACTCACACACTCTCCTGCAAGGTCTCTTCAGCAACCAGCTGTAACTCAGACTGAGTAAGCAGCTGCTTTGGCCATGCCACTGTTGAATCATGAAATGGCTAAGTAAAGTTAATTAACATATGGATCATTCGCTCTAGGTCTGCTGTACCTGCTGCTCTCTCACCTCGTGTCAGAAGGAGGGAGCTGTACAAGGAGATTCGCTCCCACATTTGGGGAACTCTGGGAAAACGCCAGTTACATGGCTGGAGCATGCCACTGGCAAACACACAGGTAATAGTAATCCATGCGGTCAAGATGGAAGGTGATAGTCTGAGAGTGAATGTTATGTCTGACAAATAAGCTAAAGACTTTCATGATTTTGATAAAAGTTTTCAGTTATTTCACAGCATTTTTTAACCTAAGTAAAGGAGCTATGCTTAATCCATTCTCCTGTTAATATTGAACAAGCTCCACCAGACATACCTGGACATAATATACTGAATATAATCACAATCAATAAAATATATCAATATCATAGTAATAAAATGTATTTTTAAAGCAGTCCAATGAACCTGCTCCAGAGCCTAAAGATGTGCCCGTTCTAGTGCAGCTCAGGTTGTTGGATCAAAGAGACTCCACTGCTAAGGTAACTCTTCCCACCACAATATTCATATAAACCTTTATTTTCTATTTTCTGACACACTTAAACATAGTGTCTAACCTAGTCTTTTGTTGTTTCAGCTGAACTGTGCAGTTTCAGTCACACCTGAAATCTCAGGAGAGGCCACCGTGAGTCTGTCATTATCCTGGTTAAAAATCAACTGTAGTCACACTCTAATAACCATTTACATGCACATCCAAGCATAACTAACACTTCCCAGGGATGCCACTCATCATATCTCCAAACTCCATGTTCATCCTCTCTCTGCTAGTGTTCAGTATGGGTAGTTTCTGGTCCTGCCTCCAGCAGTGATATTACAGTGATTGATCCAGCACGGTCCAACACAGTTCTGGATCAGTTCAGCCTTCCTCCCACAGCTCCTGCACTCTGCATCTGTGCTGTGCCTCCCATAGGTCAGTGCCAGTGCAATGGGCTCCCCTTAGACAACATATCTAATCTAATGTGTTTTGTACTTGTATTTTCTCCTCATACCATAGCAGTTAGTGCTGCTTGCTTAAATGTTTTTGACACCGTCTTTCTTGTCTTGTTTTGTCAGGTGGCACCACAGGAACTGTGTGGATTGGAACTCAGGAAGGAAGGTAATGCCTGCTGAATAAGCAGCTCACTTTGTACGAGCTGCTCTCAGAATAAAATACTTGTCACCAAAGCTTTTTGACCAACTGTCTCTTTTTCTCCCCCAACTCTATTCTCCTCTCATCATCTCTCAAAAAGTATACTGATACACTCGGCCTCTGCTGGCAGAAGGCGCTGTCTGCAGTCTGTTTCCCTCTCAGAGGGAATTTATTCACTGACGTGAGTTGTCTCCTTTATTCTTTGTACTAATTTAGCCATAGCCTTTAATCATTTCTTGTGCTGTTTATACTTGATCCATTCTTACAGGTGTTACCAGGGTCAAGTCGTAGCTGGTTTAGCTGATGGGACATTAGCCTTTTTCTCACACAGCTCAGGTAAAGCTTTTTTTCCTACTTATTAGCAAGGAAATGTATGTTTATGTAGCTGGTAGCATAGCACCATTCAGATCAAGGCAATTTAAAGTGTTTTACTAGGGCAAAGACACTAATCAAAGTTAGGATTTTAAACTGTATTAAAATAATAACAGTATCAAAAGCAAAA